>JASEVX010000199.1:0-350646 GCA_031761405.1 Serripes groenlandicus
AGCAAAATCCATCCTTATGACTTATTTCATTGTCATATTTCTGTGTTTGAATAATTTAATATTTTCACTATCTGTGTTAGTCTCAGTTACTTGTCTAAACTCGTGTTGTTTTAATTTCGAATAAATATGCTTTCAATAGTGTGACACCAATCGTTTCGACTCGGCCTGATCCGTTTATTTGTATTCGGATCTTTCCGTAGATAGCAGTTTGCTATGAATGCATGTGCTATAAATAGACTTATTCTTCGGATATTTCTATAGATAGCCGATCGAAATGGTTGTGCTATAAATATAAACATATATATATATTGGTAGCTGAAAATCGGCTTGACCTTTGCCAATGTGTAAGGATTGAAATGGAAATGTTATTGTAGATTACCACTTCGTTTCAATGAAACTCAAACTCGTTATATTACGTTCGTCTACCGTTGAAGAATGAATACAGCGGCAAATTACGATGCTAGATGGCAACATGGAGGAATATTGCAGCAATATTTAAGAGTGGGATGGCAGTTTCTGTGGGCGTTATTGTTTAATGCGAAATCAAAGCACTTAAAGTGCTGTTGGACGGTACCCCTGGTATGAGTGAGGAAAAGATGGTTTCCTGTTGCAACGCATATTTAGGAAGGAGTAAACCTTCTTTCCAGATAGCTTCAATTTAACTCATGAATGGTAGACATGATTTATATAAGCATGGCTGCAGACCCTGGCACCCATGTTGTTGCAGTAATCAATATGGTTTGAACATCCTCTTCACAGAGTGTCACCTTAGAAACAATGCTATCAAATTATCTTGAAATCAGACAAACACTTTCAAAGAAGAAGAGTGTTTAAGTTTGTGTAAGTATAACCTTTTTCTGATGCCGGCTGCTGGCTATGTTTTCCTACCATTCAATATGGCTTGAACAACTATGCAGATGGTCACTAACGGAACATTTCTGCTTAATAATCTTGATATTAGACAAGTACTTTCGTTGGAGTAGAATTTAAAGTGTTGTCAGTTTGCTACTTGTCTGATGTCTCTTCGCGGCCATGCTTTGCTACCAATCAATGGTGATCAGAATATCAAAGTGATATCATTTGTCCCCTTTCTGATACCACGGCTGTCAAAATTCTATATAGAATTTAATCTTTGAACAATTCGAAAGAGGATCAGCTGTGCAGTTTGGTTGAAATTCCCCAAAGGTTTAAGATGTGGTTTGAAGCGAAACGTAAGCGACAGATCCGAAGTGTTTCATGATTTAGACACATATGAGTTTTTAGTTACAGGGGTTAGCGCGAACGCAGTCCCCTACACGAAAAAATTACGTACCCGAGTAATCAACATTTGTGACTATCGCAAGCGTCAGCCCAACCGAAGTGCAATGGAAGGGCCTCGTCCTGGGAGAACCTCCTTGATGATCAAGGTATCTCCTGTACCAGGTAAGTATGATTTGTACACGTTTAAATTTGACTATAAAATTCGCTTCAATTACTATAAAATAGGTTTTCTATAGTTTCCATATTTAAAGATAATAATGAGCAAAATCCATCCTTATGACTTATTTCATTGTCATATTTCTGTGTTTGAATAATTTAATATTTTCACTATCTGTGTTAGTCTCAGTTACTTGTCTAAACTCGTGTTGTTTTAATTTCGAATAAATATGCTTTCAATAGTGTGACACCAATCGTTTCGACTCGGCCTGATCCGTTTATTTGTATTCGGATCTTTCCGTAGATAGCAGTTTGCTATGAATGCATGTGCTATAAATAGACTTATTCTTCGGATATTTCTATAGATAGCCGATCGAAATGGTTGTGCTATAAATATAAACATATATATATATTGGTAGCTGAAAATCGGCTTGACCTTTGCCAATGTGTAAGGATTGAAATGGAAATGTTATTGTAGATTACCACTTCGTTTCAATGAAACTCAAACTCGTTATATTACGTTCGTCTACCGTTGAAGAATGAATACAGCGGCAAATTACGATGCTAGATGGCAACATGGAGGAATATTGCAGCAATATTTAAGAGTGGGATGGCAGTTTCTGTGGGCGTTATTGTTTAATGCGAAATCAAAGCACTTAAAGTGCTGTTGGACGGTACCCCTGGTATGAGTGAGGAAAAGATGGTTTCCTGTTGCAACGCATATTTAGGAAGGAGTAAACCATCTTTCCAGATAGCTTCAATTTAACTCATGAATGGTAGACATGATTTATATAAGCATGGCTGCAGACCCTGGCACCCATGTTGTTGCAGTAATCAATATGGTTTGAACATCCTCTTCACAGAGTGTCACCTTAGAAACAATGCTATCAAATTATCTTGAAATCAGACAAACACTTTCAAAGAAGAAGAGTGTTTAAGTTTGTGTAAGTATAACCTTTTTCTGATGCCGGCTGCTGGCTATGTTTTCCTACCATTCAATATGGCTTGAACAACTATGCAGATGGTCACTAACGGAACATTTCTGCTTAATAATCTTGATATTAGACAAGTACTTTCGTTGGAGTAGAATTTAAAGTGTTGTCAGTTTGCTACTTGTCTGATGTCTCTTCGCGGCCATGCTTTGCTACCAATCAATGGTGATCAGAATATCAAAGTGATATCATTTGTCCCCTTTCTGATACCACGGCTGTCAAAATTCTATATAGAATTTAATCTTTGAACAATTCGAAAGAGGATCAGCTGTGCAGTTTGGTTGAAATTCCCCAAAGGTTTAAGATGTGGTTTGAAGCGAAACGTAAGCGACAGATCCGAAGTGTTTCATGATTTAGACACATATGAGTTTTTAGTTACAGGGGTTAGCGCGAACGCAGTCCCCTACACGAAAAAATTACGTACCCGAGTAATCAACATTTGTGACTATCGCAAGCGTCAGCCCAACCGAAGTGCAATGGAAGGGCCTCGTCCTGGGAGAACCTCCTTGATGATCAAGGTATCTCCTGTACCAGGTAAGTATGATTTGTACACGTTTAAATTTGACTATAAAATTCGCTTCAATTACTATAAAATAGGTTTTCTATAGTTTCCATATTTAAAGATAATAATGAGCAAAATCCATCCTTATGACTTATTTCATTGTCATATTTCTGTGTTTGAATAATTTAATATTTTCACTATCTGTGTTAGTCTCAGTTACTTGTCTAAACTCGTGTTGTTTTAATTTCGAATAAATATGCTTTCAATAGTGTGACACCAATCGTTTCGACTCGGCCTGATCCGTTTATTTGTATTCGGATCTTTCCGTAGATAGCAGTTTGCTATGAATGCATGTGCTATAAATAGACTTATTCTTCGGATATTTCTATAGATAGCCGATCGAAATGGTTGTGCTATAAATATAAACATATATATATATTGGTAGCTGAAAATCGGCTTGACCTTTGCCAATGTGTAAGGATTGAAATGGAAATGTTATTGTAGATTACCACTTCGTTTCAATGAAACTCAAACTCGTTATATTACGTTCGTCTACCGTTGAAGAATGAATACAGCGGCAAATTACGATGCTAGATGGCAACATGGAGGAATATTGCAGCAATATTTAAGAGTGGGATGGCAGTTTCTGTGGGCGTTATTGTTTAATGCGAAATCAAAGCACTTAAAGTGCTGTTGGACGGTACCCCTGGTATGAGTGAGGAAAAGATGGTTTCCTGTTGCAACGCATATTTAGGAAGGAGTAAACCATCTTTCCAGATAGCTTCAATTTAACTCATGAATGGTAGACATGATTTATATAAGCATGGCTGCAGACCCTGGCACCCATGTTGTTGCAGTAATCAATATGGTTTGAACATCCTCTTCACAGAGTGTCACCTTAGAAACAATGCTATCAAATTATCTTGAAATCAGACAAACACTTTCAAAGAAGAAGAGTGTTTAAGTTTGTGTAAGTATAACCTTTTTCTGATGCCGGCTGCTGGCTATGTTTTCCTACCATTCAATATGGCTTGAACAACTATGCAGATGGTCACTAACGGAACATTTCTGCTTAATAATCTTGATATTAGACAAGTACTTTCGTTGGAGTAGAATTTAAAGTGTTGTCAGTTTGCTACTTGTCTGATGTCTCTTCGCGGCCATGCTTTGCTACCAATCAATGGTGATCAGAATATCAAAGTGATATCATTTGTCCCCTTTCTGATACCACGGCTGTCAAAATTCTATATAGAATTTAATCTTTGAACAATTCGAAAGAGGATCAGCTGTGCAGTTTGGTTGAAATTCCCCAAAGGTTTAAGATGTGGTTTGAAGCGAAACGTAAGCGACAGATCCGAAGTGTTTCATGATTTAGACACATATGAGTTTTTAGTTACAGGGGTTAGCGCGAACGCAGTCCCCTACACGAAAAAATTACGTACCCGAGTAATCAACATTTGTGACTATCGCAAGCGTCAGCCCAACCGAAGTGCAATGGAAGGGCCTCGTCCTGGGAGAACCTCCTTGATGATCAAGGTATCTCCTGTACCAGGTAAGTATGATTTGTACACGTTTAAATTTGACTATAAAATTCGCTTCAATTACTATAAAATAGGTTTTCTATAGTTTCCATATTTAAAGATAATAATGAGCAAAATCCATCCTTATGACTTATTTCATTGTCATATTTCTGTGTTTGAATAATTTAATATTTTCACTATCTGTGTTAGTCTCAGTTACTTGTCTAAACTCGTGTCGGTTTCTTTGAGGGAAGTAATTCGGATCGGCTTGCCGGGTGGTAGTATGGTTCCCGACTTCCTTTACAATCAGACATCCATAGGCGAGCATTAAACCGTTTCGGGCTAATGCTCTTTCCCAACAAACCAAAAAAAAAAGAAATCTACAAAAAAAAAAATCACATATTAACCTCCCCCTTTTTTTTAGCAATGACGTCAAATCAAAGGTCACCCTTATCCCGCTTTGAATTTTAATTTCAATTTCAGAAAATACATACTGTTCTGAAAGTGGCTCCTTAGCTGCCAATTAGGCTAAAAGCAAACAATGTTTTGATTACATATCAGTCAAAGGGTGTTCAACTTTATTAAAAACACTTTCAACTTTTAACAAAATCATTATTGTCCAATGGCAGACCACTTCAGTCTCATGAATTCATCTGAAATCCCCTGGACAAAATTGTCTGCCCGGCGCTCCAATCCGAATTAATTCCCTTTGACCGTACGCAGTAATAAGGAGAAGGAACTCCAGACTACTTGCCGGGTGGACAAATAATTCATTTACTATAGACGACCAATATTGCATTATGGTTTATGGTTCGTTCCCAACCAGTCAAACTTCACAGAAACCTGTATCAAAATAAAGTTCAGTATTAGAACTATCAAAATAGCAAAGAAAACATACAGGTTGGCGGACCATTTTCGTGTTATGAGGTCAAATAGAAGGCCAATCTTATCCCGTACTGAATTTTCTTTAAATTTAGAAAATACAGGTTGTTCTGAAAATGACTACCATTTGCCTTAAATGGTACTCAGTGGTACCGTCCAAAAAGGAAATACCATTTTGATCTGGTGTACTGAGATATCTAACCAAGAGGGCCAAATTGGAAAATTTGATCAAGAGTAGGAAAGAAACTGCAAAGAGGGCGTGGGTGCTCTATATGGACACCGAACAGCAGTTAAGTAAAGTTGATTTGATTGATTGTTTGGTGTTTAATGCAGTTGTATCATGCCGTTTCCTGGGTAATTTACTCATACTACTCGTCCATATATCCTGACACCAGCCAGTCAGTCGTAATGCTAACCCCGCAACCTTAATCATGCATCAAAGGATTTCCAAGAAATTTAGCACAAACGTTCACCATAATGAGGCGCAAAAGACCAATGCCTGTACCTCAAATGTCAAGGTCAAACTTAGAAGTCAATTATCAAAATGAGTACTGTTTGATATGACTGTACCTTATCCGGCCCACATCTCAACCAAGCACCATATGATTCCCAAGTTACTGTGCACACATGATCCACATGATAAGGTAGAGAGCCGTGCACAATACCTGAGGCTTGTGTACCTTAAAGGTCAATGTCACACTTAGAGGTCAAAAGTCATTATGAGAAACCATGCATCATAAGTAACTGGGCACACCATGATGAGGTGATGATGGCAGAAGTGAGAAAAAATGCAAAGAAGGAGACTGTTCTAAAGTTGGATGCTTTGTAAACTACAATTATGTGTTTGGTAAACTTCTCAATAAGATTTAAGCACAAACTAACTTGTCAATGGTTTCCCATGTTTTCTCTACATAATTAATGTCCACATTCCAAAAGTGGGATTAAAGGATCAAAACGCAAAATATTCCATTATTCAAAAAGGTCTACAGTTTAAGGATTTATTATTTAATGAGTAAGTACATGCGTCTTTCAGTACATGTGTCGGTGTGTAAAATTATAACTATGTTAAATATGCCTGAACCTTCCATACACAAAACATACTAAAATGGTGTATGTTAAACTTCATAATGATATAGTTGTATCTGAATAAAAATGTTGGGTTATTGTACTTTTGACATTTTACGACCACTTCGGTATAGCAGAAGGCCCTTAATTAACTGCCAGCAGTTAACTCAGTATGTGTTGCAATTACATGGAAGAGCACTATGTCTGTGATAAAACAAACTTTGGAGCGGGATCGACATGTTGCCTGTGGGCATTTGGTTTTTGGCCTGGTGGTTTAGCGGTAGTGTGCAAACGCCAACCTCTTCCTCAACCGGGCGACCCGATCGCGCTGTGCATATTGGGTCAGGTCACTAGGACGAATTGAACGGAAATCTTGTTAACACTCTGGAGCCTGCATTTTTAACTTGACCATGTTAAAACTGTAAAAGAATTTTTGTTTTGATGGTATGTAGGCTAAGTTTGAATATTGGTCATGTCTGTTCAAAAAGCTAGGTCACAAGGCAAAATTGAGGAAAATCTTGTCAACACTGAAGAAGCCGTATTTTTTAGAAATTTGGTCAGAACGTTTATCTTTATGATAGCTAGGCCAAGTTCTAATATAAGTCATGCCGGGTTAAACACTAGGTCACTGTGTCAATTCCTGCAACCTCCTAAACCTGAGACAGACGCTCTACCAAAAGTAACACATTATTTCACGCAAATAACAAGGGAAGCTTGCCCCCAGTCCCTTGCAGCCATATTTTCCTACCATGGAATCAATATGGCTTGAGCATTTTTGTTCATTAGGCGAAACATTTCTATCAAACTATTTTGAAATCAGACAAACACTTTCAGAGAAGTAATATGTGTCCCTTCCCTCATGATGTATGGTGGTTATGTTTTCAACATGGCTTTATCAACTATATATGTAGATGGTCAATAAGGAAGATTTCTGCCTAATAATCTAGAAATCAGACAATCACTTTCATTAAAAAAAAAAAAAAATCTCAATTTGCTCCTTTTCTGGTGTCTCTCTGCGGCCGTGTTTTGCAACCAATCAATGTGGCTTGAATAAGGTTTGTAGAGAGTCATTTAAGGAACTTTTCTGTCAAACGTTCATGAAATAAGATGAGCAGAATCGGTTAGTTATGGCATTTGTGCCCCTTTCTGATGCCGCAGCTATCAACATTCTATATAAAATTAATCTTTGAAAACTTTTAAAGAGGATCAGCAAAACATCATTTATGGGAAGTTTGGTTAAAATTAAACAAATGTAAAGATATCGTTCGAAGCTATATGTATAGCTACAGTTAATAACAAGACGAATGTTTGACGCAAAGCGTCAAAGAGATGCCGCAATTTTGCGTTGTACATTTAGAAATAAGAAAAAAGAACATTTAAATCCACAAACATTAGAACACTGTAGACGGTAAGGTTAATTATTGACAGGTACTTATCACCTTACTTGGAGAAGGCCTTATAGCTTTTACTACTAATGTAGACAAACAAACGACGAGCGACTTGCTCAATAATATTCGCAAATCTAATTTAACACTTTCCGTCATACAGACACATGTTAACGCCCGTGCAGCACGCGACTTTTGAAAACATCGTGACAAAATGAGGAAATGTTTATAATGAGCAAATTCGACCTTTGCCCTAATGAATTCAACTTTATAAATAAGTGTTCTTTCGTTTATATAGTGCACCCATTACTTGTCTGCTTTAGATTTGCTGTAGGTGGGAAAGGAGTTAGTGGCGTCTTGCGAATTGGGGTCACAGTTCTTCTTCTTCTTCTTCTTCTTCTTCTTCTTCTTCTTCTTCTTCTTCTTCTTCTTCTTCTTCTTCTTCTTCTTCTTCTTCTTCTTCTTCTTCTTCTTCTTCTTCTTGGTGCTCTAGCAGGGTCATTGTTGTAGTGCAATGTATTTGCTCCCCAGTTAGTTGTTTCATGCCACATGAGCATCGATGTAAAACAAGTGGGGCTACACTTTTAGTTTTCATCAATATACTAGGACTAAATTACATGTATACGGGCAGTGAATGCTACTATTTACTGTGAGGATGCATTGTTTTGTTTGTACATCAAATATGATGTGTTCACAAATGGAGAGAAAAACATGCAGCCAGTCCGGGGCTCGAACCCGGGACATATTTTGTGGACAGTACTCTACCGACTAAACGGGCCACTTAAATGCACTCTCTCCTAGTGTGTACAAGTTCGGACCGCGACATACATCCCTGCTTAACTGGAAAATCGTCCTTTTCAAAATTCCTGTACCAAGGATGTCATTAATCGCACTGCACACGCTGTTGGACTGACCAAGCAGCGGCTGTCACGTTCCGTTATTATGTGCCAATGTCACGAGGAGAGAGAAACATGCAGCCGGGTACGAGCCGGGGACCTCTTGCTTTCAGGGCGAGTACTCTACCGACTGAGCTAACCGGGCCGCTTACATGTACTGTCTTCAATTGTGTACAAGTTCGGACCGCGACAGATGTTTTGAGCCGCATTCAACAACCGTTCAGTTATCTCACGTCATTTCCTGTGTAGGTTACCAGTACTTAGTATCCATTTATCCTGATACCAGCAAGTAAGTCGAAATGCTAACCCCAAACTCCTGAACGCCAATTAGGGAAAGCAATTATTACCAGTTTAAAGTATTTGGTATTACCGGGGATCGAAACTGCGCCGTCCTGCATCCGAATCGCGTGTGGTCGCGGGTTCGATCCCCCCGCCGAGTCATACCAAATAATTTAAAAATGGTAGTGATGCCTGCCCTGCTTGACACTCAAGGTTGCGTCGTTAGCATTACGTCTGACTGGCTGGTCTCAGGATAAATGTACCAGTAGTACTGGTAACTTAACCAAGAAACGCCGTGATATAACTGAAATATTGTTGAAAGGGGCGTATAACAACAAACAATCAATTGTTTTGCACCAGTAGGCCTAAACGCCCCAAGGATATGCAATGTGGTTTTTAGTCACTCTACAATGACCGCCTCGACATACCGGTCCCAAATTCCAATGCTAACCACTTTATTGTTTTGTCTTGATCAAGGGCATTTCCACTCAAATCGCCGCGAGCGGGGAACGGACCCGCACGGGATTCCTCCACTTGATTACGGCGGATTCCTTCTCCTGTGGGTATGTTTATTTGCCTATTAGGCATAGGGCCACATGACTAAGACATAAAACCATGTAACCCATCCCGGAACAATTGTCCAAGACTTAGGACTACCTGGCCTATATAGGCCTAAGCAATGGGAACTCTTCGATCACTGTGTGAAACACAATAACAGTTTACGGGTTACGAGCCTATAGATCTACTTGTGTCAGCCGTATAGGCCTACTGTGAAACACTTGATACAATATCTTGAAATTTGAAATGGCATTAAAATCAATGTGTGGTGAGGATCTTTAGGCCTATCGTCTGTTTAACCATGCGTCTCGCAGTCTGCTTTAACACATTATAGGGGGAAATGTGGCTACAGTTCGTTTTTTGAAATTAAAAAATACATTTTTTATCCTTAAGCCTTCTATTTTATATATTATTATGAAGATCTATTATTTTTTTTAAATCATTATTATTTTCCTTCTTGAAGACGATAGCGATTTCAAAATCCCAATAATTTTGAGATTTCAAACCGGAAACGAATGTCTATTGGTCAAGACAAAATTGATTCAAAATTGATGGCGCTTTGTTTACCATAAAATTTGAACACCGAAAACTTCGTGATGTTCTCAAGAGCGAACATCAAACGTTTCAACGATGAATCAGGTAAATAATCGAGATAAGAGAACGTCAATAACATTTTAACGTAATTAGCATGACAGTTGCGTTGTTTTCTCTTCTTTTAAAACGTACATCGACAACAAATTATTAATCGAATGTTTTCGAATTTAATAATATATATTGATATTGATACTAAACGTCAAGTAATCCCTAACCAGGCATGTTGATTTGAAATTATAAGGAACCTGGTGGGATCTCATAGTATGGCAATTTGTCAACAAGTGCACTCTTCATTATCAAATTGTTTATTCTCATTGGATTCGTGCTTTTCATTATTTTTCATTTATTTTTTTCCAAAGACTGTCACAAATTAGTTAAGCACACAGTATTTGAAAAGTAGTGACTATTCATATTCTTCTCTCCTCCATCCAAAATCAAAGTTTACTGGATTTTGGACATTTCTATGTTAATCTTTTGATTATAAATTTCTTATTAAAATTTCAAGCAGCGTTCTGATGTTCTTCATCTTGACTTCTACCGGGTAATATGCAGAGCTCACTCTGGAGTTGATCACATTTGAACTATGTTCAAGGTTCCTGTGTGATTCATAACACAAGGGTAAAAAAACGGGAAACCCCCGATAAAAACCACTGTACATTGCTTGTGACAGCCTGTTCTTGGACAGAAGGCTTCCAAGTTTGGGGCCGTAGCAATGGGTAGCCAGACTTTTCGACCCCTCGGAGAGAAATTGTCGAATAGGATTATATATGGTTTATTTGTATAGAAACATGTAATTTTATCTAAAGTTGTATACTTATTGGCCGAATTGCTCTAGCAATTCCGGTCTATAGATTGGCGATGTCTGTCTGTCCGTCAACATTTTGGTTAGTTTCAGGTTGAGGCAAAATCTCAGCACTGGAAAGTGTTACAAACTTGAAACTTTGCCTGAAGGTAACCAGTAACAAGTTCTATTGATTTCTACTGTTACTTTGACCTTGACCTTGGTTTGTCGATTTTCAAGGTCAAATTGACGACAATCTAGCCTTACCGTCTTCAGCGGTTTCTTGTTAAGAATATATATAAATGTGTTTTTTTTGTGTAAAAGTTATACTAGTAAGACTTTATGAAAATATACAATATCATTTTCCTTTTCGACATTTTCACTCCAGTTTTGCTCCTGTTAAATGTACTGTTTGGGTATAATTATAATAAAAACCCACCTTTTGTCAAGTTTTCAACCCTATTCTGCTACAGAACGCATCGGAAACTGTATGACTGTGGGACAGGATTTAAGTCTTCGCATAGTATATATTTCATAATAGTACTTACCTGTGTTCACTTACAAAAATTGTAATATTTCGTTATATAAAATTAATTATTACAATATAAAGCAAACAAGAAAAAACATACTGCGTACATCAAAAGTAAGTACAATAACACAATACCTTTCATGTTTTCATCCTTTGTGTGTATCAAGTGTGACTAAAATTATTTAAAAACTTATTAATGGCACTTAAAATATGCAATTAATATAATAACTTATTATATTAATTGCATATTTTAAGTGCTTATTATAAGTACCTTTATTTAAAGTATTTAACAGAAACATCAAGAGTAGATAAAACAACAATAATTTATTGATACATGTATTTAGACAATTATAGGTATTCAATCAATTATCACACACACATTAAATTTATTTTCAAAACAACTAAGTTAACACATTTTAATTCAACATTTTTAATAATGTATAATCGATAATGTGTTGAACATACATTATTATTACAATATTAACATACATTATATTTACATATTAACAAGGGGCTGAAAAGTCTTGTAAATCGGGGGTTGAAAAGTCTGGCAGCCGTAGCAATGAAGCTAATTCCATAAATGGTTTCTAGCTGAACAATTGTAAGGAGATAAATGCCCTTTAACAATATATCTAACATTTCTTTAAATTTATACATTCAATATATTCTCTGGTCAGCAAAGTTAATGAGTGGACTAAATGGATCTTTATTTATCAAAAAATATTTCAACAAGTCTCAGTTAACTTCTTATATTCAAAGTCACTTTACACAAGGGTGACTGAGAATAGTGGCATCATGAATTTACTTTAGGATAATCTCCCAAGTTAAAATGATTTACAATACACTGAATACAGGCCTTTTTCTAGGCATCTCACGGGTCAGATATTCTGACCCGTTCCTAATGGCCAAAGTCTCAAAATTCCCACTTTTATCATGTTAACCCTTGTATTTTAACCCTTTCCCTCAACAGCAAATCTGCAGCAGACGACTGACAAATTTTTAAAAAATGTGAACATTTTCTAAGTATAACAATTGAATATAATTGAAAACACTGGCAAAGGGAGAAATTGCTTGTTTTGAGCAATTTCACCTTTTGTCACAGTGTTTGCAAAAGTCCTGAAGTCGTCTGCTGTAGAGTGTTAGAAAGCTTCTGTATCTGGGAAAGGGTTAATTCCCAAATAGAAAATAATAGCTATTAATTTCCCCCCCAAAAAGGCCAAAATTCTTGTTCCCAAAACCTTACTATAAATTAAATTAATTGTTTCTATTAAGTTCAACCTGAAGTCCTTAACTACAAATAATTTGTGTATTATGACTTAACCCTTTCCCACATACAACAAATATGCAGCAGACGACATTGAAAACAAAGTGACAAAAACCTGAACAATCAGTGACTATCACCATAAAAGATAGCTTAATTGTTACATAAAGTTGAAAACATTGTGGCCAAAGGATAAATTGCTAATCATTTGGCCACACTGTTTTCAAAAGTCGCCTGCTGCTATTGCGTCAAAATGCGTCTGTAGGTGGGAAAGGGATAACAAACAATAATTCTATTGACAGGACTGTTGAATTTTCACCATTTTGCATGTCTCATCAGGGGTGTTATTTTTAATTCTAAGTAAACTAAGTAGTGGATATAAAGGAGTATTGTTACCAGAGATTTTTGTCTGCATGGGGATTATGACTATAAAGAATGTAGGTCAAAACCCCTTAGTCATACACAGACAAAAGTTAACCCATTCCATATAGTGTGATACAACAAATTTGCAACAGACGACTGATAACATACAGGTTAAATAATCATATGACCCCTTCTATGAAAGTATAATATTAATTGTTGAATAGTTTTTATAACTTTGCCACATTTCAAAATTCTTCTGCTGCAGGTGGGAAAGGGCTGGCTGGCATGCTGGTGCAGATATTAAACATTATCCAGTTTTCCCTTATTTAGATGTTTACAAAACAAACAACTGTTTAAATATGATTCAGTGCTTCAGATAAGTTTTTCATGTTAATTGAGTATTACCCCATGCATCAAAAGTTATTGAGTATTTCAATATCTCTTACATGATCTTTTGATTTTCATAAATCCATCTCGTTTAATAAATAAATGCTTTCCTACAGACAAAGATCTACAGCAGACAACTTTGAAAGATTGTAAACAAAAATAGGGAAATTATCTCAATATATATTATATAAAATGAAATTATAATTACCGGTAATGAATCAATTGAAAATATGCTCATTTTTATGAGCAACTCCTGTATTTGCCTCAATGTTTTTAAAATGTTGTCTGCTGCATTGAGCTCTTTGAACATTTAGGGTACAAAGTTAAACTTTGGGATACAGATATGAACAACTAGGAATTGTTTATTTGTTTTATCTTTTTTTATCATGTCCCTCTTCACATTTAAGGAGCCTGCAGCAGACTTCTTTCAAAGAATTTTGATAAAACATTTATGGCGAAAAATAGACGGTGAAAGTTATGATTATCAAAGTAGACAACAATTGACTTTGTAAATCACATGACTAGTACAATCCCCTACCGGTTGGCATCAGTCATCTATTTCAGTATACACAGGGCTCTCACGAGGGGGCGATTTGGGCGAAGTGGTCGCCTAAAAGTTTCTGACTTCGCCCATTCACTCGATCAAAGCGAAGTCGACTTCGCCCAAAATCTCAGTCAAAGCGAAGTTGACTTCGCCGACAATTTTGTCCTAGCATCGGACACTGTTAAAATGATCACGGTCACGCACCATGTCGAATCGATGTAGGCCTATACAGTTCGATATACACAGTTGCGTAATCAGTTATTTGACAACTGAGAGTGTATATCCATTAAAAGCTGAAGAATCGAATCATTTAACACACACAATGACGTAGAACCAATCAAAATCGTGCACTTTAGTCCAATTTGCATAATCAAAGTACCGATTGTCATATCAAATAGTATGACGCCCCCTGATAAAACATTAAATACGTATCCGATGTAAATGAGATGGAAGTCGAATTAGGTTTTAACCCTTTCAATAGTATAAATAATATTATGAATCTATTCATGGTTTAATGAGATAATCGTCTTCAATAATTGAGAAAATGAGATTTTTTAGAGATTTCGGCGACTTTAGAACACAATGTTCGGATCGCAAACCCGATACAAATAATTTACATTGTTTATGACACTTACGACCGACTTCTTTATAAAATGCCTGACACACGGAATGGCGAGTAAAAGGTAGCTTCATTAATAATTTCTGCGACATTAGAACATAATGTTCGGATCGCAACTACTCTTAGGGAAAAACAATTTTAGAACTTCATGTGATAATCATAATTAAAATAAAATAATAAAACATTCATCTTTGTTTAAGTAAATGTGTTCTATCCCAAACGATGCGATGCGGTTACGACGCGTAACGACACAAAAAGAGATGTAATTTCTCCCTTAAGTCTCCCCACTTCTCCCTAAAGTCTCCCCACTTCTCCCTAAAGTCTCCCTAAAGTCTCCCCACTTCGCCCTAAATTGCCCGGAGGGGGAAGTCACTTCTCCCTAAAATTTAAGCCTAGTGAGAGCCCTGATACATATATATGAGATTTCTTGACATATATAAGAAAATTGTCAATATTGATTGAATTGGGTTTTGTTTTGGACATAATAATATGATTATACGCAGGTATTGAAAAATGAATTGATTATCCCAAAATTTTAATGAATTTTGTTGCGCACTGATTTGAAATGAATTGGGTATTTGACAATTTTTAATTGAGTTTTTACGCAAATACGCAGCTTATCTGTTGCACTGATCATTTTATCAAGTTTAAGATGTAGTGACAATAAGATAAGTACTGTGAAAACTTTTATTTATATTTGTAGGATGTGCTCCTCCACCGGGGACATACGATCCCAAGTCGAAGGATAAACTCCAAGGGGGTGTACTAGATACAACTAATAGGTTCAGGGAAAGTAAAGGTAAGATTTTAACCTTAAACCATTACAGACTGAGACAACTTTTGAAAACTTGGGAAAATCTGAAATTTGTAACGTAGAGCAATTTTTCTTTTTCATCATTGGTTTTGTCTCGCCGCGGCGAAGTAGTGAAAGATAGACTACGGTGTTGCTTTTCTAGCTCAACAGTTGAGGCTTTTTTTACTTTCTCTGGTAAGGGGCAATTGCTAGCACTTTAAAACTTGAATTGTTGTAGCATCTTTTTGTCTGTCAGTGCTTTTATTTAAAACACCAGTGAATAACTATTCTGCAGTGAGTTATTTTATACACACACTTTTAGTGCACTTAACTTTCACAGAATCACACTGATCATTTCTAAAACAAATAAGAATGAATGTGATTAATACTTTCTTGAATGAAATTTCCGATTTTCAGAAAGCAGAAAATGCACGAAAACACATTACATTATGTATTTGTTTAATTTTGGTTAATCCAATAGAGACTGTTATCTCTTCATTGAGACAATTCTTTTGAGTACCTACAACATAAGCGTTTAAATTTGAAAGAAAGATTTTAAAACATGAAATTGATGCCTTATCAGGAGCTTGGTCTTCCCACAAAGACTTTCAGTCCATTGTTTGGGATGACGGATGCTTATTATTTGTGAGCCCTTCAATGTTGGCTTTAGGGAGCAGTGCCGATCCAAATCAGCCTGTGCTCCAGAACCACCTGATCAAGATCCCCACTGTTCACATATTTTTTAACCATTTCCCACATACAGCAAATCTGCAGCAGACGACTTTGAAAACCTATATATACAAAAACATGAAAAATCTCCATAAATGAGTTTAATTATTAAAAAGAGTTGAAAACATTGTGGCAAAAGGAGAAATTTCCCGTTTGAGCAATTTCTTGTTTTATCATAACATTTTCAAAAGACTTCTGCTGTAGAGGCTTCAAAAAGTGTCTTTATGTGGGAAAGGGTTAAAATTGTTTGTGAAACTTAATCTATGCGGATAATAGGTACTATAAATTTGCCTTTCTTTCTCTTATTTTAGCACCAGCATCAGCCAATGAGAGTTCGGTCAGTGCTGGAAAAACCCCAGTTAAACAACTGTTTGCTGTTCCTCAGGTAGAAATATTAATCCTAACGGTTACTAACCCAATCCACATCAGCAGACAATTGGAAAGAAAGAGCAACTATTGAACTAAGTTGAAAACATTGTTGCAAGAGGAAAAATTGTTTATGATCAATTTCTTCTTTTGCAACAATGTTTTCAAAAGTGGTCTGCTGCATAGTTTTCAGAAAGTGTCTGTATGTGGGAAAGGGTTAATTATAGGTTAATCCTTTCCCACATGCAGACACATTTGCAGCAAATGATGAGCTGTAATCTGCTTTATCCAGTACTGTGTTATAAACAAATATTTGTCTTGTTTCTTTAGAACTTGTATCAAGGGCATAATCAGGTAATGAGTCTTTTAAAATGACCTGTCATAATCACCTTTTTAGCTTGTCTGTTTCGATGAAAAAAAATTGGGTTATTTGTGATACCCACCATGGCGTCATCGTCGTCTGCATTGTCACAAAACTTTGACCTTACCTCATAACTCAAAAACAGTTGCAGATATTCAAATGAAACTTGGTACACATGTCTATACCAAGTCTCATAACTTTGGCTTTAATAGTTATTCAGTTAAGCCCTTTTCAGAAATTCACACACAAAAAACATGTGCGTTCAATCCGCAGTGCTCTTGTTTGTTCTCTTTCACATTACCAGGTGGTGTAGCGGTAGATTGTCTGTTTTGGGTACAGGATGTCACTGATTTGTTCCCCAACCTGGTCATACTAAGGACTTCATTAATGATAGACTAGTATTGCAATTTGGCTACCTTCCTTGGCTGTCAGGGTTGTATGGTTAGCAATATGACTGACTGGGTAGTGTAAGGCTAAATGGACCAGTAGTACTGGTAACTTAGCTAGGAAACGCTGTGATATGACTAAACAATTTTTTAAAGCATCAAAAACATCAAACAATCAACAAGTTGTATTCTTTTGAATTAAAAACATCTTTTAAAATAAGTAGACAGGGACAAATCTAGCTTTATTTTGCTGCCGTTAAACGGCACTTTCCCCTCGGGAAAAAGGTACCGAAATTCCCCTATTTCCCCTAAAATTCCCCTAAACTTTAAACTTTTTTTTTTTTTTAAATTCATTTTTTTTTTATTCAGAGATAACAACTGTAAACACTATGACACTATAATGCAAACTCACCTTATTAATATCAAGTGTATGAGAATATGTAGAGAAGGGAAAGAAGAGTGGAGTGATTATGAACATGATACAATTGTGGACATCTTCATAAATATGAAGACAAAGAGAATTGACTTGTAAATCCACCATGTCATCAAGTTCATAGTGTACCCATGTCATTTTTCCTGGTCTATATTTGCATTGGACTGAGTATCAAGACTTGTCAGATCAGAACAAACTGTTCGAAGTTTTCATGAAGTTGTGAAAATAAAACACTTTAGAATATCTTCAAAATGTTATACTGTCTTTTTATTCTCGAGACAGTCCGTTTACTAAAAGGGCACTTTCCCCAAAAACCTAGATTAATCCCTGGTAGAGAAAGTCCCACAAATGAGATGTTTGGATTTTGTGATCATTCCCCATTTCTCAGTCACTTCCTAGTTCGATTTTATTTAACTTATTGTGTGGCTTTAAATTTTACACAAGGCATTATAGGTTGGCCGTTACAGGAATGTTAATTGTTATCTACCCTCCTTCTTTCTTATAAATTAGAGAGGAACTATATAAGCTTTAAGCTTTCGTTCCAATCCTTTTCGCACTTATTGTTTGTATTGTTGATTTTGTGCCTTACTATATCAAAGAAAATATGTTAACTAAATTAAACTAATAAATTCTTAGGAATCTTAGGAATCTATTGTATATATGTAGAGGAAGGTCAGTGCAGAAATATAGATTACAAGAAAGCTGGTCTTTGCTACATTATATCTTACTTATTTGACAATTAAACCCGGGCAAAACATATCACTTACTGAGATGGTTTCTTTAGAACTTGCAATAAAGGATTAAGAAACCCACCATTATGGACTCTGCGTTAAGTATCTACCCATATCAGCCTTATCCGGGCCGACGCATTCCGTCCCCGGGGGATAGAGGTAGAGAGTAATAATTCCTGAAGCAGAAAATCCACAGGAGACCAAAAGTGTGTGTCCGTTTTAGCCTGCGTGGCATGCTTAGGCTGATTTGGGTCGATACTTTACGCAGAGTCCACAATATTGGTTTTTCATAGAACAGCTCATATATGGACCTGTACTAATCAATTTATAGATTATCTGACTTGAAGGCTCAAGGTGATCTGTTATGCTTACTCTTATGTCCGTCATTCATCTCCTTCTTAACCCTTTACCTCATAGGACAATTCTGCAGCAGACGACATTGAACGTATTTTGTCAATAAACAGAAAATCTCTATAATTGAATGGATAACCTATGACTTAAAGTGGAAAACATTGTGACAAAAGGAGAAATTGCTCGTTTTGAGCAATTTCTTCTTTTGTCACTATGTTTTCAAAAAGCTGTCTGCTGCAGAGGCGTCAGAAAGCATCTATATGAGGGAAAGGGTTAAACACTAGACCAATTTCAATTAAACTTCAAAGGAAAATTAGTCCCTTTGGTAGACCTCTTTCAATGGTTCAAAGACATAAATTTTATGTTGATTTTTTATTGTTGTGGCATCACTATGATCAGAAAGAGTAGAAATAACCCCCAAACATTTTTATTCTTCTCCTATGAATCCACTATTGGTAGAAATATTCCTTGGGTTACCCTCTACTAAAAGGGCTCTTGCCATATGTAATGGTTGCCAGGTTGCATCAGATAAGGGGCAAAGTGACAAAACTTTATAATTCTTTTCTTATGAAAGTGCTTTCAAGATGATTTGTTACAGATGTTCCTTCAGTGACTTTCTACATTTTTTGTTTAAGCTTTATAGATTGGTTGAAAAATATAGACTAGTCACCAAGTAGCAGCAGAAAAAGGTTCAAATAGACCTTTATATTTATTAGTTTCAAACAACATATCTTCCTAAACCACTGGAGTGATACCTACAAACTTCTAAGAAATGTTCCCCCATTAAAAAAATTAAGTTAATTAAAAAAAAAAATTGCTAATAAGCCGTTTCATTTTCCCACTCTTGTTTCCAGATCCTAGTTATTGATTGTATGCAATTACAACTGTTCTCTGACAGTTCATGTTGCTTGTATAAAGGATTTGACTATTTATTTTTGTAGCCAAGTACGAAGAAAACTTCAAAGCAAAGTTCATCAGCAGAAGCTACTAAGATAAAAGTGCTGGAGCAAGAGGTAAGAACAAAAAATTACATATACTAGCAGAAGTACAAAGGGATAAAATAAATAACTAACTTATATGAAAAATTAAAATAAATCGTTGAAAAATAGACCTCTGCTTTTTGTAAAGATGTGCTTCATTAGATGTCATGTTTTTACAAACTAAACTATAATGTGTGAGATACTGCGAAGGCAGTTCATCATCTTAGAATTATGACCAGAACTTCCAAAATTAAGAGTCCGGAAGACTCAACTTCCTGTTTAAAAGTTGGTGTAAGCACTTTCATTACGAGAATTTTCTTCTTTAGTCACACTCTGCTGCAGATAATAATGTGTCTGCATGTGGAAAAAGTTTTAAATGAAATCATTGCTTTGTAAACTAGCATTTTGAAGTTTTGAAATGATGGCAGATCTAATTAAATAGAGATTTTTAGTGGCCAAAAAGGTTTTTTAAGTATTGTCAGATGTCAATCAAAGGAAAGATCTTAATCTGACTGGAGGTACATGCTGTTGCGGTCCACACTTATTGTATAATTTGTGCCTTTAAGGCTTTATTTAACATAAGTCAATAAATGAAGGATAAAAGATGATGGATGTCCAATTCTTTTCATATAATGCAATAAGACATTTGCAGAAACAACTAAATATGATCAGGAACTTATTATGTTAAGATTTTACAACTTAAATTCAATGGGAATTTGTTTTTCTTTTATTAGGTTCGTAAATTATGCAAGGAAAGGACAGAGAAAGAGAAAGTTTTGACTTCGAAGGAGGAAGAACTAAAAAAGCTTGATGGCAGACTCCACAACATGGTCTCTGAAAGAAGTTCTTTACAGGCCAAAATAGCCAGCCTTGAGAAAGAACAGAAAGAAATAAAAAAAGCTAACGAAATCCTCAAATCAAAGGTATGTGTAAACCCTAAACTGATTCTGTTTACATGATACCATGTAACTCATTTCCACATACAGACACTATTGGAAGCTTTTGAAGCAGAGAACTTTTGGGTGAGCATAATGAGAAATTTCTACTTTTGCCACAATGTTTTCAACTTTGCAACAATTATAGTATTTATACTTTTATTTGTAGAATTATTTACAAAATTTGTTTAGATGTATTCAGTCATCTGCTGCTGATGTGTTGTAAGGAAAAGGTTTATATTCATCTGCTTTACAAACATACAGGGAAAAAGATACTACATCTGGATATACCTTTTAATATTTTATTTAAAAATAAAGAATATGTGTCGGGTAAAGGACTTGGTGTCCTTATCCCACAGTGTTTTTCAAATATATAGCGCCACAGTGATGTAGAGGTAAACAGACCGCCTCTGTTGCTTGTTTGTGGGTTCGATCCCCAGTAGAGTCATACCAAATACTTTAAACAACGGTTGTGGGGTTAGCATTACGCCTGATTGGCTGGTGTCAGGACAAATGAACCAGAAGTACTAGTAATTTACCCAGGAAATGGCATTATATAACCAGAAAATTGTTGAAAGCAGGGTAAAACACCAACAAAAATAAATTTAATATGAGATCTTCTACAAAGGGTAAGGTAAACATACTGAAATATGGTCATCAAACTAAAATATAAAGTCATTTAGTTTCAAGTTTTCAAGTTTTATTCAGTCTAATCTCAGTTCATGTGTACAGTACATGCCAATATGGGAACTTTTAGAAAAGTAGCATATATATATACAGGAGGCTTGCAAAACGCACAATGCAGTGTTGTCTCCAGCCCAAATTTTGAGGGACATATATGACCCCCCCTACTTGGAATATAGGATGGTCACACACATGATTTTCATCCACTTAAGAAACCAAAGATAATATAGGTGTATTTAAGTTTGTCTTTTATTCACAACTTACTACAACCATCATATGAATTGAAAGTCAAGCATTTTTTCCCCCTTTTAACAACAGATATATATATATAGCCATGTATTTTTTTGTGAAATAGCACCAAATTTATAACCATTAGCCAGAAGAAGTAAAAACATTTATACAAGTCATCTGCTTTGAAATTATCTGGCTAAAAAGCTACCGCAAAAGACAATTCTACTTCTGCCTTTGAGAAAGAGTGGAAAAGATCACTTTAACCAAAGAATTTCTAACAATTTTTTAACCCTTTTGAACATACAACAAATATGCAGCAGACGACATTGAAAACATACATGCATTAATATGGAAAATTTCTCAAAAGAAAGTATGGTTAGTTAATAGAGTTGAAAACATTGTATCAAAAGGAGAAATGTATTGCTCATCTTATCCCTTTTCAACAATATTATCAAAAGTGTATGTAAATATGTGGGAAAGATTTAAAAGTAGGTTTCTGAAGGTGTCAGTTATGGGCTGTATCATGGAAACAGTTAATTGTAAATTTCAGGTTTCTTCATCCAAAGTTACATCAAAGAAACAAGAAGATATTCAACAAGAGCTCTCTGCTCTCAAACAAAAGCTATCTACCAAAGATCAAGAGATTTCATCATTAAAACAAGAACAAACTCAAATCTGGAACTTCTTGTCAAGTCACTTTGAAATGGTTGAATCTTTAACTGGATCTCTTGAAACTGCTGTTGAAACATATGGTAAGTTCTTTTAGGATATTAGGATTTTTTATCGCTTTGCATGACTTCTCATAGAATCGAGATGAAATAGTAAAAACAAATATAAATTTGTAAAATATTTTTAGACAGTAGACATGTTGATCAGCCAATAAAGACCAGGAGTCTGATCACAGCTTTGGCTACGCCAACATCAGCTGCATTTTAGACGCCTATTTCCAAAATAGGCAAATTATACCGTTGAGCATCCTAACATTGAATAATCCTAAGTTCATGATGTTAATATTCTCACCCTTTTCTTGGATGGACTTGGACTAACATTCAAGTGAGAAGTGTTGAAAAATATTTGACGTTTAAAGATTCATGTTCTCGGCAGTATGTGTTTTGAATGCTTAGGTTCACAAACTTGAGTATATAAGCCGCTCTCTTTTAAAGCTATCCATCCACCAGTGCCCGCGCTGTCGTTCGCCATTTTCGCCAAAGTTTTTTCATGATTTGCGTATATAAGTGGTGAAAGGTTTTTATCATCAAAATTTACCTGTTTTGGATATCAATTTACATACAGTGACTTGTTTCTGTTAATCAAGATAATGCACTGATTTGATTCAATGTCGGAAACCAGTGAGCACTTTACAACATTTTTACGACACCTGTTTATCATTTTGACAGTGTGTATTTCACACTTGTTTTATTGTTGTGCAGCTTTAATTCAGCCTTTCAATCCAACTGACCAACAACTCTGACCGATATTGATACATTAAATGCTGTACATATGATAATTGGCAATTATAGATGCATTAAATATATCGGCACGCTTTTTGAAGTAGGGATCGACGTAGGCCTTTCATGATTTAATGACAATGTAAGTTTGTCATTTTTGATTGGGAAAAAATCTATTTAATTATTTATGGGTGAGTACAAACAATTAGTGGACCCATTGATGAGATTGGATATAAATATTTGTTGGAAACTATGCTGGTTGTCAACGACAAAAATGGCTTCGAAACGTCCACTTGATTGTAAAATATTTATCAAAAGTGGCGAAAATAAATGGCTCCTAAAACTTAAAAGTGCCGAATTTTATTTCAATGTGGCGAAAGA
Organism: Serripes groenlandicus; assembly: GCA_031761405.1. Lineage (NCBI taxonomy): Eukaryota > Metazoa > Mollusca > Bivalvia > Cardiida > Cardiidae > Serripes > Serripes groenlandicus. Next base: position 23,383 of record JASEVX010000199.1, read on the forward strand.
AAAATTTATACCAGAGCAGGCCCTGATCCACACAATGTGATTCTTGTCAAAAAGTCGCAGAAAGTTTCAAGAAACTTCTTAAAAATATTGATCATTTGGATGAGATTGTATGGATGTGCAAAAGGATCTTTATGTATTGTCTGTGTAATGTTGAATATAACAATGTCAGTTTACATAGATACTGTATATTATTTTGTCAGCAGACCTTAAAATGTATTTATCATGTGATGGTTAAATTGTCTCGGACAATACACTCGTAATAAAAACACTAAGGTTTGTTTTCCTGGAGCATTCACATGCTCATGTTGATTCTAATCTTGTATATCCTGAAATATTTGTGAATTGACATTGAAGCTTCCTATATATCATAACTATATATATTGTCAATTTGTTTTTGTTATTTATAGGAAAAACATTATCAGACCTTAACAAAACAGATGTTGATTCAACGATAAATTGTAAAAAGGAACCTAAAAAGAAATCTGACACAGGTATGCTTTTTATTGAGTTATATTTGTTCTTTGTTATTCAATTGTCTGCCCTTGAAAATGTTTTTGTAAAGACTGATGCAACATACACAACAAGAAGCATTTTAGAAAAGTAAGCTATGAGAAAGTTGTGTGTAACATTCATTATCTGAATAAAATTCAGGGTAGGGCATTACAATTTAGTTGATGTTTTGTCATACACAATAGGTTATAATTGCTCTTATAAAATATTTGTGTATGGCTTCACAGAAAAACCAACATATGTTGATATGTGTTTTTTTTTCTTTTTCTCATGTCATAAAAATGCTAATGTATATACAGTCAAACTTGTATTAAGAGACCACCAAAGGGAAATGCTATAAGTGGTCTCTTATTGAGGTACAAATGTATTTTTCTTTTTTTGGGTCTTATGTATACTACATTATACATGTATTGGTATTAAAGAATAAATAACAATAAACATTTTGTTGTTCTTCTAATTTTATATTTTATTTCAATATTAATAATATTTATTTGCAAAAGTGTAAGTTGATAAATAAAACATACATACATTTAATCACAAACTTGATTGTTATTTATTATTTGACAGTAGAAGAATAGAGCACTACTTCTTACTAAAACAGTCACTGATCGTATTCTGTTTCAAAGACTGTCCATCTAAAAACAAATTATTTAAAGAGTCATTTAAAAACATTGTCACGTTTAAAATGTTTGAGTGTCCACAGACGCTAATTAAATCTAATAAAAGAGCCGATTAAATAAACGTGCTATCACCATTAGAAAGCAAAAAACAAACACAGATCCAATTAAAGAGATCAAAAAGTCGGACCAAAATTGTCATAATTAATCTCAGACAATCCACAAACTATCCACGGGGTGATTTAACACGGTCAATAATTGAAGTTAAAGTGTATTAAGTACAAACTGATAAACCTGCAATTATCGGCTTTTACCACTGTGATACATCTGCAGTATTTGAGAGTCATAACAAAGACAATAACTGTAGCTAAAGTGTATTAAATACAAACTTCTAACACCGCAATTATCGGTTTTTACCCACTCTAATACACGTCTGCAGAATTTGACCTCGGGTAATTTTACATGTAACACCTTTAGCTTGATGATAATTTAAACCTGTGTGGTTTACACGCGACAGTTGTGTAAGATTTATTTGACTGTTAGATTTAAGGTCGCTGAACCGTGGATTTTTATTAAAAAGGAAATGGTTTTAGTGTCCGTTGGTCGCAGACAGCAGGATCTCGCTTATTGCAGGTTAATTTATGACTAAAAAACATCGGGGGGAGTTCAATGTGGTCGCTCACAGTTATCGGTTATACCAGGTGGTCGGTATTACAGGTTTGACTGTAGTTAAGTGAGTATATATCACACTATGCGCTTGCATTTCATCAATCCTAATTGAGCCCTTTTCATTTAGTTTTGGTCAAGTGTTTACAGTGGAAGCTTCATGTATATTGTTTCACCTACACATAGTCAGGGCTGTACAAATTCCATAGCTCAATGTCCGAGACAAGTAGTAAATCGCATCGGACATGTCGCTAATTGCAAAATCTCAGTCCCGGACAAGTGGCATTTTCCGAAAATCCGAGCCCATTATTTTAACCCATTTAGGTAACAGTGAATGATAACACTCAGCATAACATCCTGCAGATAATTTGACGTGTCGCAGGGGGTAATCCTTGACACGCGCCAGTGTTGATTACACAGTAGCTTATGACCTAAGTAGTACCAGAGGACACAGCCCGGCTTAATTACTTACACACATGCTGTGTATAACTATAAACAATGGGATTTGACTGTATGTTACATATCATAACATATACAAATGTAATTTTTGTTCTCTCTCTCTGTATTTTTCTGTCTTATTTTTTTTTTCTCTTCTCTCTCTCTATCTCTCTGTATTTCTCTTTTTCTATCTCTCACTGTCAAGTAGTTGTAGTTGTATACAATTCAATGAATTGTGTTGCTGATGTTAATTCTCAACCTAAATCTTGAGAATGTTTTAAATTGAGGAATTTAACACTTGAAAATATCTGATGAAGCTTGTTTATGATGTTATTTTTATTTAACAGAAACTGCTTCCCTAAAAGATGGAACCTTGAAAACTGAAAATAAGATTAAAATCTGTAAAAAGATATCTGAGGTAAGAAAAAGACAATGCAACTTTTATCTGGTGTATGTTTTGTTGTTTACTACTCTGACAGAAATAAGGTTAAAACTTATTTACCCCAGAGCCTGTGTGTCATCCAGAAATTGTTTAATACTTTGCATAGTAAATTAGTATGATAATGGAGAAGGGGCATATAGGTTTCTCTGACCATCAATCTATTCTGTCTGTATGAAATGTCATCATCACTGTAGCACATTTGTTTGTCAGCTGAATTGCTCAATACTTCATACAGATGTTGAGTATCAAGAGAGCTTGGACAAGATGGCATTTCATCTACCTAGATCAAATGTCAAAGTTGCTTTAAATAGCCAACCAAGGGTACCATACAATATAATCGCTTTTTCATTTATGGGCAGACTTCCTTTAAACTTCATACAGAGTTTTAGTATAAAGGGAGCTTGGATTAGATATTGTTTCACTAAACCTAGGTCAAAGTCATAGTACAACGTTTGTATTAATCCAGGCTTCAAAGACGAGATTTAGTGCAGCAATATCCGAGTTTGAATCCTCCACCAGTACATTGAAAGAAAAATACAGCAGTGTCCTCAATGAACAGCAATGCCTCTTGAAGGATCTGCAACAAACAAACAGCCAATTACAGGAAGCCCTAGATAACAGGAAAGTGCTGGAACAACAAAGGTGAGAGAGACTTGTTGTTTGTTAAACACATTACAGTTGTCTACTCCTTAAACATTTACTGAAAAGCATGTAATATCTAGACGTTAATCTGATTTTGTACTCAAATTGAAAACCTTTTAAGAAAGTGACAAAAAGACTAATTTCTCAATGTCGCATTGTTTCCAATCATTTTCTGTTTTTGAAACAAAGGCTTTTCTTCTTAAATGCTTTGTTTTTTGTAAAAGGAATTTTATACTGCCAAAAACAAGATCATTTGTCTTCTATTGAATAATCTATTAAATACTTAATAGATGACATGACAGTTATTACAAGTGAAGAACATGCAAAATTGAAGTGATAAAACAATGAGACAGAAGATCAAACAAACCTCATCAATGAATCTGAGAAGAATTAAGGGCCTTTTTTCATTTATTTGTATTACTGATTTCGAAATGATATACTTTGCCAATCTGAACAACAAAATCTTGTTTGTAAGGTTTAAGAAATGACTACCGTATATACTCAGTTATAAGTCGCCCTCGTCTATAAGTCGCACCCCCTACTTCGAGGCCTAAAGTCTAGGGTTTGATGATTGACCCTCTTATAAGTCGCAGTTAGATTTTTGATTTTTTTCACGTCAAAACCCTATGACAAGCAGCGAGATATAACCCAAGTCATCATGATCGAGCATCAGATTTTTTGTTTAAAACATTCATATAATGTCCAATTAGTTTTATGTAAGCATTGATTTATAGTCTAAATAGATTTTACTATCATAAGAAGCGAGATATATAACCTTAAGTCATCAAGATCGAGCATCAGCTTTTTGTTTACATTATTTGAACATACAATGATGTCCAACTAGTTTTAATTTGTTTTATCTAAAGAGATTTACTGGGGAATACATAAACCGGTTTTGTCCGGTCACAAAAGGCCCCAGGTTATGTGAAAACACACTCGTCTTGATTAACCCTTTGTTTTATCTATGGTAATATAGCTCTCATTTATGGAGTTTATTCCCGATATTGTCAATTTGTTTCCAAGGTCGTTTGCTGCAGATTTGTTGTATGCGGGAAAGGGTTAACTGAAGGGGTAGAGGGTAGATGGAGGGAAAAATCGGCGTTGCATAACTGAAATTAATTCGCATAGTGATAATCTGCTAACTCAGATTAAATTCGTCCTTTTCCCATGATGTTTCTGAGGCAGCTGAAAACTTTTGAAAACATTGCTAATTTCCCCTTTGTTTGATAATATAGCTTTCGTTTATGGAGTTTGTTCACCCTTTTTAATAAAAATCCACGGTTCAGCGACCTCAATTCTAACAGTCAAATAATTCTAACACAACTGTCGCGTGTAAACCACACAGGTTTAAATTATCATCAAGCTAAAGGTGTTACATGTAAAATTACCCGAGGTCAAATTCTGCAGACGTGTACGTATAAGAGTGGGTAAAAACCGATAATTGCATTGTTAGCAGTTTGTATTTAATACACTTTAGCTACAGTTATTGTCTTTGTTACGACTCTCAAATACTGCAGATGTATCACAGTGGTAAAAGCCGATAATTGCATGTTTATCAGTTTTTACTTAATACTCTTTAACGTCAATTATTGACCGTGTTAAATCACCCCGTGTGTAGTCTTGGGATTGTTTGTGGATTAATTATGACAATTTTGGTCCGACTTTTTTATCTCTTTAATTGGATCTGTGTTTGTTTTTTGCTTTCTAATGGTTTAATTTGGTACCATCACCCATGCAGGCCAAAATCACGGTGAAATGGATCTTGTCGTGGCCATTATTATGGCTTCTTTTTATCACCTTCTGCAAACATGGACTTTCTAATTAAGATAGTTTGACAGCTACGTGTGTACGTGTCTACACAATGACAAATTATCACTTTCCCGCATGCAACAATTATGTACAAGGCTACGTTGAAAACATCAAGGCAAGAAACATCGTGGATAAAGGAGAAATTGCTTATTGCAAGCAATTTTGAGTTAGCATTAACATTTCAAAATTCGGATGGGAAGCCTCAATATATGGTAATAAGGGTTAATAAGGGTTACAAATCAATGACTTTTTGTTTAAAATAAAAACAACACTTTATCCTGAAATATAAATTAAAGTTTATTACATTATTTTTTCAATCACATATAAAGTGACATACGACCTAGTAACAGTATTATGGTCTGTATATTTACGCATCTGGACTTGAGCTCAGCAATTTATATTTTCACAAAATTCAAAATGGCTTCCAATCGAGCTGAAATCGAAACAATAACTTGGAACAAATGACTTTTTAAATGTACATTCATAAGTTATATATTTTTTCTAGTGTTTGTTTTTTATAAACAAATCAATTCTATAAGATATGTTTCTTTCAATCAAACTTGATTTATTCTGTTAAATCATCATTTAAGTCGCCCTTTTTATCAATGACCGGCCTGCACAGTTTTTGACGATCGGTGAATTGGAGGGTAATTTTTTCTGAATTTTTGCTTGACCCTCTTATAAGTCGCTCCCCCCACTTCACTTTCGATTTTGAAGGTAAAAAAGTGCGACTTATAACCGAGTATATACGGTATATAAAATTATTTCAGTCTGTCACGATTTTCTCTTATTTTCAAAATTGCAATTACACAATTATTTAAATGCTTGATTATATTTGTAGAGACTGCCTCAAGAATGAAAATTCTGATTTAACAAAGGAAAATCATGTGCTCTCAGAAAAGTGTAAAGTAACAGGAGAAAACCATGGGTAACTTCCACCTTACTCTTATTTGATTTTTTTTTGTCTTTTTCATAAGCCTACCAATTGCTGCCACCTATAACCCTTTCCCTGATATGCTGTTTTCAGTTGTCTTCTTTGAAATATCTGAGGAAAAATGAAAACAATTTGAAAAGAATGTTTTCTGCAGAGAAGCTACTTTGGACTAAAGATAAAATTGCATATTTTGATCATCTTTATTTTTTTCCATGATCTTTTAACCCTTTCCCTTATGTAGACGCTTTCTGACTCCTTTGCAGCAGACGACTTTTGAAAACTTTATAACAAAAGAAGAAACTGCTCAAAACATGCAATTTTTCCATATTATTGTCAATATGTTTTCAAAGTCGTCTGCTGCAGTGGGGGGTTAAAGTCATTTCCTGCAGAGACGTCATAAGTATGAATCTGTGAAAGAGTCATGATGTCCTGTGATAGGTCTTGTCAAGTTCAAATGCTCTTTAGATAAACATTTAAATTTCTGCATCAAACTGCTTCAAATATTGATAAGTAGAAGTCAGTGGTGCAGTGGTAGGACATCAACTTCTTTTACCATAGTTCCCAGGTTTGAATCCCGTGATGTGTGGGTTCTGCCTTTGGGATTTTTCAACAAACAGAGCAAGTACTGGTTAAGTCTCCCGAAAGCAGACATCGAGAGTGATTATTTTTAAGTTGAAAGCTTGTTTGGCAATTGATTTAAAATAAATAAGTTTAAACAAAATTGATTATTCCTTTTCTCAAATTATTTTCGATATACAACAAAACTACAGCAGATGACTTTGCTATAAGTGAATTACAATTATTTAAAAAAAAAGTTTTCCTGCAGATGCTTCAATTTGAGCTTGTTTTTTTGGAAAGGGATGTGGATTTATTACTGGACTGAAATTATTTACTGTTTAAATTCAGAGATTTGTTTATCATTGATTTCATAAAATAACCCTTTCCAACTTGTAAATGAATTTTGATGCATTTGCAACAGATGACTTGAAAACATTGTGGCAAATGACGGAATTGTTCATTATGAGCAATTTCTCTCATTGCCACAATGTTATCAGCTTTTAGTAATAATTCAAATGTTTTAAAAGTCGTCTGCTGCAGATTTGTTACAGACAGGAAAGGGTCCTAACTGTTTCTGTCCATCAAACAGGTCTCTGATGACTCAGATAGAAGAGGCATTACAGAATAAAGAAGATACACAAGCACAAATTGTTGATTTGCAGAAAGCTCATGAACTCAGTCAATCAGAATCATGTATCAAACTGAAGCAGCTTGAGGACAGGGAGGTTTTAATGGGCGTCGCTACTAGAAATTTACATGAACGCATAGTTGAACTGCAAGCTGAGAATGAAGACCTTATTGCTACATTAAAAGAAACGGGTGAACTTCTCAGTAAAACAAAAGAACACAATATGGAGCTAGAAGATATGATCAACGCAGCTGAACAAAAATGGGAAACCAATAAAAGACAGTTTTTAATGCAGATCGAGGATCTTGTGTTTGAAAAGTCGAAAAGTGAATCCGAGGTGAATGATAGAATTGAATCAATGCAAGTGAACTTAGACACACACAAATCAGAGTCAGAGAATCAAATACGGTCATTGACAGACCAACTGGATTCTAACAAAGGTGAATTATTACAGCTTCAAGACAAACTTGGTAATCTGGTTTATGAAAAATCACAATTACATTCAGAAATAGGACATTTAGAAGCTCAAATAAAATTGATTAAATCCACCTCAGATCAGACAAAAGGTGAGGCAGAAAAAGCACTTGAAGTTGTGCCTGAGTTAATGGCAAGATTAGAGGAAGTCAATTTAGAGAAGACATCTGCGGAGGAGAATATTAAAGAGATGAAAAAAGAGAATGCAAAACTACAGGAGACATTGGAGATGTTCCAGGCTGACTTTGACGATTATGTAAAACAATCAGAGGAAGATAGACTGGAATCTCAAGAAAAACTTCTCAGTCAGACCGACGAGATAGATGGACTCAAAGAGCAACAAGATCAAATGTCTAAGGACCTAGATGATTGGTTAACAGATAAATCTGTGCTTGATATTGAAGTGGCAAAACTACAATGTCGTATTAAAGGTACTTTTTTCATTTCATGACTAACTTCATAAACATTTGGGTAAATGGAAAGTTTTTTCTTAAAATTGAATGAATCATTTTCAGTGAAACTTCTATGCCATCACTAGCATACATAAATTTATGTTATTTGATAAGAAAATATTAATGTTTCAATATTAATTTTTCGGCATTCAATTAGGTTGTTTCCAGTCATTGGTCTTTCTGTCCATATCTAGTATTGTCATTCTTCTAGCATGATTTTTTGCTTCACTTAGAAGTCTTAGAATTACCAAATTAATTACACACATGCATCTTCGTATTCCAAAATTGTATCACCATAACTTTGACCTGATCCTTTTTAAGAAAAAGCTTGTTGAGGTCAAATTTCTTATGGTCTTGCACCTTGAGTTATCAAATTTATTGTGCAGAATACCAACATTTGGCCTCTGTGAGATTGACCTTGAACTCTAACCTATTTTAAAGAAAATGTCTTTGCCATATTGCCTATGCTATGGCACATAGTTACCAAATTCAGTTGAAGATATGTCATAGGAATACCAAAATCTGATTATAAACTCTAACCCCATTTAATGAAAGGGCTGGTTCAGGCCATATTTTTTATGCTATATAACACCTAGATTGTGATGTGTCTGAATGGTGTGATATAACTGAAAACTGTTGAAAGAGGCACCAAAAACAAACACACCTTTCTAACTTTTGTAGTTTTAGAGATGGAGGCCGATCAGTGTAAGCAGGAGTATGACACCTCTGTTAAAGAGAAGGAGATGTTATTAGACAAGATAAAACAAGAGAAATCCCAGATAGAGAAGGACATGGAACAGTATGGCATTGATCTTCTGAGTAATGCTGCCCAGCTGCAGACCATAAACACTCAATTAAATAGGTAATGAAAAAACCTTTCCCAAAAAGAGACATATCTAGGCATTAGACAATTTTTGAAACAATGATGAACAATTTCTTCTTTTGTCACAATTTTTAGCTTGATTCAATAATAATTATTTCTTTCATTTATTGAGATGTTCGGTAATCTTAAAACTGTTTCCAAATTCATCTTCTACAGATTTTTTGTTTTGGGAAAGGGATGACACCGTATCCATCTTTCCTCACTGTTGCAGATACATCAACATCTGTAACTGTTGACTTTAAAAACATATAAGCAAAAAATTATTTATAAGGCTAAAAAAAAAAAATGTGTGATTCAGGTAACCCTACCTTCCCTATTTTTTGGGGCCGACCTTAGAACTTTTTATCGATTTTGGGAACTAAAATAATTGAGTACGAAACTGAAATGCTTGGAAAGCGTTTATCGATTGTAATAAAACAAACATGGCGGCGGCAACAGTGTTCGCCGTGACGGTAGAAAACGCGTCCATGTCCCTTCAAAACAAATCATCAACTCATCTACCGTCGGGGAAGTTTTTGCAAGAATTATTGCATATATTGATGAGATGTCTTGAATGTGCATATAGCACACATTTGTAACCACTTACGTCTGTAAGAACTTGCAACAGACAACTTGCTTCTGAAGGAAAAATAATAAAAAAAGAAAATTAAAAAAAAAAGCCTACCTACCTACCCTTTTTCTTTGACCAATGTTACCTGAACCACACATATTTTTTTTTTTAGCCTAAGTAAAAGTGTAATTATTTATATAGTTAAAAATATTGTGGCAAATATTAGTGTTGGGCCGATGATCGATTATAATCGAAAGTTGATCGGATATGCATCATGTTGGCGATAATCGATTGCATTTTACCACAATCGATTATCAATCGGTTCACCTTTTTTGCTTCATTTATGCTTGATTAATATTCGCTTCCACAAGTGTGATTACTCTCTCGGGCTAGCATGTAAATACAACAACTTGAGATCGAAACAAAATGTTTTTTTGGCAATAAAATGATAAAACCTAGTAAAGACAAGACATTAAGCCGGTATATTTTTAATAAATAAATAATAAAAAGCATTGCGAACATTGAGGCTCGTTAAATACAATACTGTATGCACCAATTATATAATCGCAAAGCAAAGCGATTGTAAAAGATAATCGATTGTAAAAATGGAACCGATGGCCCAACAATAGCAAATACCAAATATGTAAATCAGATGATATTGTATACAACAAATGAAGATGAAATCATGTAGTTAGAAATAAAAGTGTAATTATTGAATAAAGTTGGAAACATGTGGCTGTATAAATATAGGATCAGACATGAGTTGTCATTTCATATAAAGTTTTATTAAACAAGTTCAAGATTTTTTGTTATTAAGCGGGCTTGTGGCGAGCTTCATAACAAATATCTTGGACGAGTTTAATAAAACTGTTTATGAAATGACAAAGAAATGTCAGATTCTTTTTATCACATGACGAAACACACAAAGAAAATCGGGTTTTCCAAGGCTATTTTAATTTTGTCAGTAAACCGTATAATAATGCCACAAATAATTATGCTGTGGTCATATTCAGCTTAGTTTATTAAAAGTAGTAATAAATAACACTCATGAGATATTATATCTATCACATAAAGTGACTTATGAGGCGTATTTCCATAAAAAATTGTACTTAACGTTAATATTTCTAGATGAAATTTACGGGTTTTGGCACCAAAGTTACTAACGTATGACGTCAGTTTCCTAGTATTAGGTCATGTTATATTACACACGTTGTATATAAAGAAATACGTATTTATGGGTACATTACATCGGATACAAGCATTGTCATGTGATAATTATATTTATTATATAACCTATAAATTGTGCTTTTTCATTGGCTAAAAAGTAACTTTTTAGAAAAAATATCTTGAGATATGCACCGGTTTTTTCTGATATGCACCAGTTTTATAAATAGTAACAGGGGAAGACCGGGGAGTCCCATGAGCCGCCTATTAATATCCCTCACCTTTATCCGTATGCTACGGAATTTTCAGAGGCGCGTTCCGAATGACCACGGAAACTTCCGAAGCTCGTTCGGATGATCATGATTAAATGCAATCAAGCATTTGACTTCCATTGATCATTTCCTGTGTTTCCAAATGACAATAACTGTCAAAATGGAAAATGAACCGCCACCAAGGCGCTTTGTGAACTTTCGGAGGAAGAAATGCAAAGAATTATGGAAGATAAAGATGCACTTAACACAAAGAAAGCTACGAAGCAAGCAGTTAATGTGTTTCGAGCGAATGATTTTTTTGGTGCATATCACATCATGTTTAACAGCTGAAAAGTCCATAATTGTATAATATTTAATTATTATTTTATTATTTTTAAACCCTTTTCCACATACAAAAAATCGTTTGCAGACAACTTTGAACACATCTAATTTAAAAAAAAAAAATAACAAATTTGTAATTATTGAATAGAGTTGAAAACATTGTGGGGCTAAAAACTAAATCGTTCATCCTGAGCAATTTCTTCTTTTACAATAATGTTTCCAAAGTGTGTCTGTAAATGGGAAAAATAAATAGTAGAAAATATTATGGTTAAAAAGTTATTTGTTGGATATTTGCATAATGTGACTGCATATAGGAAAGTGCTAAAACTAACATTTATCCTCTAAATTACTGATATTTGTTTGATGAACTTTGATGTTTGACAAATGTTTGCATATTTATACCAATCCGGTGCACTCTTCTCTAAAAAATAGTGCTAAAGTGGTGTTGAACTCTGCTGTTTTCAAATGTTTTAATCAACCCTTTTCCTTATACAGACATTTTCTGACGTCTTTGAGGTGGACTCTTTAAGATAAGCAATTTCTCCTATTGCTACCGATTTTCAACTATATTCTAAAACTACTTTTATAGGATGAGATTTTTCCAAGGTTTTCTCCGAATGATTTCAATGTTGTCTGCTGGAGATTTGTAATATGTGGGATTAAGTAAGCATGGAGTAGAGTTGCTTAACCCTTTCCCTCATACGACAATTCTTCAGCAGACGACTGAACGTATTTTGTCAAAAAATAGAAAATCTCCATAATTGAATGGATAACCTATGATAAAAAGTGGAAAACATTGTGGCAAAAGGAGAAATTGCACGTTTTGTGCAATTTCTTCTTTTGTCACTATGTTTTCAAAAAGCTGTCTGCTGCAGAGGCGTCAGAAAGCGTCTATATGAGGGAAAGGGTTAAAATATCCATGGAGGGAAAATTATTCTACCTGATATGGTATTTGAAATCCTTATGTGATACTTTAACACTATGTTTTGGTTACTCAAAATAGAGAATCATCTCAGTGAGCCCAGTATTCAGAACAATAATTGAATAAATGTGGGGGGAAAGGTCAGCTTAGTCCCCTTTATCTAGACTTGTGTAATTCAGGGATGTGGTTAGACACCAGATCTATGGTACCTAATCTAAAAATCATCCAATTGTAAAACACAATAGGAGGAATGAGTTGGTTGAAAGGTAAATCCACCAACGCAGTAGAACTGTATTGTAAGTTCACTATCAAAGAAAGTTGAAAGTTAAATAAATATGTTATTGTCTATTCAACAGTAAAACGGAAGAAAATGACAGATTGGAGAAAAAATGCAGTAGCCTTCAAGAATCTTTATCTCAGACAGAAGAAAAATTAACACAGGCCAATAAAAGCATCAATGGGATGAAAGAATCATATTCAAGGTTTGTCAAGTTTTGTTCATTAGTGTTCCAATTGTTTGGGTAGTGTGTAAAACTTTGCTTTATGTCCTTACCAGTTTATACTTGGGTTCACTCATGGGAGCCTGTGATCAAATTAGTCCTTTTTCTTTTATGCTTACCCGTGAATTATAGAAATTTCTCAGTGAATAATAATCCTATAATCTCACCGGTGAGATTATGACTTTTGCAGTGAGATTATGACTTTTCATTTGACGGAACTACTTTTTTCTCAATGTTTTTGAAAGAATTTTATGGAACAAATGAGTCTCAAAACGAGTAACAATTTACTTATCGAGGTTTGACGGGTACAATAAAGATGATCTGTGCATCTAACTCTGTGATAACACATTGAATAGGCCCACTAGACCTTTATTTAATGACGTGAATCATTACAAGTCACTGTCTATATTAAAATGATAGTTGCAGTGATTTTAAAATATTATTGTGCCACTGGGTATTAGAATGATTATCTGACACCAAGGACACCCCTGTAGTAAATGTCAGATATAAAAGAGTTACAAATAATACAAGGGAAACAACATATGATTGAAAGTACGTAAATTGGCGAGCTTTACTTCCCTTTACAAGTGACGTCATTGCATGAATACACAAATCGACATATTTCTCTACACGTATGCAAAAACCTGTACTTTACTGTATATTGTTTTTAGATAGTATATGCAATATCTTTCTCTAGGTCGAATGATTTTGATATTAATAACTATTGTGGATAATCGTACTTGACTGGCTTTAATAAGGAGTGTTCAAATAAGGTTTACAAGGGAGGAATACGGGAATGAAGCTAGATTTTCATATTTACACATTGTTCTTTTTGCGTTATGTTTGCAGGCATAGTATAAACAAATATAAGAATGTTACAGGCATCGAATAAATCGGATGTAACGTAATCATAAGACAAGAGTTTTAAAGAAGCCATATTCTTATTATTTAGGAATATCTAATGTACATCGCCTGTTTTCATCCTCAATAAAGATCTAGGCCTATCCATCTTGTAAGAACACAAGATGTCGATCGAGTCGACCCGTTTTGACTTGTATTTTCTCTTCGCCGATAAGCGATATAAAACATAATTTTCTTTGCAAATGGCTTCCATCCAACAAATCTCCGCAATATATTGACAAATGAAATAATTAAAATCCTTTACATTTAACAGATATGGTTAAAATACACAGTTGATTTTTTTTAGCGAGACCTTCCAAACAATTTTTCAAAGGGCGGATGAATTTCATACGCGCAAATAACCGAAGAAAGAGTTCCGTAAACATGGATCGCCCGGAATACGATTTAAGCTATAGTTTGTCACTGCAAATAATTCTTTTAAAAAAGTAACATGAGTTTTCATCAATATTACCGTTAAATATTAAACCAAACTGTCTACTTTAAAAAGATTACCTAATATGCCAACCGTATAACGCCAACTTTCTTGTTATTCGACTGGGACTACATACGAGGAATGAATTACAATTGGGGCTCCATACGGGGGAATTTATTACTTAGTCAGCATAAGTAATGTGACTTTTTACACCTCAGCACTTTCAGAAAACTCATTCAAAGCATAAAAGAAATAGGATAATAGTTTGTTTAAGTGTATTATCGAAATTTCTTTCATCTCGTGAAAAGCAAAGGGTTATATTTTCACTCGTGGCTACGCCACTCTTGAAAATATCACCTTTGCTTTTCACTCGATGAAAGAAATTTCGATAATACACTGAAACAAACAATTATCCTCTATATTGTGTTATCCAGATCTCCAGAACTATTCGACTTACATTAATGGATTGGTCTAGATAACTTCTTGATTCCCTCACAATATCTCATGGAAACAAATATTGTGTGTACCACAACATACTTTCACCCATGATATATCTCGGAAACAAATGTTTCATTTTTGACAACATGGAGTTCCCCCTACAATTTCATTCAGAAACGAATCTTTCCTGTTCTACAACATGGTGTTTCCTCACTCTTTCTCTCAGAACCAAATATTTCATGTTCTACAACATGGTGTTTCCTCACTCTTTCTCTCAGAACCAAATATTTCATGTTCTACAACATGGTGTTTCCTCACTCTTTCACTCAGAACCAAATATTTCATGTTCTACAACATGGTGTTTCCTCACTCTTTCTCTCAGAACCAAATATTTCATGTTCTACAACATGGTGTTTCCTCACTCTTTCTCTCAGAACCAAATATTTCATGTTCTACAACATGGTGTTTCCTCACTCTTTCTCTCAGAACCAAATATTTCATGTTCTACAACATGGTGTTTCCTCACTTTTTCTCTCAGAACCAAATATTTCATGTTCTACAACATGGTGTTTCCTCACTCTTTCTCTCATAACCAAATATTTCATGTTCTACAACATGGTGTTTCCTCACTTTTTCTCTCAGAACCAAATATTTCATGTTCTACAACATGGTGTTTCCTCACTTTTTCTCTCAGAACCAAATATTTCATGTTCTACAACATGGCGTTTCCCCACTCTTTCTCTCAGAACCAAATATTTCATGTTCTACAACATGGTGTTTCCTCACTTTTTCTCTCAGAACCAAATATTTCATGTTCTACAACATGGTGTTTCCCCACTCTTTCACTCAGAACCAAATATTTCATGTTCTACAACATGGTGTTTCCCCACTCTTTCTCTCAAAACATTGTGTTTTCCCCCCACTTTCTCTCAGAAACAAATTTTCCGAGTACCTCATCATAGAGTTGGACAAACAAATTTTGATTTCAGAACTTGAAATGCATACCTTCCTAAAGTTCTGATTGGTAGTTGAGCACAATTGATGATGCAGTAAGTTTGTTGTGGTCATTTAGTGCCTTTCTTCAATCCCATTTCAGTAAGGAAAGTAATTATGAAAAATTGATGGAAGAGACGGATGGTTTAGAGGAAGATATGCAAGCACAGATAGTTATAAATGAAGATCTCCAGTCACAGTTGGAACAAGTTAGAGCTGACTTTATAAAGTAAGTGGGATTTTCATAATTATCCTTTTACCTTACATACTATCCTTTTGACTTTTGTGCAAAAATGTGTAGTTATCGCATACATGCAGGATTCATTTGAGATTTAAACAACTGTGCCCAATTGGTCCCAGTTGAGCTGAATAATGGGGCTATGTGCCTAGCAACAAGGGTTTATAAATGAATAACAGTATGTTGCTTTGTTTCTGTAAGAACAAAAATGATAGTTTGGGGCAGTTGAAACGAACTTGGCAAGCCAGTACAAACTGAAAAAGCTTTCTCCTCTGAAACACCTTTTTCCATTTCTTTGACAAAATCAGGCTGCAAATTTTCACCAAGAAAAGCTGCTTCATGATCCTTGCATTCAGCATGAAGAGTCAATGTACTTGTGCACAAATTGTATGAATCTTCGGTGAATGCATTATGATTTCTAAGCTTTAGGCACATGCTACAGTACAAATGATTATTTTCATCATCAATAACAAGCCAACTGAAACTTTTTATTGTCCACTCTTGCAGTGTCTTTATCATCACATAGTAATACAAATTATGTTTCAAGCACTATAATTGGTTAGTTTGGAACACTTAGCTATTATAAACCAATGAAAGTTGATTTTACATAAGGTGTTGTAGCAGTGTTTGATAAGTGTTTACCAATTAAGAATAAGTTACGGAGGGAAATGATGCACAAATTGGCCTCTTGGTTTAAATTTTAATACGCCAGTATGAAAACATATGACCTATTTTTCCTAATTTATTGATGTTCATGTTCTATAATTTTGGGTAATCAGGCGATGTGGTGAGAGAGATGAGCTACACAAGAAAAATGAAGTGAAGGACAGGAGTTTGGCAATGTTGTCTACACAGGTTTCGGACATGACCTCACTAATAGAGACCCTGACACAAACACTCTCAACGTATGTCACATTCTTTCTTGAACCCTGTCAATCATGCAGCTGTATTTTATGCAAAAAAATTGTGAAAACATTTTAGCAAATTGAATGTATTCAACTCTATTCAATAATTATGCTTTCATTTATAGAGATTGTCTATGAATAATGGTTTCAAAATTGTCTGCAAAAGATTTGATGAATGAAGCAATCTCATGAGAACCAGACCTTAACTTCCCTGCAGAAGTAATTGCCTGTTTCAGGTCTTCTCAGATGCTGTTACTTTTCTAACCTTTCTGATTTAAATCTTTTCATATTGATTTTTAATTTCAATAGCCTTTCATACACTTATTCAGGGATTTCTATGCCAGGCAAATACTGCATTCTTGACGCTCTTTTAACTCAAAATTGAAATGTTAACCAAAAAAATAAATTGCTGTTTGTGGACGCAATATTGGCAAACGGAAGTAGTCTATTATTATAACATAACCATGGTTTTCCGAAAATCTATATAGTAAATTAATTCAATCCATGTTGACTGCAGCAGTTCTTCTATGGTCATAAGTGGGGTCAGTGATTCTGTATTGGATGAAATGTCCACAAAAAGATGCTGTCAATCTTGCAACAGTAAATGGCTAAATACGTGTTTGTAGATAGATTATAATGACAGTAAAATGTTTGGCAATTCATGCATGAACACCTTGGATTTTATTATTAAACTGTATGTTTTATTTAAATGAAAGAAAATATATTGGGCTTTTCCCACCCAAATGTAGCCTGTTGTGTGGAGTACTGATGTGAGAAAACCAGGAAACATATGAGAAGGTGAACTGGCCACCGTGTTATGACATTTGTTGAAAATGGCATTAAACCCCAATCAATCAATCAATCAACAAATGGAAAAACTTTCAGAGATAATCAAAAACTTAATAATCAACCTGAAATGGTGAAAGATAGGCAATTTAAAATGTTTCTTTAGCTTTATTCAAATGAAGAAAAGTACAAACTGAGATAAAACATTTTATAATTCATACTACATCATAAAGTTTTAATTTCTATTGTACCATTCATTTCATTGCTAATTTAGTTTTTTGTTTGTTATTGAATACATATTTTCAATTTTCATGGAAGCTAAATGGCCTTATAGTAGCTGTGGATGAACCATAAAACACTACATCCATTTGTAACATGAGTTTTAATTTCATCTAAGATTTACAGAACATGAAATTTATCCTTTATCACAAGCTCTGTTGAGATCCATTTGGAAATTGTTTTACAGAAAGTCAGCTGAATGTGAACAGCTAACAGAGAAGCTTTCTGAGACGGAGGAGAAACTGACAATTTCATCCAAGACATCTTCAAACTATAAACAACAAATAGAAGACTATTTGGAGCACCTGCAATTGTGAGTATTAGAATCATTAAAATAACTGTCTATATGATTAATATCAATTGTAAGGGGGAATTCAAACATTATGGAAAGTATGGGATTTTGAGTTTAGACAACTTTCAGAATTAACAGTTCCTGACACCTTTGCAGCACATAACTTTTGAAAATATTGTAGCAAAAGGAGAGATTGCTTGTGATGAGCGATTTTTCCTTTTGCCACAATGATTTCATCTCTATTAATTAAATATACTTTCATTTATACAGAACTCCACATTTTTGGCAAGATTTTCTGCTGCAATTTTGTCGTATTTGCTATAAAAGGGATTACAGCCTATGTGCTTTAAACATCAATTGTAAGGGTGAATTCAAACATTATGGAAAGAAAAGATATGAGTTTAAACAAATTTTAGAAACAAACTGACATTGTTAGCTGAACAATGCCATTAGTGAGCTCCTGATGTTTCACTTTGAGATATATATTTTCCTGCAATATTTGTTAATTTATTTGTCACCTGCCTTTGAAGTGTGACAAATATGGATGACTTACCTGTATGTTTCTCTTTCAAGGATTTGACTAAACTACCTTAAATATTGAAAAGTCCTGGGTCGTTTTTTATTAAATGAAAGTTAAAAATTAGGATTCACATACAAATACAATGAACATATCTTTTCCATAGGAAATGCGATGAATGTGATGAGTTACAACAGAAATGTGAAGAACTGGATTCAGAACTGTCCATCTCCGCCAAGGAAATTGTAGATCTTAGTGAGAGGGTCGAATCTGGATCAAGGTCAGTAAAATTATCTGTTAGCTTATGAACTGTTTGTGTCGTCAGGGTCGGCATGGCAACACAGGGATCCCTATGCTTTTGTCTGTCTTGTCATGTTTACAATTATAAGTAGGATTCACATTAGGTCCTTTTAACACTCTTGTTGGATTCTTTTGTTTTGAATATTGGAAGAAAAAATAAACAGCTCATTCAACAGACGACTTAACCCTTTCCCTCATAGGACAATTCTGCAGCAGACGAATTTGAAAGCATTTTGTCAAAAAAATAGAAAATCTCCATAATTGAATGGATAATCTATGACAAAAAGTGGAAAACATTGTGACAAAAGGAGAAATTGCACGTCTCGTGCAATTTCTTCTTTTGTCACTATGTTTTCAAAAAGCCGTCTGCTGCAGAGGCGTCAGAGAGCGTCTATATGAGGTAAAGTGTTAAAAAAAACATTTAGGCAAACATTTGGAAAATCTTTTTAGATATATAATTAATGAATAGAGTTAAAAAACGTTACGACAAAAGTAGAAACTGTTCATCATGATTTCAAATGTTCTGCATAAGCATCAAAACGTGTCTGCATGTTGGAAAGGGTTAAGTAAGGAAAAATCAATGTACTGTAAGGATAACACTGTTGGAAAAAGGTAAAATAGCTCATGATATTAGCCTAATCCCATAACAGTACTTCTGTTGTAGTTATGTAAAGTCACTCTTTCTGACAAGCATCGGCCATCTACCGATGTAGCATGTTATAGAGGTAGGAATCTTAGGATCTTGTTCCTTAGTGTAAAATGACATGACTTTGCTACAAGTCAAAAGTTCAACTGATTTTAGTGGGCGAAATGTTGAAGGTTTGCAGTTCTCAATGCTTGTGTGACACATGCGATATTACAACATTTTAACATTCCCCCTTATATAGATGAAGCCTTTGAAAAAACAATGTGGAAAAAGGAAAGAATTGCTCAAAATTAGCAATTTCTCCTTTTCCATCACTGTTTTCAATTTAATCTCAAAATGAATATTGCATTTTTTTTCAGATGTAACTTTTACCATCAGATCATATGCCGCTAAAATATACCTGGTTATGGGTTATATTTGACTGCTACTTTTCTGTAAAGTATTAGTTTAATAGAGGATATTTCATGAGTGATTATTTATTATCACTTTTATTAAACAAGATGATATGCCGCGAGCATTGTCGAAGGTCATATTAAGCTTAGTTAACACGTTTATTAAAAGTGATAATGAATAAACACAAATGAGATATTATACATCACATAAAGTGATTTATTTTGAAAAATGTACATGAAATTTGCTGGTTTGGGCACCAAAGGGACTATATATAACATCAAACTGCTGACGTGATGTCATTTTCAAAGTTCGGTTTCGGCGTTGTAACTAAGATTTGAAGGTAAGACTGGAAACCAAACTTGTAGTGTCATACGGTATTAAAGTAATGGGATTTTGACACTTTATGTGAGAATTATCAATAGTATATCCTTGTTGACCCATGTTTTTCTATCAGGTATAATGAATTCCTATATGACAAATTGATCAATGTCACACGCACTGGGTACAAGATTACCCAAAAAACTGGGCGACCCCCGAGGTGAGACACTTACAGCAGTGTGTCAGCTTGTTTCCCATTCATTTTTTTATAGAACATTGATGAAAAAATACAGCAACTTAACCCTTTCCCACATACAAATAATCTGCAGCAGACAACATGCAAAGCAAATTTGGAATCATTGTGGGAAAATTAGAAATTGCTTTATGCCACAATGTTTTCAATGGCATCTGCTGCAAAAGGGTATCAGAAAACGTCTGTATGTGGGAAAGGATTTATCTTAGTAACCAATTTACATGTCCTTGAGCGTGTTTTATGTAATGTAAGTCCTTGTTTACTTGTTCTTTTTTGAGGGGTAAAGTGTTGCAGCAAATCTGAAATTAAAATTTTCTTGCATTTATTTTGACATAAAAGAAATTGCTAATTAAGTTTTGTATTCAGATTGGAAAATATATATGGAAACTATAAAGCGAAAAAAAAAAATCTCACAAAATCATTCTTTATGAAATGATAAATGTGTTGATGTATATTGTGTAAACCTGTTTACATAATAACGTTATATTAACTTCCTTTGGTAAACAGTAAAATGTTATATATTAAGAATGTAATGGGAAACATGCTGAGAGAATTGTTAATACCGCACTTTCCCCCTCCTAATATTTAATGTGTTTTTAACATATTTTGCATGAACTAACCCATCTCCCCTAGTTTACCTCACTATGTCATGCCTTGCAGGCAGAAACATAGGGATCACATCTCCATCTGTTGTTTATGCTTTCACTTGTGTTTTCTGTACACTGTTGTAAATATTTCAGAGAGGGGATATTATAGGTTTACTTGTAGCAAGTGTTTGTTCTGCAGTCAGTAATGTTGGGTAGAGTACCAAAAAAGGGTCACCTTGACCTCAGACCCAATTTGTCTGGGCCAAATGATGCATATCAAAATGAGATTACTGTTACCTTGATCCTGCTTGAAATTAAATCCTGTGTGGACTAACAATTTGGGAAGAGAGTTTAATTTATTTAGGTAAAGGTATAGCTGAGAACACTCAAAGTGACAGCCCAGTTAAAAGTGAATATTTTCGCAATTAGCTTTGTCTGTTCCCTTAATGAATTGAGTAATCTTCACCAAACTTGTCTGGTAACAAAATTTATTTATACAAAGTTCAATTAGACAGGTCATCGAAAATAAATTTTAACTACAGTCGAATTTGTAGGGAAATCAAAAAGTATTGCCATAAGCCAATTTTGCAATAAAAAGCAAGGGAAAAATGTACTACCTGTATCAGAAGATAACCGAAAGTCAACAACTGTTATGTTGGGAAAAGTTTAAATTGGAGATAAGTTACACCTGAGCAAATGCACTGAAAGGAATACCTGTTTTGTAAAGTGAACTTATAAGATATCTGTGGATCTGGCATTGAAGCAGTCATAAATAATTGGAAAATAGCCTTAAGGTGGAATCATACCTTTGAAATAACGTCGTTTTGACGTCAAAAAGTACGTTTTTTGCGACAATGATAGTGTTGTTAAAGAAATCATCATGACTTTCTCGTTTGAAGTGGTATTTGGAAAGAGTTAACACCAGACCGAAGAGAATAAAATTACCTACGTAGTGATGTAATTGCCATAAAACTGCCAAGACAATTAACGTAACATAAGGGGAGTAAAAATGAAACTTTCGCTAAAATATTTTAACAGTTATTCGGTTATTTCAAATTTATAAAAAATTCGCCCGAGAGATTTTTTTTAAAAACTTATATAATTTAGAACAACCTTTCGTCTACGATTTACCAAAGTTTCAAGATAATCTATCGTGCAGATATTTAGTAAATCGCAATGACGTTAAAGCTCGGTCACGCGACAAACCGTACACTGCGGAATTTAAATTGAAACGTACCCAGGGTTATTAAAATGAACTCCTGATTTTTCATAAAAAATAATCAATTTTATTATTTTACGAAAGTGGTAAATTGTATCTGTTATACTCCTTTAAATATTAAATATGTTTTATATAAACTGACTTGTCTATTTCGCTGTTTATCTCTTAAATCATTTTTTCACATTCCATGTATTAGTATTAGTATTAGTCTCAAACCGTCGCTTGCAGTTCTTATAAATAGATTTTATTTGACTTATTCGAATACATGTAATTCGTCATTTACATATATGTGCATACATTAACATAAATAAAATGATACGGTAACATCAAATAGTAATTCGATATAACATGAAGTTTCATGATTTTACATAACCCAACATTTCTGATACGAAATTCTTCAAACAAGAGCATCGTCAGAATTATCATGGAAGAAATTGTTAATATATTCTATTATTACTTTCCTATTTGTAACTTTAGGTATTTTGTAATGTATTTTCAGATAACAGTAAATACAGAATGAGTTTCTCTTAATCAGGCAAAAAGCAAGTTTCAGAAAGAAATTAAAAGATTATCACTGTCATGCAAAGCTTTCTATCTATTCCATCCGTGATCATGCTTTTTTATTTAAGGAAACACTTTATATGATAAAACATCGAGAAGAACTATCTGACTTTCTTCCCTTTGGAAAACCTTATGTACAAGTATTTATGAAAGTTTTGACTTGCTTGTATTCACACAGCTCCGCAGTTCAATTCAACCTAGAGCTGTTTGAATACAGGTGTTTATTGACAATATTTTCCTGTATAGTTTGGGTAAATAACCCACTATTATTGTCTAAATACATATCCCGTGGAGTGCTATCACATCGTTGTCTGCACTATGTAGTGGGTCTTCGATGTCATTGCAAAGGTGTCTAGAAATTGTAGCCAGTTTATAGTCGGGTAATGATACATTTTGTTTTATAATTGTAAGTGTATCGACAACACAAGTAATTAGATACGAACATGTGACCAAAAGTGTGATCTTCTACGGTGTTATGGCATTGTGATTTACTTAAAATCAACCCGATAGTTTGTCTTGAAATTTGGGTTAAGGGTAAAAAAACAATTCTCAAGACAAAACAAAGTACCGGTAGTTGTAAAATAACGGGGACTTATGGAGTAAAAAAAGAAAGATAGAAGAAGGGGTGGGTGGCTGTGTTTCATTTTCAGTTCCACAATGCGCGTACCGGCGCACGTCAGCAGTATTACGGCATAGCGTTTTACTAAAAGTCCGCCCGATATATTTCCAACAAATTTGAGTAAATTGGAGAAATAATGCTGTTCTGAATTTATAATGATTTATTTCAAAAGAAATATCTAGGCCATTTTGTTGTTAGTAAATTAGACATAAGGTAATAACTGTATTATTAGTCAGCGAGTTCGTTAAATAAACCACGTTTTGCTTTAACATTATTTAAGGAAAAATTGTGAACTATATATCATGGCGGAGTTTATATTATTCGCTTCAAATCGATGTTAATATAAGATGAGATAGTAATGGTCATTCCTTTAATCATACATAACTGCGCAGCTGTGTAAACACAAATTGCAATTTAATCAAAAACTTGCCGCAAACGACAACTACATTATCACGGATAGAATACCAAGAAAGCTTTGCATGACAGGTATAGACTTCGAAATTCTCAAAATTGCATATTGAGAACAACATTTGTATACTGTTATCTCAAATACGATACAAAAAACAAGGGTGACATATAATATCTGTGATAATTATATTTCATATATAGAATAACAGTTGAACAGGAAAGTTAACGAGTCAGTTTATACATATGACAATTCCAAATATTATTTTGTTGTTTTTTGATAAATTATTTACGACCGTAATTACTTTAATTCTTTAAATAGAAACACATGTATACTACCTACCATTATTCTTTAGGGGATAACTTAAATTTAGAATGAAATTGATAATTATAAGGAAAAAATAAGTATTCATTTTAATTACCCTGGATGCGTCTCAATGTTTAATTCGGCAGTGAACGTTACGACGCACACAAGAGGTTAAACGACATTGTGATTTATTAAAAATCGACACAATAGATTTGCTTGAAAGTTTAGCAAATGGTAGATGAATAGGTGTTCTATGTTATATTTTATTTTAAAAAAAATCTCTCGGGCGAATTTTAAATAAATTAGAAATAATCAAATTACTGTTAACATATTCTAGCGAAATTTCTATTTTAAGTCTCCTTATGTTACGTTAATTGTCATGACAGAGGTATGGAATTGATATTATCACATAGGTTATTGTATTCTCTTTAGTTTAAAGTTAATTTTATCCGAATCCAAATTGAAATGAGGACGTAATGGTGATTTCTTTAACAACACTGTAATTGTCGCAAAAACGTACATTTTGACGTCAAAAACGACGTTATTTCAAAGGTATGATTCCACCTTAAATCACTCAAGATAATTAAAAACCATACAACCTCTCTGAAAATCAAATTGACACAAATTTTTGTATGTCTTATGAGACATGTTTTAATTATGTCAAAATGGCACCGTCGAGTTAAATATGTTTGTTCACATCCTTTTTTATTGCATTATACAGTTTTTTTGCAAAGGATTTTACCATCTTTTGTGTCGAGACATAAGCTTGTTTCAATTAGGTATTTTACCTCTCGGGACAGGAAAATCACCTTGAGGTAGCCAAAAATTAGTAATAAATAAATCATTATAATCACTGATTTCCATATGAAACAAGAAAGAGGCAGGTTTGAGACATAAACAAAAACCATGGAAATATCAGGAAAATTGAAATTTCCGTAGTCGTCATAATGAGAGACCCCTTTAATTCAATTTAATAGTAAAAGTTAACGTCGGGTAATGAAGTCAAACTCAAAATGAAAACTTTTGTTACCTTGCAGTTTTTTCGCACATTTCTAATGTACAAATTACCATGCAACAAATACAATGTAGTTGCTAGTTGTTTGATGTTTTTTTTTGTCACCACATAGACATTTGTTGTAACATGCAACTATTGATGCACATCTAGTTTTTATGTTGTTCGCTTGAACGATGTAGACGTTTATCTCGCATACTTTTCTATCCCACATGCAGTGTTAATTAGTGCTAACTGGTTTATTTTAACCCATGCTTTATGTGCTCTATTACCTGAACAGGAAAGAACTGAAATCCATCACAATCCTCACTTGAATCTGTGTCACCATCAGCATCAAGCAGAGTTCTAGATAAGGAGAATTTTGCATGTTCTTAAAACCTTATTTAATAATTAAACACTGTTATGGGTACTCAAAAGATAGATATTGTGATATTGTGCGGTGAAACGACCAGATCACTTCCCATATCTATTTAAATTGCAATGTGCAATTGTCAAACTATACTAACTTGCGCTTGTTAAGCCTTTTCAACATATGGACTCATTTTGATGCATCTTCAGCAAACAACTTTTTAAAATATTGTGACAAAAGGAGAAACTGCTCAAAAATACTACTAACTTCCTTTGCCACAATGATTTCGGCTCTTTTCAAAAATAATACTTATAATTGTAGTAATTTACTCACTTTTCCATCAGCATTTTCAAATTTGTTGCATGTGGGAAAGGGTCTAAATTCTGTAATGCCATGTTAAAGCTTGTTGAATTTTCTAGTTGCATGAGTCAATAGTTCAAATGGTGGAAATATCTAATCTAGAAATATATAACTCTGTTAAAGCCTGACTTGTTTATACAATGCAGATCTATGTGCTTTGATTTGTTTGGGGGAACATGCAAAATTTGAAATGCTATTGTTTTCAGGACATTGTAGGTTCTTTTTTTACAAGATATAGGTTTTCTGCCAGGAAAATGTACAAGAGTACAATGTAATGTATGCAATAGGACAACAATTGTGCACCATCTCTATTTTAAAAAAGTAATGTTATGATCTAGTGAAATAATTAATCAGACATTTTCTATGGAAAGCTGAAATGGGTCATCACTAATAACATACACTTGTATTGTTGTTTGTTTGTTTGTTTTTATTTACCCACGCCGTGCAGAATTAATTATTTTGCAAGCAGACAAAGTTAGATATAAGGGAGTCCGGGTGCGATACCTTAGCTCTTTCCAAAATACCCCTTGGTTCTGTAACGTGACCGGTGTATAGCACCGATACATGCAAGCTTATTTTTCCTGGAACAGAGTACTTGACTTCTACTTGAGTAGGAGACGCTTTAAAGCACCCCTTAAATTTATACCCTTATGTAAGTTTGTCTGATACAGTTTAACTTTTCCAACATGCATATGCAATTACGCACATCTGCAGAAGAAAATCTATGACATCATTGTTTCATATTTAAATATTCTCCTTTTTCCATGATGTTTTAACCCTTTCCCTCATAAAGACGCTTTCTGGAAGCTCTGCAGCGGACAACTTTTGAAAACAATGTGACAAAAGGAGAAATTGCTTGTTTTGAGCAATTTCTCCTTTCGTCACAGTGTTTTCAAATCTATTCAAAAGTTACTTAATTACTTAAAGAGATTTTCCATATTTGTGTCTATGCGTTTTCAAAGTTACACTCAATGAAGTAGTCTGCTGCTTTGTAGATTTGTAGTATGTGGGAAAGGGTTAACTGGTTTTCAAAGATACATCTTAAAGGGCCAACATGGTTTGACTTTCGAAGGTATGAACACTGTCTGCTTCATTTACTTCAAACAGCGAGCCTTTTCATATACTATGTTGGAGTTTGAAACAAAAGAAACTTTCATGGTTTCCCTGAGAGTCAACTAAGAAAAATAACAATAACTGGAAAATGACAAGTTTTATTTTCTTGCAATGCAGAGTTGTAAACAAAGTGAAAGGGAGGAATTTTATCATTTTGAACAAGTATTCCATTTCTCACATTATTTTCTAAAGTTGTCTGCTGCAAAGACATGAAAAGTTTTCTATATCAGGTTATGGATTAACCTTTCCCACATGTAGATGCTTTCTGATGCCTCTGCAGCGTAGGACCTTTAAAAGTGTTGTGGCAAAAGGTAAAATTGCATACGATTTGTTGCATGACCACCATCAACCTAAATCAAGACTGTTTTGCTATTTTTATTACAGAGAAAGTAAGAACAAGACCAAACAGATGAAAGATAAATATGAAGGAGAAATAGAAGAGTTGAAAGGTCAGCTCGAATCAACAAATGCATGTTTGTCTACAGAAATGGAGGAAGAATTAGCTAGGTAATGTATTCTTACTGTAACCAAGGTAAATGGGCCCCGGGATATTTGTGATCAGTGTAGATGCAGGTAAGCCAGTGCTTTTGCACATTCATCTAAGGATCTACACTGTCACAGAGCTCCAGATAAGATGCGTTTTTGAGTGAAATCGCTTTTATTTTCAAGAAAAACGCATTGCAATTAAAAATTGGGGGTTCAAAAACGCATTCGAGATCGCTAGTCCGCATTAAGAAATCGAACAGAGCGTATTTTGAACAAATCCGGGAACAGAACAATATTCTCGATTAATTCCGAATTCCCGCGTAACACTAATCGAGTAACCCTAATCGGAATGGTTTTCGTTCTTAAAGGTTAGCACGCATGACAAGTTCTGCCGAGAACGGGTACCAGTTTCGTGAAGAAAAAATGGCTTCCCGACCAGGTAGAATACCTAAGCGTAATTTAAATGAGTCTGATGCGCCTAGTATCTTGAAATTTCTTAAAAGAAATGATGAGTGTTCGGCCGAAACAACAGCCCGTCAAATTGTTGCGGAAATAATACAAAGTGTAGTGGATAAATGCGAAAAATCGGCGAAGAAACATGCCGGTGATTCGGTCTCCGACAAAACAGCTCATGGCTGGAAGGTACAATATCCTTGGCTTATTATCACTGGCAAAGGGAAAGACAAGCGATTGAAGTGTAAATTATGTGAAAATATGAAAATGAGAAGTGTTTGGGCAGAGGATGGTTCGACGAATTTTCAGTTCAATAGTGTACGGCGTCACAGTGAATCAAAAGAACACCAAAAGGCAGAATTGGAAACCGCGAAATTGGCGTGTTCTAGTCAGGTCAGTGATTCAGAAACGGAAGGTGATATTGTCATTTCAGTCAGTTCCAGTGATATGTACCTTTTTCGTACAGTATTTTGTGCAGCCTATTCAGAATTTCCCTCGTCACAAATTAATACCATGCTTCAGTTACAAAAAATGAATGGAGTTAACATTGACTATCAAAACTTAAGCTGGGACACTATCACAGAGATACAGTCTTGTATTAGTAAAATATTCAAGAAAGAATTAGTGAATGACATAAAGAAATCAGATTTTTTTGCTGTCATGATAGATGAAAGCACGGATTTGACAATTCAAAAACACCTGTCTGTGTGTGTCCGTTTAGTTAAGGGCGGGGAACCAGTTACAAAATATTTGGCAAATGTAAATCTAGAAGATGGAAAAGCACACACTGTTGTGAATGAGCTGGTGCGTTGCCTGAATGATAATGGCTTGGATACTAGTAAGATTGTTTCCCTTGCCACTGACGGGGCCGCCACCATGACCGGGAAAAAAACAGGTGTGGGGGTACAAATGCGATCAAAATATGCTCCATTTGTTGTGCAGACTCATTGCATTGCCCACAGATTAAATCTGGCTGTGACTGACTCAATAAAGAAAGAAGATGCACTAATCAAATTCAAAGAGAAGTTCAGTGCTCTCTATCATTTTATAAGTGGATCAAGCAATCGCACAACAAAACTTAAAAAAATTCAAGATTTGCTGCAGGAACCAAATTTAACCATCAAAGAACCACATAGCATTCGATGGTTAGGTCTGAAAAATGCTGTAGAAGCTGTTTTTGAAAGTTACAATTCTCTCCTGGCAACACTAGAATACTTTGCTGCTGAAAATAGTTCTGTTGCAAAGGGGCTTGTCAAGTACTTTAAACAGTACAAAGTAGTGATGTTAGTATCATTTATGCTGGATGTACATAATGTCCTTGGGTTTCTTAGTAAGGAGTTTCAGAGAGAAAACATTACATTCAGTGAGTTCAATCCCCTAATAGAAGCTGTCTTAGGAAAACTTGACTTTATTGAAGCAAAAGATGGTGATGCACTTAGAAGTATGAGACAATTAGTGGAATTCAGAACTGAAGACAGTAAACAGACAGCATATCTAGAAGGTGAGAAGTTGATGGGGTATTCTGCTAAAAGTGAATCTGAACTCTTGTCTTTGAGGAGTAAGTACATTGCTTGTCTAAAAAAGAACTTAAAACATAGATTCAGGCAGGAAGACTGTGACATGTTGAAGAATCTGAGTGTTTTACTAGAGCCAGGGATTGTGAACGCTGCCAGTGACAGTGAACATGAGGAAGCTCTCCGTGAAATTTGCAAACATTTTGCAGAAGACAAAATAGTAAGAGTGGTACAAGGGGACCTGGCTCATGAAGAGGATCTGAGGGAAGAGAAAAAGTCAGTCAAGAAACTATTGGACAAAGATAAACTGTTACAGGAGTGGCCAATGGTCAAAGGCATGATTCAAGGGTCATATAAAAATAAAACAACCCCATCACTCTGTAAAAGAATCATCTTAATGCATGGTAGTGCCTTTCCAGAGTTTTCAAATCTGTGTAAAATTGCCCTCTGCATGTCTGTTTCAAGTGTCTCATGTGAGAGGAGCTTCAGCACACAGAACAGGTTGAAGAATAAATATAGAAGTTCCCTCAAAGCTGAGAACCTTGATGTTCTCATACAGATTCAGATGTCAGGAACAGATCTGTCTTCTTATGATCCATCAAAAGCAGTCATTCTTTGGACCACAAGAAAGAGAAGGCGGAAGGCTAGGCTCACACAACAGTATAAGCCTAGGCAAAAGAGTACCTCTGCCCTGGCTTCATGCAAATAGACTGTTTCTTATAAGATGTAAATATCATTCCATTCCAGTTTAAAGACAAAGTTGAATTGTTTGATATGATTAACAAGCACAGGAAGTGCTTAGCTTTAAACTATTTCATTTCCATTATTACTTTGCACAGAGAGTGCTTTAAACCTTGTAATCCACTAATATGGTCACGACACGACTGCTAGAATCTACAAAGGTAACTGCAAGAATTTATTATAATATAAAATAACTCTTTACGATTTTGATTTTCAGCATTAGCAAAAAAATTAGGGGGTAAAAACTCATTAATGTCAAAAATTATCTGGAGCTCTGCGGTCACTGTAACACTGTTGGCTTTCAAGTCAATGAACCATTAAAGCATCTTCTACTTGAAAGAAAGACCAGACTGAGAAATTATTTTCTCAACTATTTAGAGTTACATGTCAAAGTACCCATTTATCTGCCAAATCTCTTATGGTATTACAAGTAATTATAAAAAAAAGACCTACAGCTGGGGACTGTTGTAAACCACAATTTATTTTGTGTACTAAATGGACCAATTGTACACTAGCTTGATAAACGCAGATGGGCCTATTTCTGGTCATGTCATAAATAAACTATCTTTTGTATGTTTTACTTGCAGATGTATGAGTGTTTATCCCATATGTTTTTTCTTGTAAATGTATGAGTGTTTATCAGGTATGTAATGCTTGTAGATATATGACTGTTTATAATGTATGTTTTGCCTCTAGATGTATGAGTGTTTATCAATCATGTATGTTTTGCTTCTAGGGTTTATCATGTATGTTTTGCTTGTAGATGTATGAGTGTTTATTATGTATGTGTTGCTTCAAGATGTATGAGTATTTATCAATCATGAGTGTTTATCATGTATGTTTTACTTGTAGACATATGAGTATTTATCATGTATGTTTTGCTTCTAGATATATGAGTGTTTATCATGTATGTTTTACCTGTAGATATATGAGTGTTAATCAATCATCTATGTTTTGTTTGTAGATGTATGAGTGTTTATCATATATGTTTTACTTGTAGATGATTGAATAATGATCATAAATGTTTTACTACATATGATTTTTACTTGTAGATGAATGAGTGTTTATTACATATGTTGTACTTGTAGATATAGGACTCTGTATGAAGAACTTCAAGCCAAGGTGGAGCCCTTTATTGAACAGATTGATGCATTTGAACTTGAGAAACAAACATTATTGGGTATGGAAGATTTAAAGTATTTTTTATATATTTTCACTTCTTTTCAATTAAATTTTACTACATGAATGATTTATTAGAGATATTATTTAGCCCTGTCCCACATAAGACAAATCTGCAGCCTACAACTTTGAAAACATCTACAGCAAAAATACAGAAAATATCCACTAATTAAAGTGTAATTATTGAATCCAGTTGAAATTATTGTGTCAAAAGTCATCTGCTGAAGAGACGTCAGAAAGCATAGGTATGTGGCAACTAGTTAAAGAAAAGAAGAATCACCCTTCTATTGCTAACCTGAGCATAAAGTGCTCTTGATACGTAATTATGATAGTATTTTCTGTGTCAGTCAGTCAACGAGTCTGCATCTTAGTATGGGAGTAATGTGAAGTGAATAACTTCCTTACACAGAAAGAATGAGTTTGGTTACTATATCAATCATGAAATATTGATGAGAAAAGTATTTATTTCCCTTTCCCCCATCAAGGTAATATCCCCCCCCCCCCAAAAAAAAATGAAATACAATACTTCTGATATTTGAGAATCCCATCATTGCCTGTGTTTCTGGACTGCCTCAGTGGTGCACTAATGGTATAGCGTCGACCTGTTCGATCTTCTGCCAAGTCATATCCTTGACTTTTTAAAAGCATAGTAATGGCTTTCCCTCCTCAGCACTGAAGCTTGTTGGGTTAGCATTAACCCTTTCCCTCATACGACAATTCTGCAGCAGACGACTTTGAACATGTTTTGTCAAAAAATGGAAAATCTCTATAATTGAATGGATAACCTATGACTAAAAGTGGAAAACATTGTGACAAAAGGAGAAATTGCACGTTTTGTGCAATTTCCTCTCTTGTTACTATGATTTCAAAAAGTCCAGCTGCTGCAGAGGCGTCAGAAAGCGTCTATATGAAGGAAAGGGTTAAGACTGACATGCTGGTGTCGGGATAAATGGACTTGAAGTACTGGTGACTTACCCAGGAAATACTGTGATTAAATTGTAACATTGTTGACATCTGCATAAAAGACCATACAAACAAACTTTCTGACTGTCTACCTATCCACCTTTCAATCAAACTTTGAACTTCATGTAATTCAATTTTATATTGTCAACTCAAGTGACACATGCTCCTTGAACAATTATATTTGTTTTCTGAAAACAGTTGGTGTAATATGATAATCAAATGTTATTATATAGGTGTGAACAAGAACACCCAGGCTGAGATGAATAAGTTATCATCTGATTATGCCCGTCTTCTTGGACACCAGAACCAAAAGCAGAAAATCAAACATATCATGAAAATAAAGGAGGAAAATCAGACTCTGAAAAACGTGAGTTTATTTTTGATGATCATACGGGTCTCTTTTTAGATCCCTTGAGCATGAAGTGCTCAGGTGAGTGCCCTTTGTCTGTTGTGTGTATGTCCAACATCTTCTCTTCATTAACCAGTGGGTCATTTGGGATGAAATTTCACAGCAAAATCCTCTCAATGTTCTTTTCCAAAATTCCGACAAATCTTTTGGAACCAATCAGAATTCTGGTTTCTATGGCATCCAAAAGAAAAAGAAATCTTCTCTCCCTAGCTATTTGATAGATTTTCAAATAATTGTGTAGAAATGATAATTGGGTGACCCTTTATCAGATTCCTTCAAGCTATGATGAAACTTTTTAAATCTTCTCCTCCAAAGGTTTAAAGCTGATTTTCAATGAATTTTGTAGAATTATTCAGAATACATGGCTGCCAGGTGACAGGGCTGTTTTGTCATTTTGGCTATGCTATAGTGAAAACTAAACTTCTCCTCCTAAAGTATTCGGCGGATTTTCAAATAATTTTAAAGACCCATTATCTGATTCCTTCAAGCCATTTTGATTGGCTGAAAGATTTTGATGCATGGGGTTGGGGCTGTGTTTCCTTATATATATATGGCTACAGTGAAACATTTTTTTAAAAAATCCTCCAAAGGTATCTTGCTGATTTACAAATAATTATATAGAAATGTACCTTGGGTGACGCACTTTCAGATTCCTTCAAGCTTTGTTGACTAGTCAAACGATTTGGATGCCAGGGGCTGGGGCTGTTTTGCATTAAACTTGCTTTAAGTGAACATTTTAAAATATTCTTGTCCCAGAGTATGTGGCTGATTTTCAAATGATTTTGTAGAAATGTTTCTTGGGTGACCTGCTACGAGATTCTTTCAAGCTATATTGATTGGTAAAAAAACATGGCTGCCAGGGGCTGTTTTGCCTCATATGGCTATTTTAAGGATAATAATTGCTGTACTACCCACCCTTGTGAAGAGCAAGTTTTATTATTTCCTGCTTAAGGGAGATGGAACATTGGTTTGGCTTCTGTCCTGAATCTTACCTACGGCATGGTTGAATGGATTTGATTTGAATTGTATGGAAACGTTAACCACCATAAGGAAATGTCAGGCCGCAAGTTTACACTCAAAATGCTTTAGGAACACCAAAGTTAAGCCCCCTTGGAATTCATAAATTCTACAAATTCTAGTTTTAAATTACATGCCATGGGAGATAACCCTCTTTAAAATCTAATTTAGGTTCGTTTTTAGTTCACCTGTGCACAAAGTGAACTATTGTGATCCGTCACTTGTCTGTCCATTAAAATTTTCTTACAACAACTTCTCCTCCTAAACCAATGGTCCTAGTTATTTTACAGGAATATTCCTTCCAAGTTGTTCAAAGAATTTAATTCTATGTAGAACTTAGGTAGCTGCAGCATCAGAAAAAAAGGAAAATGCCAAACAAATAAAAATATTCTTGTCCAAAAGTACTGGCCAGATTTGAACATTATTTGGCGCAAATATCCCTGGCTGAACCTCTACCAATTTTTGATCCTTTGAAAAACATGGACACCAGGTAGCAGATTTTGTTTTCCTTATATGTGTAAAAATCATGTATAAGTGTATGATTGTTGTGTATTTTTAGGAAACCATGCAGTTAAGAGCCCAAGTTTCCAAACAGCGACAGGCCATCAAGAAAATGGAAGAAAAAACTGCTCCACGGAAATTTGATTCTACAAAATCATTTTCCAATACAAAGGAAAATCTGACCCAGTCAGAGAGACCAAAAACGCCCCTCAAAGATGGTAATCATATTGATATTCTTGATGTTAACCACTTTCCTTTAATATAACCCTTTCCAACATTCAACAAATCGGCAGCAGACGACCTTGAAAACATCTTTGGAAGAGGTGGCCAGATTTAAAAAAAAAAATGTTTTTCTTCATTATAAGTTGCTTTTGACAGTCATGTTGTTAACTTATGTCATACAATTTACAGAGTTGAGTCCTAGTAGCTCATCCGGTAGTGATGCAGACTGTCAATCCAAGGGTATATATTGAATGGATAACCTATGACTAAAAGTGGAAAACATTGTGGCAAAAGAAGAAATTGCTTGTTTTGAGCAGTCTGCTGCAGAGGCGTCAGAAAGGGTTACCGTTAGTCACCAAGGAGCATGGATAAAGGCGCTGTGGTGTTTAGTGTCGGACTTTCTAACCAACTTGATTAACCCTTTCCCACATATAGACGCTTTCTAATGAGGAGCAGACGACCTTTGAAAACATAGTGGCAAAAGAAGAAATTGCCACAATGTTTTCGACTCAATTATTGATTCAACTCTGGTTTATGAAGATTTTTCACATTTTTAGCTCGGCTATTCAAAGAAATAGGGGAGCTTATGTAATCACCCCAGCGTTTGCGTTGCCAGCTTGGTCAAACCTTTGCATGCAGGGCCTTTTCTCAGACACAGTGTATGCTGTTGCTTTGAAACTTCACACACTTATTCAGGGTCATTAGATGACCTTGTATGTCAAGTCCCATAAATCTAGAATGGATTTTTTACTGAATTGTGCCCCTTTTTGGACTTAGAATTTTAGTCAAACCTTTGCATGCAAGGCCTTTTCTCAGACACTGTGTAAGCTGTTGCTTTGAAACTTCACACACTTATTCAGGGTCATTATATGACCCTGTATGTCAAGTCCCATAACTCTGTAATGAATT
Source organism: Serripes groenlandicus (assembly GCA_031761405.1). Taxonomy (NCBI): domain Eukaryota; kingdom Metazoa; phylum Mollusca; class Bivalvia; order Cardiida; family Cardiidae; genus Serripes; species Serripes groenlandicus. The sequence goes on from JASEVX010000199.1 coordinate 58,782, forward strand.
TTGACTGAAATGTGTCCCTTTTTGGACTTAGAATTATAGTCAAACCTTTTCGTGCAAGGCCTTTTCTCAGACACTGTGTAAGCTGTTGCTTTGAAACTTCACACACTTATTCAGGGTCATTATATGAACCTGTATGTCAAGTACCATAATTTTTACTGAATTGTGTCCCTTTTTGGTCAAACCTTTGTGTGCAAGACCGGGAATTTTGGGTTATAGTTAGGCATTCAAGGCCTTACTCAGAAACTATATATAATTAATGCTGTTGCTATTAAAGGTTTTCTTTCATTTGTAAATCAATTTCAACTGAATTATTCCACTTTTGGATTTTGGACTTTTACCAATGCTATAACTGATCTATAGGCGAGATATATTGTCCTCTGACAACTCTTGTTGCCAATATGTTTTCAAAGTCGTCTGCTGCAGATGTATTGTATGTGGGAAAGGGTTAATAAATATCTGATAGTATTGAGGTAGTTTCTTGAAACTTACTGTTTGAATAGAGGGAAATGAGAAGAATATGCACATTATCAAATTTTTCTATTTGCTTGATGGGCAAAGATATAAAAAAAATACGAGAATTTTATCCACAAACTGGCAGGTGATTTCTTTTGTTTACCTGCAAAATTGGGTAACTTAACTTTATTTTCTCTTCTTTTCAGCAAACAGGAAATAGATGTTGACACACAGAAGCTGTATCCTGTTTAGCCTTGGCATCCATACACGTTTGGTCCTGTCGTCCTACAAATTATGATCATCATGACCTGTGTAAAATCCATTTTGATGTCAAATTTGAAATGGAATTGTTTTTCATAGAAAGCCTGTTTTATATGTACATGTAATCAAATGAAGTGTTTTAACAGCATGATTTTAATACAATTTTATACAACTAGATGCCTTTTTCAAACGTTCCATTAATTCCCAATGATGAAATGCAATCATGATGTTGATTTCCAAAGAAATGTTCCAGACTAATATTCAAGTTCTTCTCAAGATCATTGATAAATCATCCATTTCCCATCTACATCAGACGACTTTTAAAAACGTTAAGGCAGAAGAAGAATTTTCTCATAATGAGCACTTTCTCGTTTAACACAATATTTTCAATTCTATTCAATAAACAAACATTCATTTTCAGAGATTTTACCTTGATTTGTTTAAAGTTATCTGCTGCTGATTTGTTGTATTTGAGAAAGAAAATATGGAAAACCTGAAAAAATAAGGTTATTGAATAGAATTGGAAACATTGTCGCAAAAGGAAAAATTGCTAATTATGATTATTTTTAGTTCTGAACTTTCCTTTATCTAACTTTCTTTTGCAAATTTGAATAATGATCAATCCCATTCCTTTCCTTTCCTTTCCTTCCCCCCTTCCTGTATCAGTATTACTGACAAACTGCCATGGGGGAGACCTGTGTTTTGGTTTCAATGACAACTATCTAGAACTTTATATTTTATCTTATAAATCGCCATTATTTATTGTGAGGTTGTGATTTTGTATGTGTGTTTAACCCCCTTTTCCCACATACAACAAATGTGCAGCAGATGCTTTTGACAACTATTTAAAAATTCTCAGGAAAGTGAAATTATTGAGTAGAGTTGAAAACATTGTGGCAAAATGCAAAATTGTTTACCATAAGTAATTTCTCCTTTTACCCCTTTGTTTTTCATCTGCTCCAGAGGCATCAAAAGGCATATGTATGAGGGAAAGGGATAACCATTTATCTTATATGATATTTTTTAGTCGACTGCATTGAAAACTTGTGAGGAATATTTGCGATATGAAATAATTTGGTGTACCACTTTCAAGTTATATGTAGAGTTGGAAACATTCTGGGAAATGGAGGAATTGTTTTCTACCTTTTCAATAAGTCATTTGCTTCAGAGATGTTAAATGTTTATGCCAGGAAAAGGGATATTATGGAGTGTAGATATTGGCTTTCTCTTTCCTTATCACTTTTTCACCATCAAATTATCGGGGGCTACTCAAGTATAATTTGTTGTTTGTTAAAAATGTTGCACTTAAAACAAATCTCCAGCAGATGACGTTGTAAACATCTTTGCACAAGTGTGGAAAATCCCTACAGATCCGATTCCTTCGATCCTGTTGATTGGTCCAAAACCGTGACCACTTGTAGGCTGTGCTGGTTAACCCTTTATGCCTTCTCCTCAGAACAAATTGGTCCGATTTTAAAATGTTCCTAAAATACCTATGCAACAGAGGACATGGTTATTTTACATCATGCTTGCACACTTGGGTCTCTTGTTTAAATAAACATATCAGTAAGTTTACACATTTTTTCTTCCTAAATCGTTATCCATAGTCTTGTGCAACAATGGCATCATTTCTACTGATTGCATCTCTTAGAGACTGCCTTGACAGGTGGGCATAAGTCTGTGTAGGCACATAGTGATGTGGAAAAGAAGAAAATTTATGTTCCTTTTCCGACAATGTACACATTTTTCACAAAAATAGGTGAGAAAAAGCATCTTAACTCAATTCTAAAAACGTTCTAAGAAAAGAAAGTAAATCCTCAACAGGTGGAAATGATTTTGAAATATGTCACTCGGATAATGACTCGTCAGTGTTTTTTTCTTGGAAAGAGAACAGGGGTACATTGATTTTTACGACTTTTTTCAAAGAAATATTTTTAACACTGTTTATTGATGAAATGTAAAACAGTGGTAGTAGAAATAAAACATGCATAGACTATTATATACTGTGTTTTTTGTCAATTGCCTTGAGGATCTCTTCTCAGTCGCCCGTGTGTCCATCTGTCCGTGATCTTTATAGTTAATAGTTTTTGTTACGCAACATACGAGTCTTTCCATGAGAAAACCAACATAATGGTCTCTGCGTAATGTATCTACTCAGGCAGATCAACCTGCACAGGCTAATCTGGGCCGACACATTCTGTCTCTGGGGGATACAATTTTAGAATAATGATTCCTGAAACCGAAAATCCACAGGAGGCGAAACGTGTCTGTCCGTGTTAGCCTACGCGGCATGATTAGGCTGATCCGGTTCGATACTTTACACAGAGTCCACGATGTTGGTTTTCTCGCGGGATGGCTCATATATATACATATCTGCGTAATGTATCGACCAGATCAGCCTGCGCTGTCCGCGCAGACTGATCCGGCCGACACATTCCGTCTAAAGGGGGATAGATAGAGTAGCGATTCCTGAAACAGAAAATCCACAGGAGGCGAAACGTGTCTGTCCGTGTTAGCCTACGCGGCATGATTAGGCTGATCCGGTTCGATACTTTACGCAGAGTCCACGATGTTGGTTTTCCCGTGGGACGGCTCATATATGTTCTATACAAATGCTTGTCACGTGCCAGTATATCTGCCATTTATTCGACAGCATGTGACTGGTTTTTATTGCATAACTTAATATTCATCCGTCGTTATGTCTGTCCGTCACTTATTTATTATTATGAAAGGCGTTCCTTCGAACGTATTGTGTTCACTTACTGGAAGAGGGCGATACTTTCAGATGGTTGAATCAATGCACAATATGGCACACCTCGGTACTGGACATCGTGCATATTTCATTTCATCAACTCCATCTATCCCCTAACCATTTCCCACATATAGGCGCATTTTGAAAATATTGTGACAAGAAGAGATATTGCTGATAAAGAGCAATTAATTTCACCGTCCAGATCATTAAAAAATAGCTTTATATACAGATGTTTTCCATATTTTTGTCACAATATTTTCAACGTCGTCTGCTGAAGAGTTGTTATATGTGGGAAACCTTATGTCGTGTGTACTCTGTGAGGAGATGATTAGCTCGACTTTTGAAAAAAAAACCGAGAGCTATTGTCATGACCCTGGCGGCGTGGTCGTCCGGTTAAGGTTTTTTGTTTAGCTATTTTATTTTTCTCCCTATCAGTCGAGCGTCTGTGCCGTACGCGGTGCTCTTGTTTTAAGTAGTGCCAACACGGGGTTATATGTATTGTGGGGAAGAAAGACAAGGTTACTCGCCGACCCAATATCCGCACTTGAAAGTAGTTTGTGCTATAAGCATTGAGCTATACCTACAGTTTGGGACTACTAATACGTATTAGCTACAGTCTACGGTGACAATCTGCTATAACGGAAGGAGATACCAAGTTTGAAGCATTTGAGCACTCTTAAGGGTCCTCTTGCTCTGCACTCATTTCATGTATTGAAATCGGAAGCTGTATTCTACAAAGATGAAATAATACGGAAATTATTCTGAGTACGTGTAAACATACATTCCAAAAAAAAAAAGGATTTCCGTCAGTTTTGGATTTAGACCGTAAAAATGGCGGAGAATAATTTGAAAATAGGTCATCCGAGGTTACACTAACTTGAATTAATAGCTTGTAATTGTTATTGTCATCAGTTAAATGAATCAATAACTAGTTATTGTAATTGTCAACAGGAAAATGAATCCTTAGCTTGTTAATGTAATTGTCAACAGTAAAATGAATCCAAAGCTAGTTATTGTAATTGTCTACAGTAAAAAGAATCAATAGCTTGTTATTGTAATTGTCAACTGTAAATTGAATCAATAGCTAGTAATTGTAATTGTCAACAGTTAAATTAATCAATAGCTAGTTAGTGTAATTGTCAACAGTTAAATGAATCCATAGCTTGTTAATGTAATTGTCAACAGTAAAATGAATCCATAGCTAGTTAGTGTAATTGTCAACAGTTAAATGAATCCATAGCTTGTTATTGTAATTGTCAACAGTTAAAAGAATCAATAGCTTGTTATTGTTAGTGTCAACAGTAAAATGAATCAATAGCTAGTAATTGTAATTGTCAACAGTTAAATGAATCAATAGCTAGTAATTGTAATTGTCAACAGTTAAATGAATCAATAGCTTGTTATTGTTAGTTTCAACAGTAAAAATGAATCAATAGCTTGTAATTGTAATTGTCAACAGTTAAATGAATCAATAGCTTGTTAATGTAATTGTCAACAGGAAATTAAATCAATAGCTAGTTATTGTAATTGTAAACAGTTAAATGAATCAATAGCTAGTTATTTTAATTGTAAACAGTAAACTGACGCAATTACACGCACGTTGATGAATGAAATTATTTGTAGACGGTGTTTGATGGATGAACGATACGTCGGGTCGGCAGCGATGATTGATAGTATTTGAGTTAGTAAATGAGCCGTCCCACGAGAAAACCAACATTGTGGATTCTGCGTAAAGTATCGATCCGGATCAGCATAAGCATGCCGCACAAGCTTACTCGGACAGACACTTTTCGCCTCCTGTGGATTTTCTGTTTCAGGAAGCATTACTCTATCCCCCTGAGACGGAATATGTCGGCCCGGATCAGCCTGCGCAGACTGATCCGGGTCGATACATTACGCAAAGTCCATACTATTGGTTTTATCGTGGAACGGCTCAAATGTAAACACTTCATTTATCCACCAATGAATTAAGTGGTTTGGACACCCAGTCCTCAAAAAAGGGGGATCTGTTTTAGAACACTCACGGTTACTCGTTTAAATGGTTTACAAATGCGTTAATCGGAAATTGCTCTTGTTACATCACAAGTCTGACATCTCATAAATGGAAATTGGAGGGAAACCAATGGTGTTACTCATTGAAGGGTGTGTATTTGTTGTTGTTTTTAACAAAAGATGCATCTATGACTTTAACATAAAGGCGGACAGTTAAGACTTGTGAACCTCGAGTCACCACTGTTCCCATATATGCCGTCTCGCGAGTAAACCTGTCTCTGCGTAATGTATCGATCCATATTAGCCTGCGCAGACTGATCCGGACCGACACATTCCGTCTCTGGGAGATAGTGGTATAGAGTAATGATTTCTGAAACAGAAATTCCACAGGAGGCGAAAAGTGTCTGCCCGGCATGCTTAGGCTGATCCGGGTCCATGCTTTATGCAGAGTCCACAATGCAGCTGCGGCAATAGACATCTGCGTAATGTATCAGCCTGCGCTGTCCGCGCAGACTGATCCGGCCGACACATTCCGTCTTAGGGGGATAGATGTATAGAGTAGTTATTCCTGAAACAGAAAAGTCACAGAAGGCGAAAAGTGTTTATCCGGATAAGCCTGCGCGGCATGCTTATGCCGATCCGGGTCCATGCTTTATGCACAGTCCACAATGTTAGTTTTCTCGCGGGACGGGTCATATATAAAAGGACCCAATTCGCCAGACAAGGCTCAATAATACAAACATGCATTAACTCTTTCCCACATATAGCAAATATGCAGTAGACGACTTTGAAAGCATACTCGATACAATATGGAACATATTTTTAAAAGAAAGTATTATTATTAAAAAATATATATTGCAAATGCCGACGTATGTGAGAAATTGTTAATGGTATGTATATATGTTGTTACCAACAATTAAGTTCATGTTGAAAATTAGTTCATTATTCAGAGAAACAACGATAAGGGTTCATCAGTCGCGCTGAAACTCTCAAGTGCGGTTCAATGTCCTTCGTTCATGTATCATTCTCTATGTATACCATTTGCAACACGCAGACGCATTTTGTAGCGTTTACAGCAGACGACTTTTGAAAACATTGTGGTCTCATAACTATTGAATATATTTTCCACAACCTTGCCTAGATGTTTTCTAAGTAGTCTCCTGTAGATTTCTTGTATGTGGGCTTTTTACATTATATGGCCGTTAATTAGCCTTTTAGCCTTTAATCCATTTCCACATACATACGCTTGCTGACATCTTTGCTGCAGACATCTGCTGAAAACACTGGCCTTAATGTTTTCGAAAGCATAACTATTGAATACTTTGTTGTTCATTACCTTGCCTATTTTTTCTAAGTATTCTCCTGTATATTTCTTGTATGTGGGCAATGTTAGGATCTAATTGATCATGTGATTTGTCCGCACGAAAACAATGTAATTTAACATTATTGCCGTTAATTATTCTTTATTCTGTTCCCATATACAGACGCTTTCTGACGCCTCTGCAGCAGACGGCTTTTGAAAAATTGTGGCCAAATAAAAAGCTCATTGTGAGCATTTTTTCCTTTCGTGACAATATTTCAACTCGTAGTCCGCCGCATATTTGCTGTATATGGGAAAGGGTTAACTTCTTATTGTTTTGTGTATATCTTGGGTTGATATGTCCCTGTCGCGCTATGTGAACACCATTTCCCTAGTGGAAAAAATCTCGTTAAAATCATCAGTTGTTGTACATATACCTTCCTGAAAAGGCTATGCACCTACAAATCAGGGACATTAACCTTTTACCACATACAACAAATCTGCAGCAGACGACTTTGAAAACATAACCGAACAAAATTGGAAACTCCCTTTAAATGAAAGTACAATAATTGAACAGAGTTGAAAACATGGTGACAAAAGGAGAAATTGCTCGTTTTTAGCAATTTCTTCTTTAGTGGCCATGTTTTCAAAAAAGCCGTCTGCTGCAGAGGCGTCAGAAAGCGTCTATATGAAGAAAGGGTCTAGACTCATCAGTTGATATTACCAATACAAGTAGACACTCAACAGCCTGTATGTATGTTTCATCAGCAAGTTATCAAACGTTTTTCAATCATCATTATTTTGTTTTTACAAATAACTTTCATGGTCAATGGTCATCTCTGTATTTTGATATTTCGTTGTTTGGGAGCACATCTATAATTTAACCCTTTCCCTCATATAGACGCTTTCTGACGCCTCTGCAGCAGACAGCTTTTTGAAAACATAGTGACAAAAGAAGAAATTGCTCAAAACGAGTAATTTCTCCTCTTTGCCACAATGTTTTCCACTTTTAATCATACGTTTTCCATTCAATTATAGAGATTTTCTATTTTTTGACAAAGTATGTTCGAAGTCGTCTGCTGCGGAATTGTCGTATGAGGGAAAGGGTTAAACCCTTCAATATCAGATGATCTGCAACAGATTACTTTTGAAAATATTTTGTCAAAAGGAGAAATTGCTCATCATGAGCAATTCACCCTTTTGACACTAACTGTTCACCTTTATTCAATAACTGTTCTTTCGTTTATAGATATTTTCCACAATTTTGTGTATATATAGTCCAAGTCATCTGCTGCAGATTTGTTGTATGTGAGAAAGGATTAACTGATTGTATACTGACTCAGAGTAAAATGATGTGCCAATGGCCCACTGTATCGATCAGTGATTGTAAACTTGTACGAGGGGGGCCTCGGTCTTTATTTCTATCATCTATTGCTTTTTGATACACTGGGAACATCGCTATTTATTACTTTAGCGAGATAATCTGTTCAACTATAACTCATTTTACGAAAGAAAAATATCAGCAATAGTATGGATTTTCGGGAATTTATATATGGTCTTTCTGTGAACTTATTTATTGTTCTGTTTCTCGTTATGTGTGACTCATAGGACAGGATTGAAAAAGAAGGGAAAATGTGATATCACATGACGCGATCTCCATACTTGATAAAGTTCGATAGTAAGGGGTTGTGGGTAAATGACGTAATTTTGAGAAACGAACTAAGCGACTGTAATTGACTTACATTTCTTGTGAAGTGGTGTGATTCAATTATATATGAAATTGTGATTATCGCAACTGTATATAAGGTAAGTCTCTGCATGAATCTAAATACAGCGGGATCTGTGTTTAACCCTTTCCCTCATACGACAATTCTGCAGCAGACGACTTTGAACATATTTTGTTAAAACATAGAAAATATCCATAATTGAATGGATAACATATGACAAAAAGTGGAAAACATTGTGGCAAAAAGAGAAATTGCACGTTTTGTGCAATTTCTTCTTTTATCACTATGTTTTCAAAAAGCCGTCTGCTGCAGAGGTATCAGAAAGCGTCTATATGAGAGAAAGGGTTCAAGACCAAACATGGAAAAACAACAATCCTGGTCATTGTTCACAGGTGGTCTCTATCTTAAAATGATAAATTGGGAAACTTAAAGTGTGGTTGCTTTAGACAGGGAATAACGTGTGGTCTTAAGCACAGGTATGACTGTACATATGGTTATTTTTCTCTTTTCTATATTCCGACGATTTTGCGCCTCTGCAACAGATGAATAATAAAGCATTGGTGATAATGACTAAAACAGAGCAATTTCTCTCAACTCCTTATCAAGAATACATTCATCTGGTACATATTCCTACTCAGTTGTTTATAAATCAGATGACCCAATCCATTTATCCATTTATAAATCAGATGACCCAATCCATTTATCCATTTATACATCAGATGACCCAATGCATTTTAATACATCTGCTGCCGGCGACTTTTTGAAGACACTACGGCATGAACAATTTCTCCTTTTTGCTAACATGATCAACTCGACTCAATATAATGATTAATTTTAAAGCATTATATTAGTTTTTAGCTCGACTTTTGAAAAAACGAGAGTTATTGTCATGACCCTGGCGTCGTCGTCGTCGTCGGCGGAGTGGTCGTCCGGTTAAGGTTTTTTGTTCAGCTCAGCCTTTTTTCTGTTTTCTATCAGTCGAGCGTCTGTGCCGAACGCGGTGCTCTTGTTTAAATATCTACCATATGGTCGTCCTGATATTTTCAAAGTCGTCTGCGGCATATTTGTTGTATGTGAGAAATGTTTGATTAAGTGTTACCATCAGTCAAACCATAGTATGACCTTACAGCTGGCGTCCTTGGGCAGTTTTGAAATGTTAGGCCCTCCGATGCAATACATAGTTACTTTAACCCTTTCCCTCATCGTCTGCTGCAGAATTGTCGTATGATGGAAAGGGTTAAACAAATAAAATCAACCGCCTCGTTGTTGCAGCTGTTAGCGCGTAAGACCAGTGTTCGATTCCTGGTCCGATCATACCGAACACTTTAAAGTTAGTTTTGTAAGTGGCTTCCCTTCCCAGAGCTGCGTGGATAGCATTACGACTGATACACTTGTCGCCAGGATACATGTATTTACTGCAAGTGGTTATTCACCCAGGAAACTTCGTGATAAAACTGAAATGAGCCATCCCTCGAGAAACCCAACTTTATGGACTCCGCGTAATGTATCGACCCATATCAGCCTGCGCAGGCTAATCCGGGCCGACACATTCCGTCTCAGGTGGATAGCGGTATTGAGTAATGATTCCTGAAACAGAAAATCCGCAGGAGGCTAAAAGTGTCTGTCTGGGTTCGTCTGCGCGGCATGCTTAGGCTGATCCGGATCGATACTTTACGCAGAGATAATGTTGGTTTTATCGCGGGACGGCTCAAATGTAGTTGAAAGCGGCGTAAAACAGCATATAAACAACCATCAGTAATTCTTAGAGTTACGTCACGCCAGCGACGTGCTATACTGATGGAAATAGGTAACTGTTCATGTTTAAATGCTAAAAAAGTTTTAAAAAGAATCCTTTCTTTCATCCAGACGATTTCTGATGCGTCGGCAGTTAACATATTTTGAAAATATTGTGGCAAAGGGATCAATTGCTCTTGCTCCCAGAATGTTTTCAACTGTATTCATTTATACAGGTTTTCAACATTCTTGCAACAGCCAAGGAAGTTTGCAGAAATTCGTCGCCTGCAGAATAATTGTATGTGGGAAAGGGTTAAAGCAAGAGCTCCAGCTAAGGAGGTGTATACAGCTCTTTTCCCAACAAATACTTATTATCTTATTATCCAACCAAACCCTTTGATGTGGGTATTCAAAAGAATCGTCTCATTAAGATGATTATTCTGACTCTGAGTACCCACATCATAGGGTTAGAGGGTAAAATAAAGATTTTAGAAAGTATAAAACTCCTCCTATCTAGAGCTCTATAAAAGGTATCAAGAATCTACATCATTATTGTACTAAGTACACTATAGAGCCATAATTTGCAAGATTCACACGGGAGTCTAACACATTATTCGGTCCAGACGGCATTCACACCTTGCAGTCGTGGAAGTGGATATGTAATTTTTAATTGCAAAAAAAACAAATCTGAAAACATCATCAGTATGACAAATCTTGCTTATTTCCGGAAAATCAACAGATGCGTGTAGCCGATACGCTTAACCCTTTCCCTCATACGACAAATCTGCAGCAGACGACTTTGAACACATTTTGTCAAAAAATGGAAAATCTCTGTAATTGAATGGATAACCTATGACTAATAGTGGAAAACATTGTGGCAAAAGGAGAAATTGCACATTTTGTGCAATTTCTTCTTTTGTCACTTTGTTTTAAAAAAGCCGTCTGCTGCAGAGACGTCAGAACGCGTCTATATGAGGGAAAGGGTTAAAGCGGGAACGCATCTCAATATTTGGCGTTCAACAGAACACGAGTGTACTAACAACCTGTGTGGACTGGATTTCTATAGAATGGTCATACCCGGGACTGGCAGCGTGTGACGTCAAGGCAGCAAGATTACCACAGTCTCACCCACCTTATAACTCGATTTCAAACACCAAGTTCGACTCGTTGGAGTATCCCTGGTTTTCAGTGCAAGAACCGTGCGATCGCCTCGCCATGCAGTGAACCCTAGTTTTTTCCCCTTTCCAACAGTTTATAAAACATCTGTAAAACGTTTAGTCAAAGGTATGGAAACTCTATAAATGAAAGAACAATTATTTAATTAAGTTAAGCACATTGTAGCAAAAGGTGAAATTGCTCATCATGAGCAATTTCTCCTTTTGCCACCAAGTTTTCAAAAGTCGTCTGTTGCAGAGGCATCCGAAAACGTTTGTATATGGGAAAGGATTAAATGTCAAGTGTTCTGTTCACAGATTGGGCCATGTGTCATTTGGAAAGCATCAGAGTGTGGTGTGCTATCGAACAGGAGATTGCCTCCACGCCGCTTATATGACCTAACCTCGCACCAGGGTGGGGGAAGTGTGGGGCGGGAATACAGTTAGCTTGAGGACCCTTTTTTGTAATGATTGATGTTTTTTACCAGACTTTATATTCAACCAGGTTACATAGTAACGTAATGGTATATACATACAGTATTAACAAACATAATCCGTGCAAATGATGGAATTTTAATTGGTATGCACTAACAGGAAATTTTCATTCAACGCTACGTCTTGTCTTTTATTTATACCAAGTAACGCTGAATGGCAACGCTAGGCAACACGTCATTCGTATCGTCAGTGGCTTTCTGCAACAACACATCGAGGGCTTGGCATGAAACGGTTGTAACTAAAATTGGTAATTTTTTACCAAGGTTAATCACCTCGCCATAAAGTCTTTATAAGCGTTAAATCATTTTTCTTGGTAAACAATGGAAATTTAGGTGCCATTGCTCGTTCTGAGCAATGGCACCTAAATTTGCATTGTTTACAAAAGGGTCGAAATTGCCCCTAAACCAGGGTTTTCAAAATAGGTTTTAAGTTACAACTGTTTCACGCCAAGCCCTCGACATGTTTGCCGTATTTCTCTGACCTGATGGTTCAACCGACTTTAGAACATGTGTGTGACGTGACGAAACCACGCCTATGCCATGTGTCTAATCTGCTACTGACGATGCACTTGTTAGTGAGGATCTGGAATGACATTCCTCCAGCAGGAGGTATTGAGGATCTGGAATGACGTTCCCCCAGCAAGAGTTAGTGAGAATCTGGAATGACGTTCCCCCAGCAAGAGTAACTAAAGTGAGGATCTGAAATGACGTTCCTCAAGCAAGAATAAGTGAGGATCTGGAATTAATTCTTTTTTCAGAAAGAGTTGGTGAACATTTGGAATGACGTTCCCCCAGCAAGATTTAGCGAGGATCTGAAATGATGTCTCTACATAATAAGTTCGCAATCGGTACATGAGCCATCAATCCGTTAAACTATCCTAACGTCTGAGAATTCTCTTGTAATAGTGAGTGACAAATGCATTCTTGTGTTTTTCTTCATTATACGCTACTCAATGGTTTGGCCAAGAGAAAATCCTGCTTACTTTTGTATTTTCATGTCTGTAACATTTCTGACAGTTTCTTTATTACATTCGTATATATTGCAAGTCTTACAACTGCATTATATGAATATGCGAATTGAGGTCTTATTGCATCTGCGTAGAGTGTAGACTCAGACAGACTTGTGCAAATTTACAGTCTCACTTCATTAAGACTTGCATGTATATTCTAACAAAAGAACACGTTATTATATGCATGACCATTGTAATAAAGAGCTTATGCTATTTACTTAATTATAAATGTAAACATATCAACATAAATGCATATACTAGAAGTGTAGCCCCACTAGCTCTACTCCAATAACTTAAACTGATGTTAACCCTTTCCAACATACAACACATCTGCAGCTGACGACTTCGAAAACATATTTGCAAAGACTTGAAAAATCTCCATCAAAAAGGCTTTAATCATAACATAAAGTTGAAAACATAGTGGCAAAAGGTGAAATTGCTCATTATGAGCAATTTCTCCTTTTGCCACAATGTTTTCAAAAGATGTCAGAAATCGTCTATATGTGGAAAAGGGTTAAACCAGATACTCCAAAATACCCCCAAACCGCCAGGCGCGGCTCATATATTTCAACACAATATTTTCTTTGGATAACAACAATTATCCCGCTCGAACGCCCGTATCCGATGACAGATTTTTAATATTTCTGGGACAAAGTTGATTATTCTATCTATTATATAATCATAAATAGTTTCCGAACTTCCGAGAGATATCCATAGAGACAGACTTGTCACAAACAAATAATATTGTCACATTGACCTTTTTTTGTTACATTTAGACGCTTTATGACGCCTCTGCAGCCGACGACTTTGTTAAAACATTGTGAAAAAAGGATAAACTGCTCATAAGGAACGATTTCTTATTTTGCCACAATGTTTTCAACTTTATTCAATAAAGAATTATTATATGTGCGAAAAGGTTAACCCATTGCTTGACACAGACGTCATTCGATGCATTTAAGGCAGTCGACCCATGAAAACATAAATGGTATGAGAAAAATAGAGAATTTTGTAAAAATAAGAAAATATCCCCCTACTACGTTTAAGTTAATCTATTTTTTAATAAAACCCTACTTTTAAATTTACTGTTGTTACATTTCTATCATCGAAATGTTCTCTTAGCCCCGGAAGCTCAGTCGGTAGCTACGTGGGCTGTCAATCCAGTGGTTGTGCGTTCAAACCACAGCTCTGCTTACATACTTGCCGACGTTTGACAACAGTCACTGTGACGTCATTCTTCTTCCACCAATGGGCGTACAGTCTATGTGGTGAAGCAGCCAGTTGCTTGGAACGAATGTTGTGTGGATTACTGGTGTAAGAAAGTCAGCAAACATATGAGTAGGTGAACTGGCCGCCGTGATATGACCGGAAACGTAATTATCTAATCAGGCGTCTTTATACATTATCCAGGGCATGAGGAACTGTACAAGTTGGTTTTGTGAACAGTATATATCCAGATTCGCACTGTCTGGTCAATATCTTCATTGTTCATATATTACTTATACAAGCTTGTTAGAAGATTATGTCAACTTATGTAGATTATGATAAGACTGAGCAGATAGACACAATTGATCTGAACCTACACTGTTCAGAAATGCTGGCTCAGATATAAAGGTTTATTAGTCGCCGGGCAGAACGTCAGAGAAACTGGTGCTTGTCGAATAACCTCGGGTCATCAACAATTCATTGTTTAGTTATAGGAATTCAATGTGGCTACACTTCCAACATTTTATAAAAAAAAAAATATTAGGTCAACTGTGGACTACGTCACATAAGAACCGACCCCGGACTTGGGGCAGTTTAATCGGGGTATTCCATGTTTCCAATTAACTCGTACATGCGCATGAACCTCATAACGTATTTTTAAGCCGTCTGTTTTATATTTAAAGAATATCAGAAGCGAAACGTACGTTTAATATCTAGAGAATTTGAAAACGTATTTTGAAATATAATTGAAAACATTGTGGGAGAAGGAGAATTTGCTTATAGATTCGGCAGGATAAGGTAAAATGTCAAACTGAAAAATACTCAGATGCAGATATAGGCACAAATCTACCAAACCGTATTAACACGCTTCAATTACTAAAGTGTGCTTAGGCATCGGCTTAGTCTCATTATAGATCTCACTGTTTGAACAAATACTAATAGAATCATGCCAGACGAAAACCAACCTACAGAAGGTTTAAACGGTTGATAATTTCCACAAGAGAACGTGGATGTGTTGTTCTCTTTATATATTAACGCTTCCCCACATACAACAATTCTGAAGCAGACGACATTGAAAACGTACCCACAAAAGTATCGAATATCTCTTTAAATAAAAGTGTAATTCTATAATAGAGTTGAAAACATTGTGGAAATGGAGAAATTGTTCATGATAAGCCATTTATCCATTTGCCACAATGTTTTCAAAATTCTTCTGCTGCAGATGCGCCAGGAAGCGTCTATATGTGGGAAAGGGTTAACGCCGCTCCAGAACCCGCAATCGACTGTGACACAACTACAGCAGACAGAATGTATTCCTGTCACATGGCTTATATATCTTACCGCTATTTGCTAACGAAGACATTGGTGTGTATCGGTACTGAGTTATTGTGTCTGTCATTATACCTATGCCATTGTCATACTATCTGAAATAGGAATTTGAGAATTTCAGTGGTTCTTTGGTGGTTTTGGGAGCCTTTTCTATAACAAATCCACCACTTCTAGGTTCATTTTACTTATGTCGTCTAAAAACGAGTCGGTAATCAAATCTCTTGCAACAAATATATACTATGCTTTTGAACGAAGGAAGAGGTGTTTGGTATGAATTTCAGTCACATGTTTAAGTTTTATGTCAGTGTATACTAGATATGTAATTCCATTTTGCAGCATATTACGAAGTCAGATCGATGTTCCCATATGTTATTTGTATATGCAGCAGTGAATTTAGAATGCTATAACAAAACGTATGCATATGTATATATTATAGAAAGTAAAAACATATATGTTATAAGTACAAGAATCAACTGTTATACGACGTGATAACATAATTTATGCCTATGTCTTTGTGTAAACCTTTAGCTTTTTCATAATAAAATATGCTTCTATCGTAGATACTAATTCAAAACATGATGGGAAAAGTAGAAACTACTCAAAATAACTTATTTCTCATTTCGCATCAATGTTTTCAAGGTTTTATATAAACCACATTTAAGATACCAATTGTTTCATTCTCGTATGCTTTCAATACAGACCGATCTTAACATATCATATAAGGTAAACTGTAAAACAAGTACTGTGTGAAAATGTTATATGATGTAAACATATTTGTTATGGGCCGGTGGCCTTATTAGGTCAATAAAATATTGTCGTTGTCATTGTCATTGTCACTTCTAAAATATACTTAATTTTTAAGTTCACGTAATTCATACATTTGTAAGATTATTAAAACTGAGGGTTTTGAAAAATAGAAGATATTCATTTTAATAAAATTAATCTACATCTTAGTAGAAATTGCTGGTATATTCCTTTTTGTAAATTGAATTATTTCGGTAAATGAGTGTTATGCGATCGAAAGCGTGTGTTTTTAAGGCTTTTTAAAACACATTACATCAGTGTATTACCGAGAAGACACGGTTTTTAAACGTCGTAATAATGGAAGTTATTAGAGACTACCGCGGATATCGGTTGAAAGTGTACCGATCGTTGATCAGAGATTAAATATGAGGGTTAAACAGCTCTTTTCCCCACAATATTTCCTTTATAACTAGACCGAATTCGTGTTGTGGGAACTTGTGTTTTACTGAGACGATTCTTTAAAGTAACTACAATATTGGGTAATCAAATGGATTTAAGAACATGAAAAACACACCATATCCAGAGCTCTGTTTGATAATCCTATAGGTTAAACCATACCTTACAATGAAAACGTAGAATAATCTTGCCCAACCTATAACACTGTATATCCTCCATGGCGGTTCGTAGCCAAACTTAATTGATCGTTAATGTCCGTTCCTAAACTGTCGTTTGTTACCAGTATGACATCGATATGTAGCAATGGTCGTAGTATTCTGTACATATACGCATTCTGCTTACCTAGCCAATCAGTGAACGAACTAGAGTAATTCATAGCACATGGATCGGACGATACCAGTTGGCTCCATGACACCGCTATGTATATCGTAGTATATGGTGATTGACCTGATGCTGGTTAAATTATATATAGCTCGGACATTATATTGAACCCTTATATTGACCAGGATGATACAATACAAATCAGGTATGTCATTGGAAGCCGCCAGTAAGCGGCTTCCTGTAGGAATGCTTCGAAATTTAGCACAAGGAGATATTTAGACCTGCCAGTGTGACCACATATTGGGATTTCTCTGTATCCTTTCTAAGTATATTAATTTAAAGTAAATGACTTTTAAAACATCCCTTTTACACTCTATATACATATGTGAATTTTACAAATTTAAAAAAAGAGACAAAGGCCGGTATATTAATTAATGTATGTACATTTCTGGTTCAGCAAAATTCATCATGTATTTAGTCTAAACAGTAAACTAGAGAACACTTCTACTGAATTGGTTACCTGCCTCATTCGCTTAATTATTTCAACAGTATCTCAAACCGGGAACCAAACAAAGGCACGCTAAATGTAGTCTGGTTCCTTACATCCTATGATATATCTGAATTTCATGTTCAGTAAAATATCTTCCTAATTTACTATGTAAACTCTTCTAATAGTTGTTTTTTGTCGTTTTTGATCATCTGTCATTTTCATTCATTTATGCATTTTGTTTTTCGCAAATATCGCTGAAATGTTCGTCTATGATTACACATACTTGATTCAAAATTAACTTTGAGTACAATTGTCATCGCAAAATGCAGACATGAAAAGATTTAAACCACAGAAATATCTGTTTCAAGATAAATTTCGTTCTTCTTCGCTGTTGCATAGTCACTTTCATGAATATCGCGGTAAACACGATTTCGGTTTATTTTGCCTAGCCGAAAACATATTTTATCACGGATGCGATGTGAACATCCAGAAAACTTAAATAAAATGAAATCTTCTGGTTCTTACAAACAAAGTGTTATCGGATTAACTGAACTGTATTTAAGTTCTCACTTTAAATGTGGACAGCATTTCAACTCTTATATCAACTGGTAAATCTAAGGTCTTGCTTTTACAGTTTGAGAAGTAAATTTTCATGCACTGGTTTAACGTTTAAAAAAAAAATGAAACTAGTTCCTATGTTAAGCTTTTTCCACGTACGACAAATATGTAGCACTTTAGGTAAAAATTGGAACATCTTGCTAAATGAAGATATAATTTATGGACATAAAGTAGAAAACATTGTATCAAAAGGATAAATTCCTCATAAGAAATTTCTTTGTCACAATGTTTTCAAAATTCGTCTGCTGCAGCATCTTTAAAATGCAAATGTTTTAAGGAAATGGTTAACAAAATATTGACTTTACCCACCCATTGAATTGTACATTTATTGTTTCATTGAAAAACTTACCAGTGTAAGATTGGCCGCTGTAAAATTAATGTTGACTGTACGAACATTGTAGACGTGCCCACATTTTCATTCTTGTTAGTCTTTCGGATTACGTGAACATTGAAATACGTTTCCTTGAATTTCTGAATGCTAATCACGACACGGGTTCACATCAGTTTCGTCCACTCGAGATTGTTCGTTTGTAATCCGACAGCTTTGATTTTCAATTACTCCATTTGCCACAAAAATGTCAACACTTTTCAATTATCTCACTATCATTTATAGAGATTTTCTATGTTTTGTACTTGCTGATTTCAAAGTCTGTCAGGGTAAACATCATTGAAATCATTGTGGCAAACGGAGAAATTGCTCATAATGAGCAGTATCTGCATTTGCCACACTATTTTCACCACTTTTCAATTATCGTACGATCATTTATAGAGATTTTTTTCTTCATATTTTGTACTTGATAATTTCAAAGTCGTCTGCTGCAGATTTGTTTTATGTGGGAAATGGTTAAACCCTTATCCACTATCATGACTTACCGATACAAACCAAAAACAGAGTTTCTGTGTGTCAGCATTATTTGATAAAACATTATTATAACAGGGCGTGTGTTCAATACAAATAGTTGATTGTTTTTAGTACAAATTGGAATTTATCATAACCTCTTGTCATTAATACAATCTTTAGTATTATATGTCATTTTTCATGATTAGTTTAGTTCTAAATAGTCTCCTTCACTTAACACAAAGACCCTGCCAGGTTAATTATCCTACATAAAAGTTATATCTTCAAAAACCGATATCAGCATTACTGACTACAGATTAAATTGTTCTAATGTTTGTGGATTTAAATGTTCTTTTTTCTTATTTCTTCATGTGAAACGAAATATTGCAGCTTCTCTTTGAAGCTTTGCGTCAAACATTTGTCTTGTATACATATTGTAACTTATTGTCCGTTCTCTAAACTTAATAGAAACCTGGTTATCCTTGGACAATGGGACACACTCGTAGTCAGTAGGCAAGTTCGTATATGTCCCGGACATTACATTATTTTCGGTATAAATTTCGTGGTTTAAATATAAATATTGAATTATATAAACAGTTTTATCAGTATGTATTGCCCATAATTACACGTAATCTCAATGCACGTGAACATTGTCGTATTTGCGTACAGATTATCCTGTGCAGTTATCATTATTTTCTCTTAAATCAGTCTAACAGTTAACGAGTCTGATTAGCCAAAAGGGAAATCATTACCGACCACATCATTTCTCTGTATGTAGTCAAATAGGAGTCGTATTTGTTCTTGGATTAGCTTCTCGGACATTCTACACACGGATCCTTTTGTAGCATTTATAACATGCGTCATTGAAAATCCAACCCTTTGTTTTCGGACGTAAACCCTTCCCACATACAAGAAGTATGAAGCATACGACTTTGAGAACATCTCAGTTAAAACACATTTAAGTGTGATTAGTGAATATAATTGATATCATTGTGTCGAAAGTAGAAATTTATCTTGTGATCAGTTTCTTCTTTTGTCACAATGTTTTTAATCGTCGTCTGCTGCAGATGTGTCAAAAGGCGTCTGCAATGGGTTAATGGTAATACAAACTGGTATTACATATTTCAATTGTCGGTGGATTTGTTGGATTGTAAACGTTATCAAGAGTTATATCATAATTGTTCTCAATAGACATCCTTTGCAAATAGAGAATAATCTGATGATGCTGCACCGAGGCGCAAACTGATCTGTATTTTCGCTGGTTGATTTCCGTGTGACTTGACTCAGATTTTAAATTGCATTCTTAATGTGAATGCAGAGACTGGTCGATTCTTAGTACATGTTTAACCTTTTCCCAAATACAGACGCTTTCCGATGACGACGCCTTTTGAAAACAATTCGGAACACTGTTCATGATGACCAATTTCCCTACTGCCACATTGTTTTCAACTCTAATCAATAATTATATTTTTATTTGCAGAGAGTTTCCATATTTTTCCAAATTTAACTTCAAAGTCGTCTGTACAGACTAGTTATATGTGGGAAAGAGTTTAACAAATTGTTTTATATTGCTTTTGGTTACATAGGTCAGTGACAAAACTTTCAGAACTTTGAGTTTAGCTGTTAATGACAGGTCGAGTGCTCTGCTTTATCAAATCTCCAGAGACAAGTTTATCACATCATTCTGATTATGACACTCCGTCATCAAATGCAAACTAGTCACTCTTTATCGTATGGAAGCGGATTTCCGCCATTTCGTGACGGTGTAACACAGCAACGTGATGCACCAATACGACACAAACTAATTGTTGTTGGCCCCGCCAATACAAAACATGCCTCATTTGTCCTGTTGATGTTTCATCTTGTCCTGTTTGCGCTTACAAAACTGTTCTGGTGTGTTGGCATGTTTGAACCTTGCGAAAAGCATGTACGGGAGTATTATATATGCCGGTATGTGTTATTGCGAAAAGCATGTACGGGAGTATTATGTATGACGGTATCTTGTCCTGTTTGCGCTTACAAAACTGTTCTGGTGTGTTGGCATGTTAGAACCTTGCGAAAAGCATGTACGTGAGTATTATATATGCCGGTATGTGTCATTGCGAAAAGCATGTACGGGAGTATTATATATGCCGGTATGTGTCATTGCGAAAAGCATGTACGGGAGTATTATATATGCCGGAATGTGTAATTGCGAAAAGCATGTAAGGAAGTATTATATATGTCGGTATGTGTTATTGCGAAAAGCATGTACGGGAGTATTATGTATGCCGGTATGTGTAATTACGAAAAGCATGTACGGGAGTATTATATATGTCGGTATGTGTTATTGCGAAAAGCATGTACGGGAGTATTATGTATGCTGGTATGTGTAATTGCGAAAAGCATGTACGGGAGTATTATATATGCCGGTATGTGTTATTGCGAAAAGCATGTACGGAAGAATTATATATGCCGGTATGTGTTATTGCGAAACGCAAGTACGGGAGTATTATATATGCCGGTATGTGTTACTGTGAAAAGGATGTACGGGAGTATCATATATGCGGGTATATGTTATTGCGAAAACTTTCTTAAGTTTACATCTGACATATGCGCATTCTTAGCTTAGCGGAAGGCTCCGACGCGCAATTTGACTAATGACAGTATGTAAACGCAATATCAGCAAGTTAACTCTTCACTTATAGTGACAAATCAGTTACCTTCCCTGAGTTCTTTTACGCCACTTACTCTGTACGTAATTATTTTAAAGCCGACGGTTAAACATTATCGAGTGGTTCATCTTCCCTACTGGCGTAATGACACATATGAACAAAGTGGCATTGGCGTACTAACGCCTCGCCAACACGACACTTTAATACGCGCAATTAAAACAATATGGCAAATAATTGTGTGGTTTTTGTTTTCCTTCAAAGGTTGACTGACGACAGCACATTAACATACTAAAAAGACGCGCCAACATGCCAACATGAGATTTGTTGATGTCCAACCGGTACGCCAACATAATATTTGTTGATGTCCCGACGATACGCATACATGAGAGTTGTTGATGTGCAGTTGATATGCCAACATGAGATTTGTTGATGTCCAGTCGATATGCCAACATGAGATTTGTTGATGTCCAGTCGATATGCCAACATGAGATTTGTTGATGTGCCGCCGATACGCCAACACGATTTTGTTTATGTCCTGCCGATATGCCAACATGAGATCTGATGATGTCCCGCGTATATGCCAACATGAGGTTTGTTGATGTCCCGCTTATATGCCAACGTGAGCTTTGTTGATGTCCCGCAGACCCGCAAACATGAGATTTGTTTATGTCCTGCCTATATGCCAACATGAGATTTGTTGATGTCCCACCTATATGTCAACATGAGATTTGTTTTTGTCCCGCCTATATGCCAACATGAGATTTGTTTATGTCCCGCCTATATGCCAACATGAGATTTGTTTATGTCCCGCCTATATGTCAACATGAGATTTGTTTATGTCCCGCCTATATGTCAACATGAGATTTGTTTATGTCCCGCCTATATGCCAACATGAGATTTGTTTATGTCCCACCTATATGCCAACATGAGATTTTTTGATATCCCGCCTATATGCCAACATGATATTTGTTGATGTCCCGCCTATATGCCAACATAAGAATTGTTGATGTCCCGCCAATATGCCAACATGAGAATTGTTGATGTCCCGCCTATATGTCAACATGAGATTTGTTGATGTCCCGTCTATATGCCAACATGAGAATTGTTAATGTCCCGCCGATAAGCCAACATGAGGTTTGTTGATGTCCCGCCTATATGTCAACATGAGATTTGTTGATGTCCCGTCTATATGCCAACATGAGAATTGTTAATGTCCCGTCTATACGCCAACATGTGATTTGTTGATGTTCCGCCGGTACACCAACATGCGATGACAGAACTCAGCCACACTATATTGTGAGAGATGTCGCTCGCTGTTAAAAAACATTCGTTTCAAGTTAATATTCGATGACAGCAACAGTTTATTTCCTTTATATAAACGATTTTTAGCATGCATAAAACACATTTAACAAACTCAAATTAAAATATATGTCTTTTCTACTGCATTATATACACATATAAATGTTCCAATTGTAGATAATCGTATGAAATCATGTTAGAAAGACCATGCCGCGAAGGGAGAAAAACGTCAGAAATATTCACATAAATACAGAAAGTAACTCCTCATTTCCAAGCAGTGTTTATTGTCTCATTCATCAGAGGCCGAGTCAGGTGGTTGGTGTTTTGTTGTGAGTACGAACAATATAGCCTCACTTGTTTTTTTAATGAAGTTTTACACCGCTTCAACTATATTGCAGTCAGAGCACTACATTTCATAGGTTAATTGCAAGTACTGCTAATAAAAGTTATCCAGACATCAGTGATGCTATTCCCGTCGTCCTGATCGTCAATGAGGGAGGCAACTTGTCCCATGTGTAAGTGTTTGTGTGTGTGTAAATTCGTACAGAGGATCTAACTCTAGTCTGCTTTCGATGCGGACGCTTTTACGACAAGGCTACACAACCGAGAATGACACGAATAAATTTATAAACACAGTTTCGCTACATGTATGAAAGATATTAATATCATGAAAAAAGAAACTCGTGGTTTCACGACCATTAGACGTTTATATGTGACTAATGAGAAAAATAGTAAGTGGCATAACGACCATTGGACGTTTATATGTGACTTATGAGAAAAAATAATAAGTGGCATCACGACCATTGGACGTTTATATGTGACTAATGAGAAAAATAATAAGTGGCATCACGACCATTGGACGTTTATATGTGACTAATGAGAAAAATAATAAGTGGCATCACGACCATTATATGTGACTAATGAGAAAAATAATAAGTGGCATCACGACCATTATATGTGACTAATGAGAAAAATAATAGTGGCATCACGACCATTGGACGTTTATATGTGACTAATGAGAAAAATAATAAGTGGCATCACGACCATTGGACATTTATATGTGACTTATGAGAAAAGGATGCAAAACTGTTTCCCTGCAGCGATACCATTTGTTTCTCCGGAAACTATTTATGTTATGATGTAACGATGATTTCCGGACAATACCTTTTGCCCATGCCTATGAAGTAACCTTCTTTATCTATTAAGATACTGACACTGAAATATGAATGGTCAATACAATAAACCCCATTATGTTTCAGTGCATTTATTTGAAAACTGTCCTCGTTTTGACGACACGAAATGAGATTTCACGTTCAATGGTAACATTTTGGGTCTTTTGACGCTGCCTAGTTTAAGTCTTCCCAGACAAGTTGCAAAAAACGCATCGTGGTCCATGATGGTATGTGTCACTTCTTAGCTTCCAGTCTGGCTTTTTAGCGGAAGACAGTGGTGCAGTGCAAGAATGTCGATTCTCTTCGTACCAAAGATATTGGGTTCGAAGCCCGTGACCTGCGGGTTATCCCTTTAGGATTGTTCCACACAAACGGCGCGAGTACTGGCGTCTCCAGGAAGCAGACAGCGAGTGTGATTAATGTAAGCTTAAAGCTCATATATCAAAAGACGGGTTCCTTCGTTGAGTTTTATAAATAGTCATGTATGATTGACGAACACTCTATATATAACTATAAACGTAATGTGTTTAAATAGAGACACCATAGAGCTGTACGAGTTCATTTATCATATTGTGGGATTTCTGACTGAACCGGTTTTTGTAATCCCAACATTTGCTTCTCACACAAAACGAATTATGACAATACTGTCTCATTTTCTTTCTAAACACATTGACGACACTAGTTTAGACATCCTTACTTAAACTTCTGCTTTTTGTCAGACTTTTGGCATCCGTAATAGAAATGATAACCGATTTACTTTTAGAAACTCATACACTTCTGCTTAATTGTTTCTTTGGCTATTCACTGTCCTAATTACATATATGCATTGCTTTTACATTAATAAGTGTAAGTTGAACTGATTATAAGTGTGTTATAATAAAAAGGACCACAACTTTCCCACATACGGAGACAGTCTGACGCCATGCAGAAGACGACCCTTGAATGTGAAACAAGGAGAACATTGCTAAAAATTACAAAATTCTCATTTTTTAACTCTATTCTATTCAATTATTATGTTTTCAATTATAGGGATTTTCCTCATTTGTGAACATATGTTATAAAAGTTGTCTGCTGCGTAAATTGTTGTATGTGGATAAGGTTTACCGTTATATCGTCTGCTGTTGCGTTATTACTGG
Source organism: Serripes groenlandicus (assembly GCA_031761405.1). NCBI lineage: Eukaryota > Metazoa > Mollusca > Bivalvia > Cardiida > Cardiidae > Serripes > Serripes groenlandicus. The sequence goes on from JASEVX010000199.1 coordinate 83,919, forward strand.
TAGAAAAGGACTTTTTTGCCACAATGCTTTCAACTAATTAGTATACTTTCATTTACAGAGATTGTTCATATTTTTACAAAAATGTTTTCAAAGTCGTCTGCTGCAGATTTGTTGTATGTGGGAAAGGGGTTAAAGACTACGGCATACAAACAGGTTAATGCAATAGATCAAGGTTATCCATGTGTCGTCAACACGAGAATTCGCATGATTGGGCTACAACAATATCCTTTTTAAAAGAAGTAAGGTTCCATCGTTATCCTGACGACAGAATTATAAATATTCGAAGGTTCGTCTGGGATCCTATATCTGGCATGTTGACCCTTTCTCACGAACAACAAACCAACAGCAGACGGCATTGAACACATCCAGCCTAAATATGAAACCTCTCTCAAAATGAAAGTCCAATCATTAAATATAGGTGAAAACATTGCGCAAAGGGAAAATAATACACACTCGGCAATTTCTCCTTTTGCCACAATGGTTTAGAATACCGTAAGCTGCGTGTTTGTAAATGTTAAGAAATGGTACTGTTTTGCTGGGCGTGGTCTATTTTGATGACAAAACGCCCTCATTAATCGACACATTAGTGAGACCACTTGGGGAGAAAAGCGAGTGCCCTGTGATGAGACAAACAAATAATAGGATTTATCTCTGGGACCAATTTCTTATTTTTCTTGCGTACTCTTGAAGTAGTATAACGTAGAAGTAATAGCATTTGTCTGAGAACAGCGACAACTTCCTAGCCACAATTTCGATTTTTAAATAATGATGTCTTTTTGTAACCAATTCCCTCATACAACAAACCTTATAGAGATGACTTTAAATATATTGCGTCCAAAGAAGATCCAGATCAGCATTGATCGTTGTGTCCAAAGAAGATCCAGATCAGCATTGATCGTTGTGTCCAAAGAAGATCCAGATCAGCATTGATCGTTGCGTCCAAAGAAGATCCAGATCAGCATTGATCGTTGTGTCCAAAGAAGATCCAGATCAGCATTGACCGTTGTGTCCAAAGAAGATCCAGATCAGCATTGATCGTTGCGTCCAAAGAAGATCCAGATCAGCATTGACCGTTGCGTCCAAAGAAGATCCAGATCAGCATTGATCGTTGCGTCCAAAGAAGATCCAGATCAGCATTGATCGTTGTGTCCAAAGAAGATCCAGATCAGCATTGGTCTTTGAGTCCAAAGAAGATCCAGATCAGCATTGATCGTTGCGTCCAAAGAAGATCCAGATCAGCATTGACCGTTGCGTCCAAAGAAGATCCAGATCAGCATTGATCGTTGTGTCCAAAGAAGATCCAGATCAGCATTGATCGTTGCGTACAAAGAAGATCCAGATCAGCATTGATCGTTGCGTCCAAAGAACATCCAGATCAGCATTGGTCGTTGCGTCCAAAGAACATCCAGATCAGCATTGACCGTTGCGTACAAAGAAGATCCAGATTAGCATTGATCGTTGCGTGCAAAGAAGATCCAGATGAGCATTGATTCTTGTGTCCAAAGAAGATCCAGATCAGCATTGACCGTTGCGTCCAAAGACGATCCAGATCAGCATTGATTGTTGCGTCCAAAGAACATCCAGATCAGCATTGATCGTTGCGTCCAAAGAAGATCCAGATCAGCCGCGACTTCGGGCATTTCCAGTTAGCCAGTTAATCGTACAAGCATCCATAAAATCTCCGGCTAACGGTTATAACAACAAGCCGACGTTACAAATAGGAATTAAGTCGGGTTGGTATATATGGACATAGATCGCAATTGCTTTTTTTTTTAAAACTTATTAACCCTTTCAGCGCCGAATTGTTTAAAGTAGACTCTTCCAAGTTCAAACTCGGACGACTCTATTTTCATGTTATAGGATTTTTGGAATATTTTTATAACTCACAGTCAAACAATGCAGATTTCAGGTGAGACAGCTCGTTACGAGCTGACTCACCTGAATCTGCATTGTTTGCAAAATGCTCAATATTGCCTTTGGCGCTGAAAGAGTTGGATTATCGGCTGGCGTAAGTTATACTCAGCTAACGCTTTCCCATATAAACGAGTATGCAACAGACGACGTTGATAACATCTAAATATGGAAACCATCTAAAAACAAAAGAACAATTATTGAATAAAGTTGAAAACATTGAGGCTAAAGGAGAAGTTCCGCATTATGAGAATTTTCACTTTTCGTCTCAATGTTTTCAAACGTCGACTGCAGAAGCGTAAACAGCTTTAAGTGTGTGGAATAGGGTTCAGTAAATAAAGTGTGTGAAGTTGGCAGAGCATTAGACGTTAGACATTAGACATTAAAAAAAAAAACGTTCAGAAAAGTCGCAAATTTTAAATATCGAATGTCTAATTCGACATTAGACATTCGATTTGACATTCGCAGATTACAAGATCTATAACCCAAATTCGTCGGAGGTCATTGTACATTCAAAAAACGAATGTCTAATTGGTCAGATAGATATTAGACATTCGATTAGACATTCGCAAATTACAAGATCTATAACCCAAATTCGTCGGAGGTCATTGTACATTCAAAAAACGAATGTCTAATTGGTCAGTTAGACATTAGACATTCGAGTAGACATTCGCGAATTACGATCATTAGGTTCCAAATTCGTCAGAGATCATTGTACATTAAAAAAACGAATGTCTAATTGGTCAGTTAGACATTAGACATTCGATTAGACATTCGCAAATTAAGAGATTTAGGTACCAAATTCGTCGGAGGTCATTGTACATTCAAAAAACGAATGTAATGTCTAATGTCTAACTGAGCAATTAGACATTCGTTTTTAGATTGTACGTTGACCTCCGACAAATTTGGAACCTAAATATCGTAATTCGCGAATGTCTAATCGAATGTCTTATGTCTAACTGACCAATTAGACATTCGTTTTTTGCATGTACAATGACCTCCGACAAATTTGGTACCTAAGTCCCTTAATTTGCGAATGTCTAATCGAATGTCTAATGTCTAACTGACCAATTAGACATTCGTTTTTTGAATGTACGTTGACCTACGACGAATTTGGGTTATAGATCTTGTAATTTGCGAATGTCTAATCGAATGTCTAATGTCTAACTGACCAATTAGACATTCGTTTTTTGAATGTACAATGACCTCCGACGAATTTGGTACCTGAATCTCTTAATTTGCGAATGTCTAATCGAATGTCTAATGTCTAACTGACCAATTAGACATTCGTTTTTTTAATGTACAATGATCTCTGACGAATTTGGAACCTAAGTATAGTAATTTGCGAATGTCTAATCGAATGTCTAATGTCTAACTGAGCAATTAGACATTCGTTTTTAGATTGTACGTTGACCTACGACGAATTTGGAACCTAAATATCGTAATTCGCGAATGTCTAATCGAATGTCTAATGTCTAACTGACCAATTAGACATTCGTTTTTTGCATGTACAATGGCCTCCGACAAATTTGGTACCTAAGTCCCTTAATTTGCGGATGTCTAATCGAATGTCTAATGTCTAACTGACCAATTAGACATTCGTTTTTTGAATGTACGTTGACCTACGACGAATTTGAAACCTAAATATCGTAATTCGCGAATGTCTAATCGAATGTCTAATGTCTAACTGACCAATTAGACATTCGTTTTTTGCATGTACAATGACCTCCGACGAATTTGGGTTATAGATCTTGTAATTTGCGAATGTCTAATCGAATGTCTAATGTCTAACTGACCAATTAGACATTCGTTTTTTGAATGTACAATGACCTCCGACGAATTTGGCTTATAGATCTTGTAATTTGCGAATGTCTAATCGAATGTCTAATGTCGAATTAGACATTCGATATTTGAAATGTGCGACTTTTCTGAATGTCTAATGTCTAACGTCTAATGCTCTGCCAACTTCACACACTTCAGTAAATAACTCTAAATAAACACTAGGTCAGTCTTGAGCATGTTACCAAGTTAAATTAAAAAAATAAGGCTAGGAAATGTGTCTCTTTCGAGTGCACTCCACTTTGTCCATTTTTCGAGCCTGGACACACTGGCATTTGATCCCGCGCACGAACTATTCGGTCATCGAGGATTATGTTTTTTCGCGTAATTTGAACAATTAATGTAATATTTATCGAACAACTACTAAATCGTTACTCCTCGCAGTATCCGATTTCCATATAACCGGAAAATGCTTGTCTGTATCGCGTCCAACAGGTTATAATGGTCTCAACTCGACATACAACAAATATGCAGCAGACGATTTTGATAACATATAGGCAAAACTAATTACATCTGTATAAATAAAAGTTAAATTCATCAATAAAGTTGAAAACGTTATGGTAAACGGAGAAATTGCTCACTATGATTTACCACAAGGTTTTGATAAGTCGTCTTCTGCAAAGGCTTCAGAAAGCTTCTGTAAGGCTTCAATATCGTAATAAATACTAAATTCCGTCTAAATAAATGGACACAAGCAACACTGTAATTGAGCCACGACATAGGAAAACCGACATTTGGGAGACTTTGCGACCAGATTACCCTGCACCTCCCCGAAGTTCGCCATTCAGTTACACAACTATTATGAAATATCTAAGGAGAGCAATAACAAAACAACCAGACGGTACACGTCTGAAATTCGACTGTTATTGTCATTAATGATTGTGTAGCGGTCGAGCGCCCACCTCGTGTGCGGTAGATGGTGGGTTCGATCCCAGACCAGCTTTAAATCCTGGTTGTAATGACATTCTCTCCGTATCCCCCTGTCTAATACAAATGATTCTTGTTTACGCCTTTGCAGCAAACGACAAAAGCTTTTGCTAAGGACGGTCACTTTCCGCTTTCTCGACAATTATTTCAACGCTTAGACAAATTTTGCAAGCATTTTTGACACAGGGGAAATTGTACAAAACAAGCGTTTGCCCCCACTTCCAACGTCTGTCCTCGAATGTGTTCAAAGTAGCCGATTAGAAAATACTGTATCGGGTAAATGAATCATAGAAGGTGAACAAACACCATATTGGGCGATCTATTTTTTTCCCTCACATTTCCGAAATTTCACGGATCTCCCGTTTTTCATGTGACAACGTTATTAGAATAGGACTGATAGATGTGACGTTATTGTTCCATGATTAACACAAGATTACTACTTATTTCTTCTTCGTTTAGGTAGCACATAAATACATGTGTGTTTAAAACCAGGAAGGCTACACTTCTAAACTTTTGTCAGAAGTTACATCTGGGATTATATGGTAGCTGCAAACGAACAGTTTAGGAATTGTCCGGACTGACACCGCATGTGCATCAAGACCTCTTTTCGCATACAAAGATAAATATAATCTTTTCCCATACAAAGATAAATATAATCTTTTCCCATACAAAGATAAATATAATCTTTTCGCATACAAAGACAAATATAATCTTTTCCCATACAAAGATAAATATAATCTTTTCCCATACAAAGATAAATATAATCTTTTCGCATACAAAGACAAATATAATCTTTTCCCATACAAAGACAAATATAATCTTTTCCCATACAAAGATAAATATAATCTTTTCCCATACAAAGATAAATATAATCTTTTCGCATACAAAGACAAATATAATCTTTTCCCATACAAAGACAAATATAATCTTTTCCCATACAAAGACAAATATATTCTTTTCCCATACAAAGACAAATATAATCTTTTCCCATACAAAGATAAATATAATCTTTTCCCATACAAAGATAAATATAATCTTTTCGCATACAAAGACAAATATAATCTTTTCCCATACAAAGACAAATATAATCTTTTCCCATACAAAGACAAATATATTCTTTTCCCATACAAAGATAAATATAATCTTTTCCCATACAAAGACAAATATATTCTTTTCCCATACAAAGATAAATATATTCTTTTCCCACATACAACATATCTGCAGCAGAAATAACCAAAATGAAAGCCGGACTTTTTCGCAAATGTATAAGAGTTATCCATTTCTTTATTAAACCTAGATATAAAAATATATATACATGTATTTGATTTTCTCGACCTCGGACGTATGTTAAATATTTTTCTCAAAACTAGCCCTCAACCGCGCATTCCAAAAACATTTCTTATATTGGCAACGGCTCTCTACGATTTACAATCTCACCGTGAGTCCTGCCATGGCAAAAGGTACACGTTGACTTTTGGGAACAGTATGGATACACACAATCTGTACATCCACACAATCTGATCAAGATCGACACTGTTCACAAATTACTTACAAATTACCTACACAAACTTCCTATGAAACATGTGTAGATTATGATAAGACTGAGCAGGTGGACAACATGATCTGACACTACACTGTCAAGGAACACCAACGTGTACCTTTTCTCATGCACTGAGTTATATAACCATTTTAAATGTTCTTACACTGACAGCGAATCAAGGAGTCTCGTACATTTCGGAAGCTCTGTTGGGTTTCAGAGGACTGTAATAAGCGTAGAGAAAATGATTTATAAATCTGTTCCAGCCAAAACTCTCTCGACGCGATATTGGAAACAGATAAACAACCATCATACTGACTGGCCGTCGCTGTTTGATGTCATACTTTAGTGTCAACAGCCAAACATGGTCAGACCATGGGGAGGGGGCTATACTCGAACATATATACGTAGCTCTTATTACATAAATGATAAATGAAAGTGGCATACAGCGATTGGTCACTCTAGCGTGTCGATAACGCGAAGTAATCCATGGGTCCCGTTCGACTGTATAGGCTAACGGTGACTACCCTGACCGAGACAGAGAGTACATGCAACAGGATCTCATAGTTCATAGGGTGGCACATCGCCATAACCTAGTTCTGATCTTACATAGAAATTCAGCCAGTTGCTTGGAAAAAGTGTTGTGTGAGAAAGCCCGGAAAAAAATATGGCTAGGTAAACAGTCCGCCGTGATATGACTAATATGTTTTGAAAACTTGTTCCCCCATGCAGTCTTAATATGGCACATATTTAGTACACATCTTTTAAAAAGAAATTACCTGTAAAATTGTAATGAACAATTCAAGTTTTGCCAAAGTGTATTAACCTCTCTTCGTCGTGGGCGAGGGCTATATCAGGTTTGGATAAGAATGCTTTGAGATTTTCTGCTGTCTTCTATAAACTCCATGTTTCCTTCAACACCATATCAGAATTAAATTAGCTGTTAGCGTGATGATTTATATTTTGTTACTGTCGGCTCATCAAGGATACTTTAATGTGTCTGCATTTAGACTTGTTTATATCAAATAACGACACAGTTTATTTCCTGACATTTCGCTCTCAAATTGTTTCAAACTTTGCTTAAAATAACAAGATAAGAAATTGAATGCTCTGTTTTACTTATTAAATTATATATGCATATAACATGTATAAACATAACAATTTGAATTCAAAATGAGTAAAACATGAATTCTCACTTCGACAAACAGTCAAAAGTGGGAAGCATTTATGTGGGTTAATTAATTGCGTAGTGCTTAATATCGTTCAAACAGTATTTCAGTTATATCACGTTGACCATTCATCCATCCATATTAAAGTTTCACGACTTTTCGAAACTGATTCTTCACAATCATTTTGTGGATACTGATTAGTTTTTTGTCATTTCGTTGCCATGATTTACAGTATATACAAACATACACTGTCTGCACACCGAAATCACAATTTGGCTTTTTGTTTGAATTGCATCTGAGTTTCCAGAACTAGGGAAATTTAAATACTATTTATAATTGTGTTGCTCCTCAAAGAAATGTTAAGAGGCCGTACGCTTAAGAGATTAATACCCGTAACTATTGCATGAAACGAGCTGTTCATACGACTCTTTGGAAAAAGTCTTTTAAAATGTTCAGCGATATTGGTTTCATTCTTGAGAAGAAAATTTCGTGTAATTTTCAGTAATTGTGATAATGGATTCCGGGCGACATGGTAAACTAAATGTACTTCCTTTCAGAATTCTGACGTTAATGGCCTATTAGCATTTTAACTGCATCCGCATCACCCCAATCCGCATAAATGGCGAATTTATAAGATATCGTGAGAAATGCAAAGCTGTAAATTTAGATCGGCAAAAACAACCAAAAATGATTTAGCCCTAAATTGCGAACTAGTCATGACATAAGTGTCTCAGGTAGTTAAGCTATCTTATTAGAGGTACATGTATGTACTTAAATTCGACACATTTATAAAAGTTGTCATCGACTCCTGTTTCTGTTCTTAGTTTGAATCGCCCACACCTATATGACCCGTCCCGCATGAAAACCAACATTATGGACTCATACCGGGCCGACACATTCCGTCTCAGCGGGATAGAGGTATAGAGCAGTGATTCCTGAAACAGAAAATCCGCAGGAGGCGCAACTAGTCTGTCCGGGTTAGCCTACGCGGCATGCTTAGGCTGATCCGTGTCGATACTTTACGCAGAGTCCACAATGTTGGTTTACTCGCGGGACGGCTCATATAGGAATATATTTAGACTACGCTTGACGCTTTCCTGCAACATAGGAACACTTCACCCAAATACTGTCCTGTCGTTTTGCCAGTAATTGCTTCTTTTCTACAAGAACAGTCCCTGTCAGAACTCTGGAATACAAATCAGCTGATGATGATAAATGTGAGAACTGTAACATTTCAATCAGAGTTGCTACATGTTTATCAATCCCAACTATTCATGTCTCCGTTGAAATCTATTTACAAGGATTGATTTGTTGAGCGCTTCTGGTGATTTCGGTCTTATTGCACGCCAGGTTTGGCAATATTTCAAGTTACATTGACGTTTATCTAATGGGGCTATACGTCTAGTGTTTCTGTCAGAAAACGCAGTCAGACCGAAATAAAACTCTAACACTCTGGTGAAATTGTGCTTTTACACAAGCTTTTCATGCGTTTTTGGCCTGGGGCTTTAGACCCTGGTCATAGTAGTAATACCATTTTTTCGGAGTTGGCAACATGGATTAAACAAAACTGCAACACAACTGCATTTAAAAGGTTAGGATCTTCCAACCTTTTTAAGAAATGCTTTAGAAATTAATGCGCCGAGAGGTCAAATAAAGCGTGTCAAATGTAGTGGAGGATTAAGCGGGGCCCCATAGGGCCCGTGCCCGACTCTCCCACCCCACGACACTCCGACCGGTCGGGCATCATACATATCTAGCGAGCGCCGGGACAAATTCGCCGTTCAGAGCCCGACCGTACATCGGGCAGACAGTGACCGGGTAAAGGCGGCGTCTGGCCGACCACCTAATGTGTCTCGCAGGTTATAAAAGCCGGGGCATCGCATCATTAATCAGTTTCCAGTCGCGCTCTTCACAGAAGGTAGCAATTTAACACACAGTTTATCACAAAATTGTCAGAGTAACAGTACTACAAGATGCCCTATAAAAGAAGGAAGGACTGAGGGAGAAGGAGAGGGCAGTACCCACAAGAGAAGGAGAGTGGCAGTAAAGGGAATGAGACATCTTCTCTTCAGCCACCAATCAACCAATAACTAAGTTGTAGAGGTAGCGTGCAAACGCAAACCTCTCCTTCAATCGTGCTGTGCAGGTGCCCGCAAGTGCTGTGGATGTATCAACGGCATTTTCGTTAGAATGCTTGTCTTAATGATATCTAAGTCAAGTTCGAATATGGGTCATATTAGGTCAGAAACTGGGCAACTAGGCCAAATTGAAGGGAACTCTTGTTAACATAATGGAGGCTGCATTTTTAACTTGAGCATGTTGAAACTATATCAGAATGTTTGTCTTGATGATATGTAGGCCAAGTTTGAATGTCGGTCATGTCTGTTTAAAAACTAGTTCACTAGGCCAAATTGAAGGAAAATCTTGTCAAAAAATTTTAAACGATCATATGGCCACGATTTTTAAAATTTGGTCAAAATGTTTATCTTAATGATATCTAGTCCATGTTCGAATAAGGGTCATATCAGGTAAACACAAATAGGTCACTGGGCCAAACGAAGGAAAATCTTGATAACACACTTGATGTTGCATTTTGAATTTTTGTCAGAATAATTGTCTTGATGAGTTTTGCATATTTCAAACACTTTCTCCCAGTCTAGTACATGGTTTAGAGAACTATTTCAACTTGATGGAATGGGATGCAACATTGACATATTTCTCAATATAATAATGCAGAAACTTCAAAATACTCTGCCTAAACCTGCTGTCAAATTTCCCTTTGATTATTCATGTCTTAAATGTGTATACTTGTGATCTCATGCACTCAGGTGAGCGATATAGTGCCAACAATGTCCTTCTGTTTTTAAATTGGCAGTTTAATAACATTTACTATTTTTGACATGATCTTTCAACCTCTTGACAATAAATACATAAACATAAGCTGCAATCGTTATTTCCTTTCACATTTCCCCATACTTCTCCAACCTTCCAGCAGCCCCAGGCCGTCAGCACTGCAGTGCTTTGATTGTATTACGCAGATGCAATAAGACCGAAATTGCCAAACTCAGTTCCATTATCAACACCTCCCTATCGGTTCTTTTCAGTCTTTTTTTTCCAAATTGTATTCTTTTTTATAATACGATGAATATAAAACTATAGAATACATTTCTTTCATAAAACCATACCCAAATATTACTAGCCTTTTGAGTATTAAGATGTTTGCTATGGCAACTAACATAATGCACTAAATTAAAAAATGAAAAATTATTTAAAAAATTTCACATATCTGTTTTGCTTATCATTTTCCTTCATATAGACGCCTTTTGAAAACATTTTGGTAACGGACATATATAGCAATATCTCCATTTTCTACTTTGTTTTCAATCTGAAGTTGATTTCTGTGTTATTCCTCAATTGTTTACAAAGTCGTCTGCTGTAGAATTGTAGATATAACTATCATCAAAGATTACACTATACAATCGAGTGTAATCCTGTCTAATTACAAGATAACATATGATCAAAGATTGCACTATACAATCGAGTGTAATCCTGTCTAATTACAAAATAACACTATCATCAAAGATTGCACTATACAATCGAGTGTAATCCTGTCTAATTACAAAATAACGCTATCATCAAAGATTGCACTAATCGAGTGTAATCCTGTCCGATTACAAAATAACGCTATCATCAAAGATTGCACTATACAATCGAGTGTTATCCTGTCTGGTTACAAAATAACACTATTACCAAAGATTGCACTAAACAATCTAGTTAAATCAAAGTTTTGCTTAATTTGGAAAGGTTCACACGGTGAAGTATGTTGATTGATTGATTGGGGTTTAACGCCGTTTTAAAAAAAAAAATATCAGTCATATCACGGCGGCCAGTTCACCTGCTCATGTATTTCCTGGTTTTCTCACACCAGTACTCCACACAACAATCTTTGCTTTTCCACATAGACTTAGCCCATTTGTGGAAGACGAATGACGCATGTCGCATTGACTTTTGTCAAACGTCGGAAAGAAAGTTGGCCGAGCCGGGATTCGAACTCACAACCCCTGGATTGACAGCCCGCGTCGCTACCAACTGAGCTACCGGGGCTCGGCATAACGTATGTAGTACAGTGTTTACTGTCACAACTTTTGTTGGTCATGTTTCTTCTTTTGATACAATGTTTTCAAAAGTCGTCTGTGTAGACGTGCCGGAAAGCGTCTGTATGTGGTGAAGGGTTGAAGGACACATCCTATGATATATCCCATGGAAATCTACTAGATTCAATATTGTTATTTCAGAGGAGAACACTAAAAGTTAGCACTTAGTAATCTAGATCAAAGTTGTCACAGTTTCTACATGTAGTTTTCATGCTTTCGAAGAATCATCAAGGATATTGATATTTTAGTACTGGGTTACACAATGTGATTCCATGTGATCCCTTTTCAAAGTCGGAATGAATGTATATTGTTTTATGGCGCATCGACAGCTAAGGTCATTTAGCGCGCAATTAATTTTAATGATTCATGATCCCTGGGTAAACAAACCAGTACTAGGCTAGAAAATGTGCTTTGCCCAAGGGCACTCCACCATGACCGTAGTGCCTCCCCGGTTTCGAAATCCCCGACGCTAACCACTCGACCAGTGAGGGGAAAGGGTTAAAGCAGACGGCGTTTTGAAAACATAGTGACAAAAGAAGAAATTGCACAGAACGTGCAATTTCTCCTTTTGTCACAATGTTTTCCACTTTTAGTCATAGGTTATCCATCTGACAAAATACGTTCAAAGTCGTCTGCTGCAGAATTGTCTGTGTGGGGAAGAGTTAATCATTTGGATCTATGGAGGCAATTAAACGTTCCCCTGATAGGGACGACGTTTCATTGCTGCTGCAATAGGACAAAGGTATGAAGTTGTTCTAGATGATACATTTCTACTTTTCAATGTTTTCAGCATTAGATGAAAAAAATTTTTTTTTAACTCTTTCAGCGCCGAATTGTTTAAAGTAGACTCTTCCATGTTCAAAATCGGGTGTGTCCATTTCTCAATTTATGTAAGTTTTGGACTATTTTGGTAACTAAAAGGCAAACAATGCTGATTTCAGGTGAGACAGCTCGTTACAGCAGTATTGTTTGCAATAAGCTCAATATTGCCTTTGGCGCTGAAAGGGTTAATGGCAAATCAGGAAAATCGGTTAATCCTGAACACACTTCTGAGTGGCTCTACATGAAAGACACCGTAGTGCTGTTACGTACAGTGTAGATCCAGAACACATTCTGCATCCACACACTGTGATCCAGATATACACAATTCTTTAGTAAGTTGAAGATGCCTCTGGGATACAGTATACATTATATTATACATGTATATTGTGACTGCAAACTAGTCGTTTTCTACACATGTTAAAAGTCATCTGCAGACAGAACTACTTCGTGCAGCGGTAGAGCGTCGGTTCACCTACTCATGTGTTTCGTAGGTTTCTCACAACAGTAATCCACACAACATACTTTCCAAGCAACTGGCGACTTTTCCACGTCGGAAAGAGTGTTGGCCGAGCTGGGATTTGAATTCACAACCCCTGGAATGACAGCGTGCGTCGCTACCGACTGAGCTACCGGTATCTCGTATTAATGGTCCAGGGTTCGAAATACCCTGATAAGCGTGTTCTGTGTTTGGGATTTTCCCCTTCCCCCACCAAACGACTTCGGGACTGGTTACCAGGAAGCAGACATCGAGTGCGATAGCTTGTTTCGCAATCGATGTAATATGAATATCAACAGTGGTGCTGAGGTAGAGCGTCGGCCTCTCGTACCACAGGTCCCGGGTTCGAATCCCGTGATAAGCAGGTTCTGCCTTTGAGATTGTTCCCCACTAAACGACCTAACTTGACTGGTTAAGTCTCCAGGAAGCAGACATCGAGTGTGTTTTCCATAAGCTAAAAGCTTGTTTTGTAATCAATGTAATAATATGAATAAGTTTGAACTAATCAAATGTTGGCTTTCATGATTTTTTTTTTTAAGACCAAGATTATTTTCATGATATAATTTTTTACTGCCGTAAATTTGTCATGATTTACTTGAGTATAATTATATCTCGTGGGAATTTGCTGTGTCAGCTTCCTAACAGATTAACATTTTGGCGCGAAAATAAATCACGTGCAGGATGATAACTTGTGGCGCCATTGTATTTGATTTTGTGAAAGGGGAGTGGTTGTTTGAAAAAAAGTGATTTGTGATTTTTTCAACAATGGATACAAGTTGTCATCGTGCATTTGAACATTTTAGAATATGTGTGTTTGACCTTGTGTGTTGTGTGTGGTACATACAAACATACATATTTACGGACAAAGTTTTCTGGAGAACAATTATCGTGTGCAACTGTTTCAGGAAGGATTAATAATAGTTACAAAAACTGTTTACAAAAAAAGAGACAAATTTACGGACAACTTTTACTGAAGATCAAGTATCGTGTACATCTTTTTTTTTGCAGGACTAACACTGTTTACAAAAAGCTTTTTACAGAAGTAAAATTTACGGACAATTCTTGCTGAAGATTAATTATCAGAAAAGTAGTCGTCGAATTGTCATCTGATACAAATGTTTGCTGCAAAATAAATCTTCATGTGGGAAATGTTTAAAATGAGACAGGTTGGTAGATTTTACTTGGTATATTCTTTTGCCGGGTTTTGATCCAATGTAACAGTGTGACAATGGGTACCGGCCATCTCTGTTTCCCCCTGTAACCAAAAAGGGATTTGGGCTTAAGGAGCTGGCATGGTTTTCTTCTCAACATGTTTCATTTCTTGTCCTTAGCATTATGTTAAAGATACCCTTAAGATAGATTTTGATGCAAAATATAATATATAATTTGAAAACCATTTCTTAGCCGGAGAGCTCTACTTGTTCTAGATTTTAACCCTTTCCCTGCTACAGATGCGTTTTGATGGCTCTGTAGCAGAAGACCTTTGAAAACATTGTTAAAAAAAGAAGACATTGCTCATAAGGTGCATATTATCCTTTTGCAACAATGTTTTCAATTTTACTCATTTATTTTACTTTTTCAATTTAAAAAAAAAATGTAACCACCTTGGTGGTGTTAGGGGGACACTGTGGTGTAGGGGTACAGTGTCCCCCTCAGGTGCAGGAGGTCGCTGGTTCGATCCCCGGCTGGGTCATACCAAAGTCTGTAAACAAGGTAGTACTGCCTGCCCTCCTTGGCACTCATGGTTGCAGGGTAAGCATTAAAACTGACTGGCTGGTGTCTGGTAACTTACCCAGGAAATGCTGTGATATAACTGAAAAATGTTTTCAAAGTCGTCTATGTGGAAAGGAGTTAAAGTGAGTTTATATTTCAATCTTCCTCTTTTCTTATTTCAGTTCTCTCTTGCTGCAGTGCATCTAACACAGAGGGAAGTAAGATTTTCAGATCCAAAATGAAGACTGGTAAGTCAATGTCTCATTCATAAACGCTTTGTTTGAACATAATTATCCTTCAAGATCTGATGCAAGACAATTTAATGATTTCTATCATACAACAAATAGTTACAGACGACTTTGAAAACATATAGGAAGAAAAAAAATATGAATAAAAAAAATGCAATTGCAGAAAAGAGCTGAAACCATTGTGCTCGATATCTTTCTGATTTGTTAAAATGTGTCTTCCAGAACTGTTATTTTCATAAAATAATTAGGTTGAACTCATAACAAAACAAAAACATTTGACGATTACAGCTCATGCATTTTAAAAACATACAACATAATATTGACAACTCTCATGTTTTTAGTTGAATATCATGAAACATACATATGTATATATATATACATTTTGTCAAAGGTTGCCATTCTTTCTGTACTTGGTGTCATTTAAGAAGAGTTTAAAAACTTGTAAAGATGATGGTAGCTTTGTTAACTTCCAATTTAACATATTTCATAATGTTTTGCTTTGATGTATTAAGCCTTTCCCTCATATAGACGCTTTCTATTGCCTCTGCAGCAGACGGCTTTTTGAAAACATAGTGACAAAAAAAGAAATTGCACAAAACGTGCAATTTCTCCTTTTGCCACAATGTTTTCCACTTTTTGTCATAGGTTATCCATTCAATTATGGAGATTTTCTATTTTTAGACAAAATACGTTCAAAGTCGTCTGCTGCAGAATTGCCGTATGAGGGAAAGGGCCTTATTCCACTGAACACAACTTTAACTCTTTCCCACTGATATATGAATTCTGACACATTTGCAGCAGATGACTTTTGAAACATTTTGATAATAGATGAATTGCTCATAATCAACCAAATAAACGAAACTTACCTGTAAGTTGATGTTTGGTTGTGATTCTATGTAGTCATACATAACTGGAGGGATTAAATGAGATGTGCGAGCACCTTGACCGAGAATATCAGTATTGAAAGCGTAAAGGAATTTCTCTTTGGGAAAAAGAAACCAGCGAAATTCCAGTATATCTTAATTGAGCATGTCACACATACTCTCTGGGAGGGAAATAATTATCCACGGGTGGGCATTTAATCCCTCCAGTTATGTATGACTACATAGAATCACAACCAAACATCAACTTACAGGTAAGTTTCGTTTATTTGGTTGATTCTATTACGTCATACAAACTGTCGGTCTCAAATGAGACTTCAAAGCTCCCAAAAAGAAATTTCAAGAGCTGTGCAACAATAGAAATAGAAACCCATACCTTGTCTTATGTATCTGAACTGTATCTCTATACAAGCACTGATGAATCATAAACATTGCACTCCACTGGTTTACAGTAATATTTGGCAAAAGTAAGTTCACTTGCCCAACCAGCTACTTTCATTATTTCTTGAATTGGAACTCCTGCTGCTTTGGCCTTAGACGATGAAGCTCCTCTAATACTATGAGAGGTGAATTTCTTGATGTCAATTCCGGAATTAAACATAACTTGTTTAAGCCATCTACTTACAGTGCTAGAAGACACACACTTATATGGTTTTACATAGCTTATAAATAATCTTCGCTCAGATTCCCTGATACCTTCAGTTCGAGCTAAATACATTTCTAATGTATAATAAACACAAATCCTCCTGTCTGGAGATTATTTTCTGAGTTCTAATACTGGATTAGCTCTACCCCTCTTAGATTGCTTAAGCAATTCGCAATAATGTAATATATACATACATGGATCTTTCTTAAGATCTGTTATAGTCAATAAACTTAACGAATGAGCTCGACTTGCCTGAGTCAAAGCTATAAGCATTACAAGTTTGTATGTAAGAAGTTTCAATGGCAATCCCTCAGTTGGTGACAAAGACTGTAGGTAAGACAGAACTTTAGAAACATCCCATGTCTCAATATATTTAGATTTTGGTGGACATAAATTAAAAACACCAGTCATATATCTAATAACTAAAGGATGAGATCCTGCTGAAAATCCATCTGAAGTTACACACATGGATGAAAGGGCACTACGTGCTGTATTCAATGTATCATACTTATATCCGCAGTTAAAAAGTTCAGTAAGGAATTCAATAATGTTGTTTACAGACACTTGAAATGAATTAATTTGCCTTTTACGACAGAAGACCAACCATTCTTTTTCTCCATGATGCCATAATGATGTCTGTAGACTTTTTCGAAATTCCTCTGCTTTCAAAGGATCTCCTGACAAACGACATACCATCAACTGTAGTTTGTTTGTTAGTGGATGAATTTTCTGTGTTTGACAAATGGAGAGAATACCCGGCTTCACTTTGATTTTCAATGGAAAGTCTATTAACATCTCCAGAATCACTGGGTACCAGTTCTGTGTTACCCACAGTGGTGTCACCAACACCATCTCTGCTCTGTCCTCCCTCAACTTCTGTACAGTTTTGCCAATAAGGCTGAAAGGAGGAAATGCATATATTAGACTATACAAAGACCAATGAAGTGAAAATGCATTAATTACTTCCGCTTCAGGATCTGGTTTCCATGAAACATAACGTTCACACTTTTTATTCAACCTTGAAGCATAAATGTCAATCTCTGGTTTACCAAATGTATGTACTATCTTATCAAAGATTGGTCTACAAATGGACCATTCTACATTTTCATTGAAATGTCTTGATCCGAAGTCAGCTTTATTGTCTTTGCCTGGAACATGTATTGCAGACAACCAGATGTGTTTCTCTATACAAAACATCCAAATATCTCTAGCAATGGTGTTGCAACTTTCAGACTTTAAACCACCCATGTTATTTATATAACACATTGCACAGGTATTGTCTGTTGCAATTTGAACATTTATATTTCCACGGTCAATACAAAAAGACCTAACTGCATGTGAAATAGCAAGAATTTCTAGAGAATTAATATGGTGAATTGACTCTTGGTCATTCCAACGACCTCCAATAGTTATATCATTACATACAGCACCCCAGCCATCTAGGCTTGCATCTGTAGTAATAACAAAAGCTGGAGTACTATGGTTAATATGCCTTTTTTGTATTGGCAACTGATCAATCCACCATTTCAACTCTGCTTTCATTTCAACTGAGATAGTCATATATGCTTCGAAATTACCCTTACTGTATTTCAGGGCTTCTATCTTTCCTTTTTCTAGGCATCTATAGAATAGAGGCCCATATTCTACAGCCGAAAACGATGAAACCATAAGACCTATTATTCTGGCTACATGCTGAATCTTGGCATAATGCTCTACATATAGGCTTCTGCATTCCGATGTAATATTCAATATTTTGGATTCAGGCAGGGTCACAATCATTTTCTCTGAATCTATATCATTTCCAAGAAACGTGATTTTTGTTGACGGAATTAAAACCGACTTAGTCGGGTGAATAATAAATCCCACATCTTCCATCAATCCTACTGTGTCAGAAACATTTTCTTCACATTCATTATAAGAATCAC
Organism: Serripes groenlandicus; assembly: GCA_031761405.1. NCBI lineage: Eukaryota > Metazoa > Mollusca > Bivalvia > Cardiida > Cardiidae > Serripes > Serripes groenlandicus. The sequence goes on from JASEVX010000199.1 coordinate 102,187, forward strand.
CCAAAAGAATTGAGTCATCAATATAGCCTGAATTAACATGTCCCATCATACGCAAAGATGCATATACTGGTTTCATCAATTTTGTGAACATTCTGGGGGCACAAGATATACCATTAGGTAAACAAACATACTGGTAGATTTTACTTAAATGCTCAAATCTAAGCTTAATTTGATGTTCTTCAGCAATAGGTACAGAGTAATAAGCATGCCTTAAATCTACAGAGGCAAAATATACATTTGGCTTAACTAATTTTAAGGCCGATTCAAATGTGTCCATCTTGAAATGATGATAAGCAATGCTCTTATTAACCTCTTTCAAATTTAAAATCATTCTGTATTCCCCATTCTTTTTTCTAATGAGGAAAATTGGAGAAATAAATTCATCAGGGTGGTGTTGTACCTCAATGATAATTTTCATTTCAATCATTTTTTGTATTTCAAGATGAACAATTTTTGCTTCTTCTTCATTGAAATGATTACGAAAACATCTATGATTGACAGGATTAGAACCCTGAATGAATTCAATATGTAGATGTCTAACAATATCTAAAATATTATCATCTGAAGTTATCTTTCTCCAATTTTCCACGAATGTTTTTAATCTACCAGCAGTGAAATTTTCACTCACCTTTAGAATTGTTTCTTGTACCCCCCTCTGGGGTTTTTTGACTGGACTGTATTAAGTTCAGCTGGGCGTACGTAATTGCCACGCCCTCTTCCTGTGCCTCTTGAGGGTCCACGACGACCACCTCTCTTTCTAAAGTAGCCTCTACTCTGAGGTTGCTGGCTCCGACCAATATCTTTCCCCAGCTTACTCATGTCTTGAATGTCTCGAACTTTCTTGTTAATATCATCACCGTATAAGTTGTCTGTGTACGGTTGAGAAGCAGAAGTCAATGGATGAAACCTTGGGTCAAGGTCTGAACGGTGACTCTCTTTACGTTTGTTGTTGATCAATTTATTCATTTGACCTAAAAGAGCCATAGAGTTTGTTCCCCATTCCAAAGACTGAGAATCAATATTTGAACTTTCCTTGTCTAGAATCTTAGCGAAGTTAGATGCTGCTTTCACTAGAATGTTCTGAATGGCTTGAAACTTAACATCCTCTGATTGCGTTTGAGGCTTAAGCAGTCGCCAAATACAAGTGTTCACCTTTGTTTTCACCAATGCCTCATAATTTACTGGGCGATGAATATCTTTCAACATGTCATTTAATGTGTCATCAGAAACACCATTTCTGAAGGATGTATTTATGAAACTCGCTAGACTTTCGTTAATTTCAGAGTCACATTTTTCTACACATTGATACCTGTCGCACAGGTCTTTGAAATATCATTTTCACCACAGTGTCTCTTGGGTGGGGTTACACAAATGGACTCGTCATCTGTTTCAGGCATTTGATTCTCAGAATCATAGTCATATTCTTCAGAATGATACAAATCGTCCACACGCTTAGCAAGAGACTCTAATTTAGTTCCCTGTTTGGTTATGTTACCATTCATTTCTTTCAGAACTAGCAATACCTCTTTGTTCAAATTCCCCGCTGCTGCTGTTTTTGCAGGAACTGTCTTTGAAATAGGTTTTAAAGATTTTCAGCCCTCGGCCATTATGAACCAGGGTTTGAACCGACTGGTTCCGAAACAAGACAATTATTTCCATCGGCTTTAACAGCCTCTTTACTTGCTTTCTTTGCTTGGACTAACGCGTCCGCCATCTTGTTGTAAACACCACGTGTTAACGAAAATTTTTAATCTCAATTTATTTCTGTCTCACAGAAACCAACAACCTGACTATTTATTTGCATTAATTTAAATTAACCAAGCAAAATAAAGTTTTTTCAATCAAGTTAAAAGAGTTAACGTCGATAAACGACTATGATAACTACGTTATCAAATTTTCACGCTTAGAGATTATTTAACCTCGTTCTCTGAGCAAACCACGTCTGCACAGCTCGGTATATTAAAGCGCACTGATATTCTCGGTCAAGGTGCTCGCACATCTCATTTGAGACCGACAGTTTGTATGACGTAATAGAATGAGCAGTTTCTGCCATTGCCGCAATGTTTTCAACTTAATTCAATAATTGTTCATTAAGTTTCCATTGAAGTGGGAGAGGTGTGCTTAACAACATGCTTTTCACAACTGCCCATGACTTTATGAACATTGAAGACCAAGATCAGCATGCATGTTTGTGCGTTCTAATCTTGATCTCCTTTGTTCAGTTACTATTTATCCAATTATAAGCAAAGCCTAGCCCATGAAGATGTAATAACTTTAACCATTTCCCACATGTAGAAGCATTGTAATACCTCTGCAGTGGATCACTTTTGAAAACATTGTGACAAAAAGAGAAAGTGGTCATAAAGAGCAATTTCCCCTTCTGTCACAATTCTTTCAACTCTGTTTGACAATTAACCATTCATTTATAGGAAGTATCCCTATTTTTGGCCAGGTAATTTCAAAGTTGTCTTCTTGCATTTTATTGTATGTGGGAAAGGGTTAACATTTGGGGTGATGATTATGGATTCTTGATTCCCATCCAGATCATACCAAATACTTTAGAAACTGTAGTTATGTCTTTCCCTCCTTGGCACTCAGAGTTGCGGGGTTAGTATTACAAATGACTCACTGGAGTAAGGATAAATGGACTAGTAGTATTGGTAACATGCCTTGCCACTCTCAGTTCTAGAACTGAACTAGAGCATTATAGAACAGTTCTAGAACTATTCACTTTTGTTCTGGAACATTAATTCTATATCAGTTCTATAACATTAATCTAGAACAAAAATGGAACATTTGCAAAACACAAATTGGTTCAAAATGTGTTCTTTAAATATTCTGGAACAGTAATAAAGCATTTTAGAAACAAATTAAGTTTTACAAATGTTCTATAGCCGAGTTCTGGAACATTTGTTAAACTCTTTAAGATTTTAAAATAATATTTTAATTAAACAAATCTTATAAATGTGTTATAGTGAAAACTTTTAAAATCTTCTTGTCAAAAGTAAAGGCCTGCCCTAGTGAAAAAAATAAATGCAATTCCAGTGGTGATTTATAAAAGTATTGTATTGCCACATATTGAAGAAGCCATATTTTCATATAAAAACTACTTTTATAGAATTATTTTTCAATAAAGGTGATTATTTCTGTACAGAATCTGCAGGCTTTCTGTATTTTTTTCTGTACAGAATCTGGTTCTTTGGTCCATCCAGACTATTTTGTAGAGGTTAGCATTGTAGAACCATCCTGAAAGTATTCTAGAACAAACATGGAATGGTTCAAGAACGGTTCTGGACCTATTTACTAGAACTGTCACATCCCATTTGTTCTGGAACATATTTAGAACCAATTGTTTTACTATATGTGCCATTTAACGTTATAGAATCGTTCTGAAAGTGTTCTAGAACATACGTGGAATGATTGAATAACAGTCCTGGTACATTTGTACTAGAACTAATTCTAGAAGTTACTAGAACTGTTCCAGACATTTTCGCAGGGAATACCCAGGAAAACAACATGATATAACTGAAAAATTGTTGAAAGCAGCCTGAAATATCATACAAACAAACAAATAATTGTTGCTGGATTCAGCAGGAAAAGGGTTAAAAGCTATTACAAAAGCATATTAAGTAAATTGTTGATTGTTTTACTTGTTATATTTTTCGAGTTGCCTAGCATGAATCACTTTAAGTAAGTTTTATTGTAAAATCGACTTAATTGGAAGTATCCTTTTTTGAGTTACAAACATTGTGTGAGAAGACAAAGCTGCTTGTTTTTAAAATATGGTATGTATGAGGTACCTATAGTTAAATCATGTCCCTTTTCTAGTGTAACAACAAACATGGAGAATATTGATAATCATCTACGGTATGTCAGGATGGCACCAAACAAAGAAAAAATCTAAAATAAAATAACTCTTAAAAGGCGTCCTGAATGCAGGAGCATAATAGATTAAGCTGTTCTAACTTAGAGCAAATTTAGAGCAGACAACTTTGAAAAGATCTGGAGGAAAACATCAATAATCTTGACAAATATAAGTGCACTTTTGAGATATTGTAGAAACATTAGGAAAAGGAGAAAGGAGAAATTGTTCTTATTTTGCATAATGTTTAAACGTTGTCTGCTTTAGATTGGACAAAAATTACATCGTGTGAAAAATTGTTAACAATCAGCAAATTCTCCTTTTGCAACAATAATTTCGAAACTCATCTGCTGTTGAGGTGTCAGAAAGGGACTGTATGCGGTAAGGAGTTAAGTTTTCGGTTGAAACCTGCATGGCGGGGGTTTATCTGGATCTTCACTGATGGCAAAGTTCAAAGATTGGTTTTACACAACATGAAAAGTCTATCAACAGAGAACACGATAATTGGGAGTAAACTGGGTTTTTTTCCTCACAATATATTATATCTTATGGCTCAACCAAAACCCTATGTTGTGATTACTCAAAATAATTATCTCACTCAGACAATTCTTTTGAGTACTCACAACAAAGGGTTTGAGTGTCAGATAAGGAAAATGCCCCTTATCTAGAGTTCAGTGTATCAAAGATGTTATTTGCTTATTTTGTGCATATTTAGCCATGCTGCACAATTTGGCCATCATTCATAGGATCACAGGGTATATGCAATTATCTGTATAACTTATAAGTAATTATCATTTGAGAGAGAGATTCCATTACCGTAAATACTCGGTTATAAGACGCATTTTTTTACCTTAAAATTCGACAGTGGCGTCTTTTAAGCGGTTCAATCAAAATTTCAGAAAAAAAAATACCCACTGAGGTACCTATCTTCAAAAGCTGTCATTTATATAAAGAGCCGATTTAACAGAATAATTCAAGCTTGATTGAAATAATAATAACATATTGAAATGATTTGTTTAGAAACCGAACAGAAGAAACAATATAATTATGAATTTATACTCTTTTGTCTTTATTGTTTTGATTTTAGCACGATCGGAAGCCATTTTGATTTTTGTGAAAATATAAATTGCGGCGCCGAAGTCGAGATTAAATAAATGTCTAAATCGCTAATCTCTCCTAAGGCTATATTTTACATGCGATAAACAGTTTTAGGGCTAATGCAAGTCGGTTGTAATCACAGCCTGTTCCAGGAGAAATTACAACTGTTTGCATAATATTATAAGGTACCTAACTGTAAATTGTGTAGACAGTACAGTCACTACCACGTATTTGTAACTTTAAATGCAGATGTAGCAGACGTCAGTGTTGGAAAACGTTGTGAGAAAAAAAAAACTGCTTTTTATCAGCGATGCATCCTTTCCTTACATTTTTTTATCTAGTTTCAAAGCTGTTAAACAATGGAAAATATACCATACCCTTTAAAATCCTTTTCAATTCAAAGTTAATTCATCCAATTTAAAGAAAATGTAGTCATTTCTCCTTTTGTCACAACGCTATCAAAAGAAGTCTGCTGCAGATGCGTCAAAATGCATGTGCAAATAGGTAAGAGTGAAATCTATATAGACCTTTATTTTCCGCAAACCATTTCCCCCAACAAAATAATGAGCTACGTCATAAAAAAGAGTATGTGCAGTTTAGCCGCACAAAAAGCTTGGTACGTAGGCTAATAGGATCGTAAATTTAACATTAATTTATATGGGTGTATTTCATTTGTCGCGGCTCAATCTTTCAGCTGGTAAATAGTGATGTCATTTTCTTGTCATTTTCTTTGAATTTTACCGCATTCTCAGTAATTGTTGAAGTTAGTAATCTTTTCACAAGTGTTTTTCACGCGACAAACAGTTTTAGGGCTAATGCAAGACAGTTGTAACTACAGTCTGTTCCAGGAGAAATTACAATATTATAATCATCGAGTTTGAGGTACCTAACTGTAAATTCTGTAACTGTAAAACCATCGAGTCCAAACTATAAATGGGTAACTTCTTTTCCATAGACCTTTAAAACCGTTGTAACTCGTTACATATCTTCACCTCTCAGTGAATTACACACACATTTAATAGACTTTGTCAATGCAATAACTTTTGACGCATTTGCAGCAGACAGCTTTTGAAAATATTGTCAGAAAAGGAGAAACATGACTGTATAGTCCTCTTTAATTCATGCATCATACACACAATTTTATTAATGCTATCAAACTCCTGTGTTCGTATTACTTTTGACTAATCATTTTTTGAAAAGAATGTCAGAAGAGGAGAAACATGTAATGTCCTATTTACTAATATTTGTTTTTAAAAACATTGAAAGGATTAAATTTCATGTGTGAAATCAGACAAATGTGTATTAAGTGTCGATTGCATGATCATGGTAGATATTGACAGACAGCCCAAAAGCTTGAAAAACACCGACATCCACAAAACCCTTTGTTCAAGTTTCGCGCTTTTATTTTTATAGGTTAAAACAAATATTCAGAAATTTGGACTAATTAGTTTGTTTGGCTTATTTGGATTTATAAAATCAGGTTTGTGCATTATTTATCTTAATGTATCATTATCCAGTTTTACATCGAAAACCATGTTTTTGTCGTATTTATTTGGACATGAATCTTTTTCAAAATTGTATTTTTGGGGGTGTTGAAAAAAATCAGAAATCTGACTGCGTCTTATTAGAGAGAACAGCATAAAATCCTAGATTTTAGACCTCAAAGTAGGGGAAGCGTCTTATAGTAGAGAGTGACTTATAACCAAGCTTTTACGGTAAGCTGTAAACTTTTAGTTTCAAATGTACTAGAATTGTTGCATTGAATTATTAAAATAAGAGTCATCTGTGTTTAAAAGATGAAATTGTGACATATTGAATGTGTAATTATGAAAACAAATTTGTGATCATTGTGTCTTTCTCAATGTTTTTAGTTCCGTCTGTCTGTCAGTCCCACCTAACCTTGTCCGGCCCGCATTTTAACCATGCATCATAGGATTTGAAAGAAACTTGGCACAAACATTCACCATGATGAGGCTGCATGTCCCGCACAATATTCAGGCCTGTACCTCAATTAACCTGGATTACCTTGTCCAGCCTGCATCTTGACCATGCATCATAGGATGCATGTCATGCTCAAGACCCAGGCATGTACCTCAAATGTCAAGGTCACACTTAGAGGTCACAGGTCAAAATGAGTACTATTTGATAGGACTGTACCTTGTCCAGCCCACATTTCAACCATGAATCATAGGATTTCAAAAAAACTTAGCACAAACATTTACCATGATGAGGCGGCATGTCGCGCATAAGATCAAGGCCTTTACCTTAAATGTCAAGGTCACACTTAGAGGTCAAATGTCTAAATGAGTACTGTTTGATAGGATTACCTTGTCCGGCCTGCATCTCCACCATGCATCATAGGATTTCCAAGAAACTTGGCACAAACGTTCACCATGATAAGGCAGCGTGTCATGCTTAAGACCCAGGCATGTACCTCAAATGTCAACGTCACACTTAGAGGTCAAAGGTCAAAATGAGTACTATTTGATAGGACTGTACCTTGTCCAGGCCCACATTTCAACCATGCATCATAGGATTTCAAAGAAATTGAAAAAAACCATTCACCATGATGAGGCAGCGTGTCGCTCTCAAGACCCAGGCCTGTACCTCAAATGACAAGGTCACACTTACAGGTCAAAATGAATACTGTTTGATAGGACTGTACCTTGTCCGACCCGCATCTCAACCATGCATCATAGGATTTCCATGAAACTTGGCACAAATGTTCACTATGATGAGGCAGCGTGTCGCTCTCAAGACCCAGGCATGTACCTCAAATGACATGGTCACACTTACAGATCAACATGAGTACTGTTTGATAGGACTGTAGCTTGTCCGGCCCGCATCTCAACCAAGCAACATAGGATTCCCATGTTACTAGGCACACATGTTCACCATCATAAGTTGACGTGTCATGCACAAGACCCAGGCCTGTACCTCAAATGACAAGGTCACACTTAGAGGTCAAAGGTCAAAATGAGAACTGTTTGATAGGACTGTACCATGTCCGGCCCGCATCTCAACCATGCATCAAAGGATTCCCAAGTTACTTGGCACACATGTTTGCCATGATGAGGTGACATGTGGCGCACAAGACACAGGCCTGTACCTCAAAGGTCAAGGTCACACTTAGATGTCAAAGATCGAAATAAGAAACCATGCATCACAGAATTCCGAAGTTACTGGGCACACATGCTCACCATGATGAGGTGACATGTGTGGCACAAGACACAGGCCTGTAACTGGAAGGTCCAGGTCACACTTACAGGTCAAAGGTCGAAATGAGAAATGTTTGATAGGACTGTATCCAAAATGTATGCAGTGCATTGCTGTCTTTTGTCAACAAATACACATACAATACACAATGTGCTCTCCTCATCCGGTAGGGGACTTTTGTATTGCTTGCAATACGACATTAACTTGTTTTCCTTCAGTATAGTAAAACCCACAAAAATATTCTTGTCAAAAAATACTGGCCTGATTTGAAAATAATTTGGCTCAGATGTCCCTACAAAAATAGTTCAAATTATTTCGATCCCTTGGAAAACATGGCCACCAGGGGGCAGAATTTGATTTCCTTACATATTTACATAGTGAAAAGTTTAAAAATCTTTTTGTCCAAAAGAACAGGCCAGATTTGAAAATAATTCAGCACAAAATAATGTTCATTTTGTAAACCTCTACCAACATTGTTCAAATTGTTCTAATTCCTTGGAAAAAACAAAAAGCTATTAAATCTTTCCAATCTATTAATATTAATAAATATGTTAATCATATAGTGTGTATTGTAATTCATATCTAGTGAAATCTATTAAAATATTCTTCTCAAAAGTACAGGCCTGATTTTAAAATAATTTGGCACAAGTGTTGGATGACCCTTTACCAAGACTGTTGAAATTATTGAGATTTATTGAATAACATGGCCACCAGTGGGCATTGCTCGTTTTTCTTGTATGCATAGAGTAAGAACATTGTAAACTCTTTAATTTATATTAAATCAGGTGAGTGATACAGGACCATCAATACCCCTGCAAAACTAAATTCTACCAATCAGCTCGGTTCTAGAACTGAACTAGAGCATTATTGAACAGTTCTAGAACTATTCACTTTTTTGTTCTAGAACATTAGTTTTATATCAGTTCTATAACATTAATCTAGAACAAAAATGGAACATTTTAAGAACACAAATCGGTTCTAAATGTGTTCTTAAAATATTCTGGAACAGTCATAAATACCACTGGAACTGGAACTTGAATTTGAAATATACCAAGAGAGTTGACTCTAACATAAAACAGAGGAACTCTTCAAAAAGAGGTAAGTAATGTCTACTACTTCCTTTTTATAAGAAGAAGAAGAAGATTTTTGTAATTTCTTATGGACATCTTATGTCATAAACAACATGTTTATGTTGGTGATTTATCAAAGTATCATTTTGCCACATATGGAAGAAGCCATATTTTGATATAAAAAAAGTTTTAGGGAATACTGGTTCAACTGTGTTTCAATAAACCAGAATATTTTCTGTACAGAATCTGCACAGGCTTTCTGTATTTTCTTCTGTACAGAATCTGGTTCCAGTCCACCCAGTCTATTTCGTGCAAGTTACCATTGTAGAACCGTTTTGAAAGTGTACCAGGACTATTCTGACAGTGTTCTTCAACATATATGTTATTTATCTCTAGAAATGTTATAGAACTGTAACATAACTTTTGTTCTAGAACTGTTACATCACATTGGTTCTGGAACATTTTAAGAACCAATTGTCTACAAATTGTGCCATTTAACGTTTGTAGAACCATTCTGAAAGTGTTCTAGAACATACATTTGTACTAGAACTATTCTAGAATTTACTAGAACTGTTCCAGATATGTTGCAGGGGAATATTCCTATTGTTTAGTGGTACTGGTATATTACCCCGAAAATTCTGTGATGAAACTGAGAAATTGTTGAAAACTGCATAAAACACCATATAAAAAGATGTTACCTAAGAGGAAACTAAAGCAGTTTGAATGAAGAATTTACAATGGAGAACATTTAAATTAATAGATATACTTCTATAGTTCCATTTGTGTTTTAGCTCATCTGGTCTAGGTGCCTCAGCTTTTGTGCATTGTGTGTCATTCCTTTCCCACTTACAGACACATTCCCGACGCATTTGCCACAGACGACATTTTTTAAACGTTGTATGTTTTCAAAGTCGTCTGCTGCAGATTTGTCGTATGTGGAAAATGGATAAACAATTTCTTTAACCCCTTCCCACAAACAAAATATCTGCAGCTTACAACTTTGAATACATTTAGTAAAACATATTGTCAATCTCTATAAATAAAAGAACAATTACTGAATAAAGTTAAAAAAAAAGTAGTGGCAAAAGGAGAATTGCTCTTTATTCTGTATGTGAAAAACATCTCATAGTAAACCACTTTACCAATTTCAACAAAGCTCTATAAAAACTATCCTCTTTGCTTAGTAGATCACTTTCAACATTTATCAATGAATTAACCCTTTCCCTCATACGTTAATTCTGCAGCAGACGACTTTGAACGAATTTTGTCAAAAAATAGAAAATCTCTATAATTTAATGAATAACCTATTCTAAAAGTGGAAAACATTGTGGCAAAAGGAGAAATTGCTTGTTTTGAGCAATTTTTTCTTTTGTCACCATGTTTTCAAAAAGCCGTCTGCTGCAGAGGTGTCAGAAAGCATCTATATGAGGTAAAGGGTTAAAACTCTGGTTGCTCAATTATAAATGTTAAAGAATACTTTTTGATCAATTTAGACCATTTATAGTATGCTATAAAAAATAAATATTGGATACCAGAAATACAATTTGATAAATTTGATTAAGAAGGCTGCCAAGGTGGTGTAGAGGTTATAGTGCATTCACCTCGGGTGCGGGAGGTCAACGGTACAATCCTCGGCCGAGACATTCCAAAGACTTTAAAAAAAATGATAGTGATGACTTTCCCTCCTTGACACTCAGGATTGTTGGTTTAGCATTAACCCTTTCCCTCATATAGACACTTTCTGACGCCTCTGCAGCAGACGGCTTTTTGAAAACATAGTGACAAAAGAAGAAATTGCTCAAAACGAGCAATTTTTCCTTTTGACAGAATGTTTAACACTTTTCGTCATAGGTTATCCATTCAATTATAGAGATTTTCTATTTTTTGACAAAATATGTTCAAAGTCGTCTGCTGCAGAATTGTTGTATGGGGGAAAGGGTTAAACACCAAGCAAAGAAACGAAAAGAAATTTAAAAAGAAAATTCTTCTGCAATGCTATCGGATGCAAATGGTTGATAGGGGAGAATAAAAGTTGTAGCAAATAAGAATGAATATGAAGCATTTTTATCAGGGAAGAACTGAACACCTTTCCCTCATACAACAAATCTGCAACAGACGGCTTTGAAAACATCCAGGCAAAAATATGGAAAATCTCTTTAAATGAAAATGTAATGACTGAAAAGAGTTGCAAACATGGTGGCAAAAGGGGAATTTTCTCATTATGAGCAATTTTTCCTTTTACCACAATGTTTTCAAAAGTTGTCTGCTACAGTGGCATTAGAAAGTGTCTGTATGTGGGAAAGGGTTAATGAATATGATGTCAGAAGTAGTACAAATATTGATGAAACAAGATGGTAATTTGAGTTTGCATCCCGTCCAATATGGCACCATTTGTTTGCCTGTACAGGCAATATGCCAAAACTTTCTGGTTCCTCGCTTTGTTTTACTATGATTGACTTTGAATCATATCTCGGAAAAAGATTGTGTTTCCAAACAGTGTTATTCAAATACCTCTATTAACCCTTTCCCTCAAACGTCAATTCTGCAGCAGACGACTTTGAATGTATTTTGTCAAAACATAGAAAATCTCCATAATTGAATGGATAACCTATGACAAAAAGTTGAAAACATTGCGGCAAAAGGAGAAATTGCACGTTTTGTGCAATTCCTTCTTTTGTCACTTTGTTTTCAAAAAGCCGTCTGCTGCAGAGGCGTCAGAAAGCGTCTATATGAGGGAAAGGGTTAAAGTAAAAGAGTGCCATAGCTAATCTGGCACAAAGGTTACAGGATTCATTTACCTTTCCCACATGCAGACACATTTTTTGTATCAGCAGCAGACAGCTTTTGAAAACAATGTAGCTAAAGGAGAAAACGCATATTGAGAGCAATTTCTATTCTATTAGATCATTTCATTTTTTATGTATAGACATTTTCCATGTTTTTGCCTTGATGTTTTCAAAGAAGTCTTATGCAGATTTGTTGTATGTGAGAAAGGCGTATGCAAATGTGAGGGTTTCCAGTTCTCAAGCAATCTGTCAGATTTTGTCAGATTTCTGGGATTTATCTCAATAAACAGACACCAATACACTATTACATACGCTTCCCTTTAGTTTGAACTACTGTTCATTGTTAAGTCGCATCAATAGGAAATGGTCCTTATCGCATCGAAAGAATCTTTGTATATTTGTCTTCCAAAGGGAATCTGGTCAGTAAAATATTTTATATGAATAAAACTATAATGATCAAATTATTTCAAGAGTGACAACATGATCTCTTCAACACCAGAATGAACTGCACTTAATTTTCGGTTGATTTAAGCTTGTCTGTTTTTGAATGAAAAAAAGTCGAGTTATTGTGATACCCTTGGCGTCATCGTCATTGGTGTCGTCATCTGCGTCATCCTAAAACTTTAACCTTACCTCTTCACCCAAAAAATGTACAATATAATCAAATGAAACTTGGTTCACATTTTCCTAGAGACAATACACATGTTTATACAAAGTCACATAACTCTGCCTTTAATAATTATTCAGTTATGCCCCTTTTTGAACTTAGAAATGCATGCACAAACTCTAACCTTGCCAATAAATCAAAAGCGTTCAACATTGTCGAATGAAACTTGGTACACTTGTTACTCAAGACAAAATGTATGTTATACCAATTCACATAACTCTGGCATAAGTCTTTACTCAGTAATGCCCCTTATTTGACATAGAAAAAAAAGACGAGCGCTCCTGTTTTGTAACTTGATAAAGACCAAGCGGTCAAAATAATTGATAATTATAGATTGCTACTCATATAAAGCATCAAAAGAATCTTTAATACTTACCCTCATTCAGACATATTTTGACACCTTTTGAAAACATTTTGACAAAAGTAGAAATTGCTCATTATACGGTGTCATCAGATTCAATAAATGCAAAACAAAATATTTTGATCTGATTTTTTGCTGACATGAGCACAAAGTGAAAGGTAAGCTATTGTGATCACTCAATGTCCGATGTAGTCATCATAGTTGTCTGTCCGTTCATATGTTCCTACATACAAGTTACTTCTCCTCCTAAACCAATAGACCAAATTCAAAATAATTTCACAGGAATGTTTCCTAGATGATCTCTTTCAAAAATGTTCAAAAAAATTGATTCCATGCAGAACCCTGGTTGCCATGGTAATGGAAAGGAAAAACTTTAAATCAAATCAAAGGGTCCAAGGTTTGAGCCCTAGTCAGGCAGAAATTTAGGACTGCTACACTGCTGCCCAACATTGGGCTACAAAGGAAAAGCTACAAGAACATTTCACAACTTTCTTAAACTCTCTGGAAATTCAAATGAATTTAAAATTGGGAGGGGCTAATTTGTAACCAAAGTATATGTGTAAGGGGACACGTATACTGCCTTGCTATGGAGCTAGCTTTTGTAGTGACACGGAAGAGCGCTCTCCTTTGTATCAAAAGGTTCGGACCCTGGTCAGGTGGGTCTTTTAGGACTGTCTTTTAACCTTAGAATTGGTCCAAACACAATGGAAACTTCCAAAAGTCATTATGCTTAATTGTGTCATCATATTTATAGTTATTATTAATCTTGCACAGAGAATACCTATAAACTACAGCCAGGAGAATTAAGTTCCCTTTAATAATTATCATTATTTCATTTTGTTGACTTCTTTAATATTTCAGAGTATTTTAAAAAAAACCTGAAAGCTTCTGATCTTCAATAATTTTTAACTACCAAAAACTGCAAGCTTGTCGCAATCTTAAATGATTCTAAAATTGTGGGAAAGCTTACAGGATGATTTCAGGAAGTTTACAGGATGTTTGCAAAACAAGAACTATCACCAAGCTTAATTTTCTAGTGCACAGCAGCAAGCATATTTTAAGGACCACAATCTTAATAAGATTGCAGTGAGCATGCACAAGCTTATAGTACACTTGTACAAGCTTGTTGCAAGCTAGTATTTTGGTTTGGGTGATATCACAGTCGTCTGCTGCACATTTCTTGTATGAGGGAAGGAAAGGGTTTATAGATTTTTCAATGAGGGAAATGATTAGCATGCATTCTGTAGAGCAATCCATTGTGAAACTCTTTAGAACTTGTTTCTCTGTACTGATTGTCTGTAGCAGATATCATTTGACGTCTTTTGAAAACATCATGAAAACAGAAACAATTGCTTAATTTAAGAGCAAGTCTTTTTTAAGCAATGTTTTCAATTCTATTATATAATTATAATTCAAATATTCCAGATGTAACATATTTTTCTCAGAAACATATCAGTTATCACATGACAATGCTTGTATCTGATCTAATATACCCATTACATATTTTTTTATATGTCACATGTGTAATATAACATGACTGAATCCCTTTGTATTCATCCCGATTGTTCACAAAATGGCTGAGAACTTGTATCCGGTAAACACAAATGTCACAATAGATGGATGTGGTAAAGGGACCACTATCGGTCATAAAAATATTAACAGTTTATTAAGTATTACATGTTGGGACTATTTTCTGACAGTGAAAAATCTATTATCTTTTTGTGTTTCGTCATATGATAAAAAGAATATGACATGAGTTGTCATTTCATAAAGTTTTATTAAACTCGTCCAAGATATTTGTTATTAAACCCGCCAGAGGCTGGCTTTATAACAAATTTCTTGAACTTGTTTAATAAAACTTTATATGAAATGACAACTCATGTAAGATCCTCTATATACTATATCAGATAAGACAGTTGTAAAATATGTCAGATAAGACAGTTGTATAATATATCAGATAAGACAGTTGTATAATATATCAGATAGGACAGTTGTATAATATGTCAGATAAGACAGTTGTATCATATATCAGATAAGACAGGTGTAAAATATGTCAGATAAGACAGTTGTATAATATATCAGATAAGACAGTCAAATAATATGTCAGATAAGACAGTTGTATAATATATCAGATAAGACAGTCGTAAAATATAACGTATAAGACAGTTTTATAATATAACATATAAGACAGTTGTATAATATGTCAGATAAGAAGTTGTAAAATATAACATATAAGACAGTTTTATAATATAACATATAAGACATTCGTATAATATGTCAGATAAGACAGTTGTATAAAATATATCAGATAAGACAATTGTATAATATATCAGATATGACAGGTGTAAAATATATCAGATAAGACAGTTGTATAATATGTCAGATAGGACAGTTGTAAAATGTATCAGATAAGATAATTGTATAATATATCAGATAAGACAATTGTATAAAATATCAGATAAGACAGTTGTATAATATATCAGATAAGACAATTGTATATTATGTCAAATAGGACAGTTGTATAAACTATCAGATATGACAGTTGTATAATATGTCAGATAATACAGTTGTATAATATATCAGATAAGACAGTTGTATAAAATATCAGATATGATAGTTGTATAATATGTCAGATAAGACAGTTGTATAATATATCAGATAAGACAATTGTATAATATGTCAGATAGGACAGTTGTATAAAATATCATATATGACAGTTGTATAATATGTCAGATAAGACAGTTGTATAATATATCAGATAAGACAATTGTATATAAATAACACATTGCTTTGAATTGGACAGTACTATTGTCAGCCTGAGGAGAATACTGTCTCCCGAGCCGCAGGCGAGGGTGACAGTATTTCTCCGAAGGATGACAATAGTACTGTCCAATTCAAAGCAATTTGTTATTTATTTTATTATACCAAAAAATAATAAAATAATAAATAATAAAATATAAATAATAAAATTATAATTATTTTATGATCTGTAAAATGTTTCATAGCACAAAAGTACAACATAGAGCGCTCTACATGTCTAGTTTTAATGAGTTTCATTAACATCCTACCTGCCAGTAAACAAATTTGCATACGGCCGTGAGACAGTAACAAATTTGCATACCGCCGTGAGACAGTACACAAACTGTCGCATGGTCACGTGGTACATTTGTCTTGACAGTAAAAATAGCAACGTTTAGTCAATGGGAGTTTTATATGGACAATGAAATTTGTGTAATAATATAATATGTCAGATAGGACAGTTGTATAAAATATCAGATATGACAGTTGTATAATATGTCAGACAAGACAGTTGTATAATATATCAGATAAGTCAGTTGTATAATATGTCAGATAAGACAGTTGTATAATATATCAGATAAGATAGTTGTATAATATATCAGATAAGACAGTTGTATCATATGTCAGATAGGACAGTTGTAAAATGTATCAGATAAGATGGTTCATTTTTTTTCTTCGAAAAACACGAAAGTACCAATTTTAAATGCAAATGGACTCAATCTACTCTCATCCTTTACCTGATGCCTATGATGAAGCAGACAACTTTTGAAAACATTGTTGAGCATCTTTTCCTTTTGCCACAATCTTTAAATGTCTATTAACCCTTTCCCACACACAATAAATATGCAGCAGACAACTTTGAAAATGATTATTGAACAGAGTTTAAATCATTGTGGCAAATGGAGACATTGCCAGAATTATTCCATAAGGCGTCTGCTGCAGAGGTGTCAGAAAGTGTCTTTATGTGGGAAAGAATTAAATCGTTATACTTTCATTTCTTGAGACTTTCCATATTTTTGTCAAGAAATTTCCCAAGTTGTCTGCTGCGGATTTGTAGTATGTGGAAAAGGGTTAAATTCAAACAAAGACGAATATCTTATGTAACATAACCAGTTTGAATGTGTAATCGGACAAAAAATGATGGATTGAAGATTTTACTGGTTATTGAGACTTAACGCTTTTCCACATGCAACAAAACTGCAAACCTATGTGTGAATTATTGGATAGAGTTGAAAACATTGTGACAAAAGTAAAAATTGCTCATTATGAGAACATTTTTCTTTTGCCATGCTGTTTTCTAAAGTTTTCTGCTACATGTACCTTCAACTTTATATCACCAATTTTCTAAAAATGAGCAATTCATGTACTTTTGCCACAATGTTTCAACATTATACTCGTAACAGCTATACATACAATTTACTAGAATAGTGATACATTTTACATGGGTAGACATCTCTGAACTATGTAATGTCATGTAATTGCCCGAATTCCTGTAGGCTCATTGTTGAAAACATTGTGAGAAAAGATCAGGTGCTCATGGTGAGAAATTCCACCTCTCTTAACACAATTTCTTTGCCAGATAGCAGTTGTTTTTTGTGGGGGAAAACATAAACAAAAAATTTCATATCCAGATATTACACTTATATGTCATGTAAATGCGTCCGAGTTACTGTCATAAAACTTAACTTGTCAGAAATGTTTATCTACATGTGAATTTGCTTGCCCTAATGAGTCTTTGTTTTTGTCATTATCCAGCTTCAGCAGAGTTATGGGCCTTGACTTAACCCTTTCCCACATATAGATGCTTTCCGACGCCTCTGTAGCAGATGACTTTTGAAAAAATTGTGACAAAAGGAGAAATTGCTCAAAATGAGGAATTTCAACTTTTGCCACGGTGTTTTCAACTTTATTCAATTATTATACCATTAATAATATATAGAGATTTTTCACGTTTTGCTAAGATGTTATCTGCTGCAGATTTGCTGTATGTGGGAAAGGCTTAATTAGAATTGGCTTACAGAGAGGTGTGTGGGAAATTTGTCTTGCACATATCATAATTCATTTGTATTAATATATTTGTGAACATGTGAGTAACTGAATATGTGAATAACTGAATATGTGCACCTGCATTTTTGTTTTCCCTGAAAACTAATTTCAGCAGAGTTATGGCCTTTGACTTAGTTTGAATTATCTTATAGAGTGCGGAAAAATTTGTGTCACACTTGTATTCAAATATTTGAATAAAGGTTAAGAAAACTTAAAAGAATGTTTGTCAGCATTGTGAAGTTGCGCACCTGGGGTTTCGTGTTTGCCCAAAACCAGTCTCGAGACAATTATGGCCCTAGACTTAGTTAGAATAGCATTAGCTTTATAATAGCCCTTTCCTACATATATATGATTTCTGATGCCACTGTCAAAACAAGCATCTGCTCCTTTTGTCACAACGTTTTCAACTTTATTCAACAATTATTCTTTCATCTATGAAGCTGTTTCAAATTTTCCGGCTGCATATTTGTTATATTTGGAAAAAGGGTTAAAGAGTGCCTAAATATTTTGTTTAGCCCATATCTGAAAAAGACTTGAGATTCAGTCATGAGTTTCAAAAGTGTAATGCAGCTACATATAAGCTGGGGGTTTTCCGAATCCTTATAACACTGCTGGAGGAGACGTATAATTTTGTCTAGTAAATAATCCTCAAGTAGCAATTAATTTGTTTAAACCCTTTCTCACATACAACAAATATGCAGCAGACGTCTTTGAAAGCATGTTGGCAAAAACCTTATAAAATCTCTATTTTTTGAGTAGAGAGATTTTCAAAGTCGTCTGCTGCAGATTTGCTGCATGTTGGAAAGGGCTAATTTGTATTTGAAGTATACCTTGAGTCTGCTTATTTCATTTGATATAATATGCTATTCATGAACTGTTATATTATTTCAAGTGATTACATAAAATAGGTATAGCTACATTTCTCTGTATAACATTCAAGCCATAAGAAAACTTTCAGGGATGAAACTCACAGGAAGAAATCAAGATGATCTCACAATGAGACTTGCGCCCATTGAAGGTAGGACAATTAACAAACTCTTTGAAAACAAAAATTTATGAAACATGTTTTTATATGTATGTATCATGTGAAAAAGAGCTTATGATATTTACTTTATTGTAAATGTAAGCAAATACAGTCCAACCTGTGTTTAAAGACCACCCATGGGAAAATAACAATCTGGTCTTTGTTTACAGGTGGTCTTTAATTACAGGGTCATTTATGCAGAAAATGAGTAATTGAAAAGTAAAAGTGTAGTTGCTTAAGACAGGGAATTGCTAAACAAAGGTGGTATTTAGTAAAGGTTTGACTGTATACGATTTAAGTACAGTAGGATAAGCAAATAGTGTTTTATATCATGTATAAGAAGTAGGAATCAATGCAGGAAGTGAAAATAAAAGTAAGGGAGTTAAATATGTTGTAATATTTAAATTTAGGAATATTTAGGTTTATCTCCCCTAGTACCTTGGTCCATTCCTGTCTGATTCTATTTGTTCAGGAGATTGCTCTATCCAAAACATTCATAAATATGTATTTTGATTACGAAGTTATCTTTTTGTATATATATTTAACTCTTTCCCAATTCAAGACACATTTTAATGCATCTGCAGCAGATAGATTTTGAAAACATTGTAGGAAAAGGAGAAATGACTCCTGATGAGCAAATTCTCCATTTGTCACAATGTCTTCAACTCTTTTAAATGATTGAACTATCATTCTTAAATAATTTTCATATTTTTGCCTACACGTTGCCTCTGCAGATTTATTTTAAAGGGTTGAAATCTGCAGGATAAGACTTTATGAAGAAATATGCAAAATATTAAAAGTATAATTTTTGAATAGAGCTGCAAACATAGAAACAAAACTTGTCTGGATGTTAGAAAGGTCTAAAGAAAAATATTTTTGCTGTTGTTGATAATAAACATTTGTTAACAATTCTGTTATTGATAATAAACATTTGTTAACAATTCTGGTCTTGGTGCAGATAACATTCAGATTACATTTTGTGTTAGTTCTTGTTACTATAGTTATAGTCTGTGTAAATTGAATTTACCCTTTCCCTCATACGACAATTCTGCAGCAGACAACTTTGGACATATTTTGTCAAAAAATAGAAAATCTCTATAATTGAATTGTTAACCTATGACTAAAAGTGGAAAACATTGTGGCAAAAGGAGAAATTGCTCATTTTTAACAACTTCTTCTTTTGTCACTATGTTTTCAAAAAGCTGTCTGCTGCAGGGGCGTCAGAAAGCGTCTATATTTTTTGCCTAGGTGTGTTTAAAGTCGTCTGGTGAAGATTGGTTGTATGTGGGAACAGGTTATTCTGGTAGTTTTGTGGGTTTTGTATGTGTGCATATCATCACCATGCTACAAGAAGACAATAAGTCCTTTTTAAACAAATGTGTTTATTGACTTATCTTGCAGTAAGGTGATAATATATCCTTTTATTTGTCATTTTTGTCATCATTAAACATAGTTATGAGACAAAGATAGATGTTTTTTAGTAATCACTTCTTTCTGTGATTCTTCTCAGACATGATGTTATTGAATAACAACGGTAAAATTCAAAACAAATCAAATTGAAATGATGAAATCATTAAGTGTAAAGAACAGAATCTTTTAACCTTTTCAAAAAACCTTTATGATACTAAGGGGCTTAGATTGCCTTTCCTTGTGTGTAAATCCACTCTGTTTTTGGACTTTTGATTTGTTAGGATCAATATAATTCTTCATTCTTTATGAATATGTTGATACTCTGTACTGGGAGTCTGTTTGGTCTGGCTTGGAAGTTTCAGCCGTGAATACAATGCCCATATTTGCGTAAAAATGACAACGCGATGATCACATTTTTGTCTTCTTATATTTTGAATTACTAGATTTGAACAATTTCCTGGCTAGATATTGCTATATAATGATAAACCCTTTCCCTCATATAGACAGATGGCTTTTTGAAAACATAGTGACAAAAGAAGAAATTGCTCAAAACAAGCAATTTCTCCTTTTTTGCCACAATGTTTTCACTTTTAGTCATAGGTTATCCATTCAATTAAAGAGATTTCCATTTTTTACCAAAATATGATCAAAGTCGTATGAGGGAAAGGGTTAATTTGTGAAAATACATTAAGAGCAACTTCTCATTTTCAAACAAACTTTTCAAATGTGTATCAGAAACATGTATCAGCTTTGAAGAATTGTTAATTTAACTAATTTCCTTAGATGTATTCAATGAAGAAAGTCCTAAAATATTGTATCAGATAAATGGGTAAACCTTTCTCACATACAACAAAACCCCAGCAGATGACTTTGAAAACATTTAGGCAAAAATATGAAAAAGAACAATAATTGAACAAAGTTGAAAACATTGTTGCCAAAGGATAAATTGCTTATTATGCGCAATTTCTCCTTTTGCCACAATGTTTTCACAAGTCGTCTGCTGCAGAGAAATCACACAGTCTCTGTTTGTGGTAAAAGGTATTCACAAGTTAATTGCTGCATGTGCATCAAAAGTTTTGTGTACCAGAGAAAAGATTAAACCCTTTCCCAGATACAAAAAATCTGCAGCAGAAGATTTTGAAAACGTTTTGGCAAAAGCACAGAAAATCCCTTTAACCCTTTCCCTCATACAACAATTCTGCAGCAGACGACTTTGAACGTATTTTGTCAAAACATAGAAAATCTTCATAATTGAATGGATAACCTATGACTAAAAATGGAAAACATTGTGGCAAAAGGAGAAATTGCACGTTTTGTGCAATTTCTTCTTTTGTCACTATGTTTTTAAAAAGCTGTCTGCTGCAGAGGCGTCCGAAAGCGTTTATATGAGGGAAAGGGTTAAATGAAAGAACAATAATTGATTAGAGTTGAAAACATGGTGACAAAAGGAGAAATTGCTTGTTTTGAGCAATTTCTCCTTTCGTTGCCATGTTTTCAAAAAGCTGTTTGCTGCAGAGGCAACAGAAAGTGTCTATATGAGGGTGGGTTTAAAAAATGGGGAAATACAAAGTTCAAAGGTCAAGATGGAAAAAGTTCCAAGTTTATTCATACTGCAATATCTCCTAATTCATTCCATTAGGAAGATTAACTTGGTGACATTTTCTTGGTTTCTTCAAATGTTGGACTCTTTCAAACTCATAGAAACCAAGAATCTATCAATACTGGTGTATTAACCTCCCCACCCCCCTCTCCCACTTACAACAAAACTGCAGCAGGCAACTTTGAAAACATCTAGTTAAAGTCGTCGAAAAAATCTCTCGAAGTGAAAGTATAATATATTACAGTTAAAAACTTTGTGGCGAAAAGAGAAATTGATTATTATGAGCAACTTCTCCTTTTGCCACAATGTTTTGTAAAGTTGTCTGCAGCAGAGTCATCATAATCTGAATATATATATATGGGAAAGGGTAAAGAATATGATGTTTCATTTGCTTTAATGCCATTACCAGATATAACAGTTATCAGTAAATTCTTTCAATAATTCAACCCCCCTTTGAATTTATTAGTCCCCTACATATAGGTACTATAGATTTGGTCGATTTCGTCTGTCTGTCTGTCTGTCTGTCAGTCCCGCCTAACCTTGTCTGGCTTGTATCTAAACCATGCATCAAAGTATTCCCAAGTTACTAGGCATACATGTTCACCATGATGAGGTGACATGTGGCACACAAGACCCAGGCCTGTACCTCAAATGTCAAGGTCACCCTTAGAGGTCAAAGGTCAAAATGAGTACTGTTTAATAGGATTACTTTGTCCAGCGCGCATCTCCACCATGCATCATAGGATTTCCAAGAAACTTGGCACAAAGGTTCATTATGATGATGCGGCATGTCATGCTCAAGACCTAGGTCTGTACCTCAAATGTCAATGTCACACTTAGAGGTCAAAGGTCAAAATGAGTACTATTTGATAGGACTGTACCTTGTCCGGCCCACATTTCAACCATGCATCATTGGATTTCAAAGAAACTTGGCACAAACATTCATCATGATAAGGCGGCGTGTCACACACAAGAACCAGGCCTGTACCTCAAATGTCAAGGTCACACTTAGAGGGCAAAGGTTAAAATGAGTACTGTTTGATAGGACTGTACCTTGTGCGTCCCACATTTCTACCATGCATCATAGGATTTCAAAGAAACTTGGCATAAACGTTCACCATGATGAGGCAGCGTGTTGCGCACAAGACCCAGGCCTGTACCTTACATGTCAAGGTCACACTTAGAGGTCAAAGGTCAAAATGAGAACTGTTTGATAGGACTGTACCTTGTCCAGCCCGCATCTCAACCATGCATCATAGGATTCCCAAGTTACTAGGCACACATGTTCACCATGATGAGGTGACATGTGGTACACAAGACACAGGCCTGTACCTCAAAGGTCAAGGTCACACTTAGAGGTCAAAGGTTAAAATGAAAAACCATGCATCACAGAATTCCGAAGTTACTGGGCACACATGTTCACCATGATGAGGTGACATGTGGCGCACAAGACACAGGCTTGTAACTGGAAGGTCCAGGTCACACTTACAGGTCAAAGGTTGAAATGAGAAATGTTTGATAGGACTGTATCCAAAATGTATGCAGTGCATTGCTGTTTTTGTCAACAAATGCACATACAATACACAATGTGCTGTCCTCGTCCGGTAGGGGACTTTTGTATTGCTTGCAATATGACATTAACTTGTTTATACATAAAATATGATACTCTCTATAAATAAAGGATCAATTATTAAATAAAGTTGAAAACATTGTGGCAGAAGGGGAAATTCCTCATTATAAGCAATTTTTCCTTTTGCCACAATGTTTTCAAATTTGACTGCTGCAGAGGCGGCAAAAAGAGTGTTTATGTGGGAAAGGGCTAATTAATAAATAAGAATATGCATGCTAGAACAGTCCAAAACATTGTTGCAAAATGAAACAAAATTCCACTGAAAGCTTTAGCTTTGTTTCCAAAACAGTGCAGTTGAGTTCAGTAGTATAGTGGACTAGAGGTAGGTTACTCTCTACTAAGTAATGACACTATAGTATCATATGATAACCTTTGGTAATGACACTTTAGTATCATATGATAACTTTTAGTAATAACACTATAGTATCATACGATAACTTTTGGTAATGACACTATAGTATCATATGATAACTTTTGGTAATGACACTTTAGTGTCATATGATAACTTTTAGTAATGACACTATAGTATCATATGATAACTTTTAGTAATGACACTATAGTATCATATGATAACTTTTGGTAATGACACTATAGTATCATATGACAACCTTTGGTAATGACACTTGAGTATCATATGATAACCTTTGGTAATGACATTTTAGTATCATATGATAAATTTTGGTAATGACACTTTAGTATCATATGATAACTTTTGGTAATGACACTTTAGTATCATATGATAACCTTTGGTAATGACACTTTAGTATCATATGATAATCTTTGGTAATGACACTTTAGTATCATATGATAACTTTTGGTAATGACACTTTAGTATCATATGATAACTTTCAGTAATGACACTATAGTATCATATGATAACTTTTGGTAATGACACTATAGTATCATATGATAACCTTTGGTAATGACACTTGAGTATCATATGATAACCTTTGGTAATGACACTTTAATGATAACTTTTGGTAATGACACTATAGTATCATATGATAACTTTTGGTAATGACACAATAGTATCATATGATAACTTTTGGTAATGACACTATAGTATCATATGATAACTTTTGGTAATGACACTTGAGTATCATATGATAACCTTTGGTAATGACACTTTAATGATAACTTTTGGTAATGACACTATAGTATCATATGATAACTTTTGGTAATGACACTATATTGCCATATGATAACTTTTGGTAATGACACTATAGTATCATATGATAACTTTTTGTAATGACACTATAGTATCATTTTATAACATTTGGTAATGACACTATAGTATCATATGATAAATTTTGGTAATGACACTATAGTATCATATGATAACCTTTGGTAATGACACTTGAGTATCATATGATAACCTTTGGTAATGACACTTTAATGATAACTTTTGGTAATGACACTATAGTATCATATGATAACTTTTGGTAATGACACTATAGTATCATATGATAACTTTTGGTAATGACACTATAGTATCATATGATAACGTTTGGTAATGACACTTTAGAATAATATGATAACTTTTGGTAATGACACTATAGTATCATATGATAACTTTTGGTTATGACACTTTAGTATCATATGATCCTTTTTGGTAATGACACTATAGTATCATATGATAACTTTTGGTAATGACACTATAGTATCATATGATAACTTTTGGTAATGACACTATAGTGCCATATGATAACATTTGGTAATGACACTATAGTACCATATGATAACTTTTTGTAATGACACTATAGTATCATATGATAACTTTTGGTAATGACACTTTAGTATCAAATGATAACTTTTGGTAATGACACTTTAGTATCAAATGATAACTTTTGGTAATGACACTTTAGTATCATATAATAACTTTTGGTAATGACACTAATAGTATCATATGATCATTTTTGGTAATGACACTATAGTATCATATGATAACATTTGGTAATGACACTATAGTATCGTATGATAACTTTTGGTAATGACACTTTAGTATCAAATGATAACTTTGGTAATAACACTATAGTACCATATGATAACTATTGGTAATGACAGTTGCCAAGATATATATTTGCAGACACATTCAAATAATGAGTAATTTCTTGGTTTGCCACTATATTTTAATTCTATTCAATTAACATACATTCATTTATAGATAATTTCAATAATGTTTGCTTCATATTTTCAAAGTGGTCTGCTGCCAATTTGTTGTATGTGGGAAAGGGTTAATCTTCACAGTGTTTTAGAGCAAATTTTATATGAGAAATATAGTCTGATAATTTAATGACAACATAGAAACCAGACATTGGCAGTGAGTCCCTGTAGTGCGTGGAATGTTTTTGATTTAATTTCTGTGCCAACATGTTACAATAGATCTGATTGGTGGACTCCCAAGGGCCATTTGGATCGATGGGGTTAATTGGTCTTGGACAGAACGAGGTTGCTAATGAGAGTAGCTGGAATAACAGATGACCAATGCTGATGGACTGATTCCCTATCACTGGGGACAGCAATTTACGCATGGATTTCACAAGGATATTCTTATCAAAACTGATATATTTCAGACCTGTCAAGTGTAGACACCAGAATAATGTTCCGGTTTTTATTGTGTTTAATTGGCATCTTTAGAATCATCTTTTACAAAACTCTTGAGGAAAAAAGATATCTTCAACACTTCCCAAAATGTAGATGCATTTTGACGCATCTGACATAGACAACTTTGGATAACATTGTTGCAAAAGGAAAAATTGCTCATGATAAGCAATTTCTTCATTTTGCCACAATGTTTTCAACTCTATTGAAATATTATGCTTTCTTTGTTTGTATGAGAGTTTTTCATATATTTACCTAAGTATTTTCAATGTCGTCTGCTGCTGATTTGTATTAAGAGAAGGATTTTACCCTTTCCCTCATACAACAATTCTGCAGCAGACGACTTTGAACATATTTTGTCAAAAAATAGAAAATCTGTTTAATTGAATTGATAAACTATGACTAAAAGTAGGAAACATTGTGGCAAAAGTAGAAATTGCTCGTTTTGAGTAATACACATACAGATTTGAAAAAAAATTTGGTTGTGTAAATTCTCCATTTCAGCAAGGGGTTAATCAGAGTAAATTGCTGTAGTTAGCAAATTCCACAGACAGACTGGAATCAGTCACTAATGTTGAAGTATTATTACAAATTCTGCATTTAATTATTCTTTCTATGAGCAGTTTCCCACTGCTGAAGATCATTCATTCAGACACTCGACCTTTCTTACTCGACACTCGACCATTCTTACTCGACACTCGACCTTTCTTACTCGACACTCGACCATTCTTACTCAACACTTGACCATTCTTACTCGACACTTGGCCATTCTTACTCGACACTCGACCTTTCTTACTCGATACTCGACCATTCTTACTCGACCTTTCTTACTTGACACTTGACCATTCTTACTCGACACTCAACCATTCTTACTCGACACTCTACATTTCCTACTTGACACTCGACAATTAGAAACCCTCATTCATTTCGGGGTCAGATACCCAGCCATCTTCAATCTTTGTAAATTCCATCAGAGCTCTAGATAAGCGGCGTTTTGCATGTTCTAAAATCGTTATTTAAACTCTGAATCCCTATGATGTGGGTACTTAAAAGAATCATCTCACTGAGCCCACATCATAGGGATAAGTTTGATAATAAGAGAGGTATGGTGGGGAAAAGAGTTGAATACCGCTCTCTCTTTATCTGCACCTCTGTTCTATATAATGATAATGCAAGAACTTATATCTGTGAAATATCTAAATGAATGGACGGTTTCCAGTCTAGCATTGTTACCGCATTGTTTGGAGCTGCCAAAATGTACTGAAAAAAATAGTCTAACAAACAAAAATGGCTCTAAGCTGTTGTAATATTAGTTAGATTGACACCACTTATGCAATAAGAAAGAATCCCAATTGCTGTTAATATTGAGAATATTATGAATTTAATAAATATTTAATAACAGGTCTTTTCCCCACAGTATTTCTCTTATTATTTATATCCTCACTGAGACGATTCTTTTGAGTACACACAACATAGGGTTTGAATGTCAAATAAGGATTTTAGAACATGAAAAATGTCCCTTATCTGAGCTCTGAGATGACTCTAACTGTAGTACATCCTGTAACCTGTCTGAGCTTTTATAAGCGAGCAATTTCTCCATTTGCCAAAATGTTTTCAACTTTTTTCAGTTATTGTACCTTCATTTATAGAGATTTTCCGGATGTTTGCAAACATGCTTTTTAAGTCGTCTGCTGCAGGTTGGCTGTATGTGGGAAAGTGTTAAGACCACACTCCAAGGTTGTAGGTCAAATACTTGTGAAATATAGCTTGTCCAGTTCAAATAACTTGTCATGATTTGAGATGATGGGTCAATTTGGCAGGCTTAAAACATTGCCCTTGGAAACTCTCCTCTGTTCCAGATATTTTTACAAGCTGTCAATAGAAGGGGAAAGGGTATATACCCATAAAATATCCTTTTTGTTGAGCCAAGTATGAAATGTGTCAGATATCAAGGAAGGCAGTTATAACTTAATTCAAAATGTCTATACACATCAAAATGATGTAGTTTGGTTATCTCTAGACATTGGCCAAACAAGAAATATTGACAAAGTGCAATAACTCAAAAATAAGGCACACTAGAGTTATGGTTATTGTGCACTGCAGGTCACAAGCTATCTACACATCAAGTTTGAAAGTTTTACGTTTGCAATCAGTTGAGTTAATGGACAAATAGAATAGAGAAGAAGGTAACTCTGAAAGTAAGGTTGCTAGAGTTATGTTCCTTGTATTTTTTCAATTACCCTGATCGTAAGTGGTGCAACTTTGCAGAGAATCTGCCAAACTGAAAGAAAGTTAATGGCTAAACTAGACAAATGAAATAGGAAGATAGCTCTTATTAATGTGCATGCTAGAGTTACGTTCCTTGTATTGTTCCATTCTTCTGATCACAAGGTATAAGTGTTGCAGCTTTGTAGCGAATCTGCCAAACAGAAACAAAGTTAATGCTGAAGTAAACAAATGGAAAGGGAAGATACCATTAATAATGTGCATGCTAGAGTTATGTTCCTTGTTGTGTTCCATTGTTCTGATCACAAGGTATACGTGTTACAATTTTGTAGTCAATCTGCCAAACAGAAACAAAATGAATGGTGAACTCAAAAATGGAAAGGGAAGATAACTTTTAAAATGTGCAGGCTAGAGTTATGTTCCTTGTATTGTTCAATTCTTCTTATCACAAGGTATAAGTGTTGCAGCTTTGTAGTGAATCTGCCAAACAGAAACAAAGTTTATTGTAAGCTAAACAAATTGTAAGGGGAGACAACTCTAATAATGTGCATGCTAGAGTTGTGTTCATTGTATTGTTCCATTCTTCTTATCACAAGGTATACGTGTTGCAACTTGGAAGTGTATCTGTAAAACAGAAACGAAGTTTATTGTAAGCTAAACAAATTGTAAGGGGAGACAACTCTAATAATGTGCAGGCTAGAGTTGTGTTCATTGTATTATTCCATTCTTCTGATCAAAAGGTCTAAGTGTTGCAACTTGGAAGTGTATCTGTAAAAGAGAAACAAAGTTAATGGTAAACTAAACAAATGGAAAGGGAAGATACCATTTATAATAAGCATGCTAGAGTTATGTTCCTTGTATTGTTCTGTTCATCTGATCACAAGGTATTAGCAATACAACTTTGAAGTTATCCTGTTAAACAGAAACAAAGTTATGACCAATTAATGTAAAGCATAACTGACTAAAGTCGATTGAATTTGTTTGACATATCTGTGAGAGGTACTGTTGTCTAAAGAATTCTCGATACAGACTCCAGTTAACCTGTTCCCATATACAACAAATCTGCAGCAGATGACCTTAAAAACAAATACACAAAAATATACATTATAAATGAAAGTACCAATATTGAAAAAAGTTGAAATCATGCGGCTGAAGGAAAAACTGCTCATAATGAGCAATTTCTCCTTTTGCCGCAAAGTTTAAAAAAGTTGTCTTCTGCAGAGGTGCACAGAAAGTAAAAGTGTCAGTGTTTGGAAAAGGGTTAAGCAAAAGGAAATTATAGACATTTTCTGGCGACATCCAGCACAGTTGTACACAGCATGATCATTTATTTCCATGTCACCATTAATGGATTGGACATTTTATTGAACAAAATATATAAATGTAAGTTTTCCCCCATTTGGGTTTCTCCTTCTCATAAACTCTGATTCTTTTATGATGCAGACATTTTAAGTTCTTATGTATGTTAATTATCTTTCCGAAAAAACGCTGTCACCCTTTTTTTAATGTGTGCGTTTTTAGCTCACCGGAGCACAAAATGCTTAAGTTACACTGTATGCGTCGTTGTCTATAATTGCTTTAAAAAATAGCTTTTCTCAAACCACTTGGCCAATTTGAACCAAGCTTTACAAGAACGTCTTTTGGCGGTCATCTTCATAAATTGTTCATAGAATGGAATTCTATTCAGAAAGGTGCAAAAATGACGAAAAAAATTCTCCAATGCAGTAGCTGGTCAAAAAACATGACCACTAGAGGGTAGGGCTATTTTGCCTTATATGGCTATAGTGAAAATTTAAAAAATCTTCTCCAGAGATTAGTCATTTGGTGTGTAGCATTGTCTAGTCAGTTGAAAGATTATTCAAATTGTCCCTTGGGTCAAAATTGGGGTCAACTGTTTTACATAGCAATATATAGGGAAAATCTTTTAAAATCTTTTTGTCTGAAACAGAAAGAGCTCAGAAATTTGTTGTGTAGCATTGTCTAGTGGTCCTCTACCAAGATTGTTCAAATTATGCCCCTTGGTTTAAAATTGGCCCAGCCTCAGAAATTTACCAGTTTTATATAGAGATATATAGGGGAAAACTTTGTTAATCATCTCATCTAAAACAAAAAGGCCTAGGGCTTAGATATTTGAAGATTAGCATTGTCTAGTTCTCCTCTTCCAAGATTGTTTAAATTATGCTCCTTGGTTCAAAATTGGCCCTGCCTTAGAAATTTACCTGTTTTATGTAGAGATATATAGTGAAACATGTTGGAAATCTTCTTGTCTGATACCGAAAGGCATAGAGCTTAGGTATTTGGTGTGTAGCTTTGTCCAGTGGTCCTCTACAAAGATTGTTCAAATTATGCCCCTGGGGGTCACCTGTTTTACATGTGTAGCGATATCTTAGGGAGGAACTTTGAAATTCTTCTTCAAGCTATGTCAGTTGGTAAAAAACAACACATTACCATAATGGGGAGTGGGGTTTTCAGGTGAGCGGTCCAGGGGGCCATCATGGTCCACTTGTTGTTTCTGAATATGTTATAGTTATCTTTCTATATTCTAGAGATTTGAGATGTCTTCTATTTTAAGAATATTATGTATTTTATGTTTCTGAAAAACTGTATAAGATGTGTCTATGTTCAACACATATAAGTTGTATGATTAGAAAGTCAAAATATCTACATTTTGATGATTTGAAAAAAATGGAAGGGTACAATCTAATAATTTACTAAATAAGGTTTTCTGATAAAAAAATAAAATTGATGTACAAATAAGATTCAAAGATAGAACGAATGTAGTGACCTAGCAAATGAATCAAACCCATCAAGAGTTCATTTTGTTTGTAAAACAGAGTGCTCTAACCATCGATATTGAATTCACTAGCGTTAACATATTCACTCAGTTCAAATAACGTTTAAATATGGGTCATACAGTTGAATGGTAACACAGACATTGGAAAATAAATGAGTGTCTGGTTAAACCTGTTTACCAATATTGTCAGATACCCAGTTGTATGGCACAGACAAACAGAGTGGACAACACAACAACAAATTGGTTTCCATAGAAACTAAAAACTGATACTTTGTTTTAACAGGGAATTTTCTCAACCCTGCAATTAAAGACACTTTAGTTTTCTAGAGAAGTAGATTGAACATTTCCTGTTGTCAAAAGAAATTAATTGTGTACAAACTGTCACGAAAAACATATCAAGAGAACACGATGGCTTTACTGTCTTCAACTTTTAAAGGATTTAAATAATTAACTTTACTTTTACTGTTTTGATCAGATTTCTGTAGTGAGAGTTACATTTAGAGAAAATTAACCAATGCCATACAAAAACGGATGGTATAACAATACTGGCAATAAGGTTACCTTTCACATGTTATAACAATACTGTAAATATGGTTACCTTTCACATGTTATAACAATACTGTAAATATGGTTACCTTTCACATGTTATAACAATACTGTAAATATGGTTACCTTTCACATGTTATGATAATAAGGTAACATATCATAATTATGTAATACCAATACTGGTAATATGATAATAGCAATTCTGCCGTCAATATTGTTATCTTTCACATGTTATGACAATATTGGCAATAAAGTTACCTTTCACATGTTATCATAATTATGTAATACCAATACTGGTAATATGATAATAGCAATTCTGCCGTCAATATTGTTATCTTTCACATGTTATGACAATATTGGCAATAAAGTTACCTTTCACATGTAAATAACATCAATGGCAAAATGTTTACCTTTCACATGTTATGACATCCATGGCAATATGTTTACCTTTCACATGTTATAACATCAATGGCAATATACTTACCTTTCACATGTTATAACATCAATGGCTATATGTTTATCTTTCACATGTCATAACATCAATGGCAATTAAAATCAATTGCAATATGTTTACCTTTCACATGTTATAACATCAATGGCAATATGTTAACCTTTCACATGTTATAACAACAATGGCCATATGTTTACCTTTCACATGTCATAACATCAATGATAATATATTTACCTTTCACATGTTATAACATCAATGGCAATATATTTACCTTTCACATGTTATAACATCAATGGCAATATGTTAACCTTTCACATGTTATAACATCAATGGAAATATGTTTACCTTTCACATGTTATAACAACAATGGAAATATGCTTACATTTAACATGTTATAACACCAATGGCAAAATGTTTACCTTTCACATGTTATAAGATCAATGGCAATATGTTAACCTTTCACATGTTATAACATCAATGGCCATATGTTTACTTTTCACATGTTATAACATCAATGGCAATATGTTTACCTTTCACATGTTATAACATCAATGGCAATATGTTAACCTTTCAAATGTTATAACAACAATGGCCATATGTTTACCTTTCACATGTTATAACATCAATGGCAATATGTTTACATTTCACAAGTTATAACAACAATGGAAATATGTTTACCTTTCACATGTTATAACAACAATGGCCATATGTTTACCTTTCACATGTTATAACATCAATGGCCATATGTTTACCTTTCACAAGTTATAACATCAATGGCAATATGTTTACCTTTCACATGTTATAACACCAATGGTTATATGTTTACCTTTCACATGTTATAACATCAATGGCAATATGTTTACCTTTCACATGTTATAACATCAATGGTTATATGTTTACCTTTCACATGTTATAACATCAATGTCAATATGCTAACTGTTCACATGTTATAACAACAATAGCAATATGCTTACCTTTCACATATTATAACATCAATGGCAATATGTTTACCTTTCACATGCTATAACATCAATGGTTATATGTTTACCTTTCACATGTTATAACATCAATGGTTATATGCTTACTTTTCACATGTTATAACATCAATGGTTATTTGCTAACCTTTCACATGTTATAACATCAATGGTGATATGCTTACCTTTCACATGTTATGACATCAATGGCAATATGTTTACCTTTAACATGTTATAACAACAATGGTTATATGCTTACCTTTCAGGTGTTACAACATCAATGGTCATATGTTAACCTTTCACATGTAATGACATCAATGGCAATACGTTTACCTTTAACATGTTATAACAACAATGGTTATATGCTTACCTTTCAGGTGTTACAACATCAATGGTTATTTGCTAACCTTTCACATGTTATGACATCAATGGCATTATATTTACCTTTAACATGTTATAACAACAATGGTTATATGCTTACCTTTCAGGTGTTACAACATCAATGGTCATATGTTAACCTTTCACATGTTATGACATCAATGGCAATATGTTTACCTTTAACATGGTACAACATCAATGGTTATATGCTTACCTTTTAGGTGTTACAACATCAATGGCAATATGATTACCTTTCACATGTTATAACATCAATGGTTATATGCTTACCTTTCAGGTGTTACAACAGCAATGGCAATATGATTACCTTTCACATGTTATAACAACAATGGTTACCTTTCAAATGTCGACATAACATCAATGGAAATATGGCCACCTTTCATATGTTGTAACAACAATGTCAATATGAGTTTGCTATTAGTTGTTTTTGTTGCCTAAAACAAGCAAGACATTATTGACAATGTGTTTTTTAGTGCCTTTTCTAAGAGGAGCATTTTGGCAAAGAGAGAAATTGCTCATAAAGTCATCTGCTGCAGATTTGTCGTAGGTGGGAAAGGGTTAACTGTTAAACCAAAATGTCACATTACCATTCTTGTAACAAGACAATATCAAGGGCTGAATCATGCAAAACAGTTGTAACTACATCTTGTTCAAGATATAGTTACAACCGTTTTGCATGAAACCATCGAATTATGAATTATATCAATTGGTGATAAATCTATTTTCAAAATATCAAATGATGCCAAAAGTTATGAACTTGTTATTCATAACATCATCTAAAATTAAGTTTTGAAAAAATGGCCAATTTATGGCATAGCATGAATGTCGCTCAAATACGTCTCTAGTGACTGCATGGTGTAAAACATATTTCAAACAAAATGCCATTTTCAATTGTTTGCATGTTGCAGGCCAAAGATTTGTGCAAACAAACCATGGTGTAACCCTTTCCCGACTGCAGACACATTTTGATGCAATTGCAGCAGACAACTTTTAAAAAGATTGTGGCCAAAGTTGAAATTGATGAAATTGATGAGCAATTTCTCCTTTGGCCACCTTCCTTTATGGGGATTTTTCATGTTTTTGTCTAGATGTTTTCAAAGTCATCTGCCGCAGAATTGTTGTATATGGGAAAGGGTTAATTAATTTGATTTTCTTGTTCTTTGGCATAATTCAGTCATTGCTTATTTCACCATTGACCTCAAGGCTCTAGATGATTTGACAATTAGTTTAAAGTTATTTTTTTTACATTGGTTGTGAAACAAGCTTTCATCTAATTTAAAGCACGCTCAATGTTTGCTTCCTTGAGACTTTGGTAAAAGACCCAACAATCTAGCAATGCACCGATGTCTACCATGCTTCACAATTTAAAATTATACTAACACATGTCGATAATTTCCTAGTTATTTCAGAATATTTTATGTTTTAACAAGTCCAAAAAGGCTTACAGGTAATGGTTATATAAAAAGGGTTGAAACTCCATATTGTTGCATGAAGACATTCTAGTTATACTTGTTTTTATGCAAAGTCATTAGATTGACGAATAAAATCATTACAGATTGATGCTGAAGCGACTAGATTGAAGAAAAATGTCCCAGATTGATGCTGCAGTCATCAGAATGAAGGAATCTATCCCAGATTGATGATGACATCATCGGATTGAAAAAAAAATGTCCCACGTTGATGCTGAAGTCATCAGAATAAAGGAAACCATCCCAGTTTGATGCTGACATCATCAGGTTCAAGAAAAATGTCCCAGAGGGATGCTGAAGTCATCAGAATGAAGGAAACCATCCCATATTGATGCTGACATCATCAGATTGAGAAAAAATGTCCCAAAGTGAAGCTGAAGTAATCAGAATGAAGGAAACTATCCCAGATTGATGCTGACATCATCAGATTGAAGACAAATGTCCCAGATTGATGCTGAAGTCATCAGAATGAAGGAAAATGTCCCAGATTGATGCTGAAGTCATCAGAATGAAAGAAACCATCCCAGATGGATGCTGACATCATCAGATTGAAGAAAAGTGTCCCAGATTGATGCTGACACCATCAGATTGAAGGCAAATGTCCCAGATTGATATTGAAGCCATCAGAATGAAGAAATACATCCGAGATTGATGCTGAAGCAATCAGAATATAAAAAGAAGCATCCCCAGTTGATGCAGAAGCAATTAGAATGAAGGAAATGTCCAAGATTGATGCTGAAGTCATCAGAATAAAGAAAATATCCCAGATTGATTTTGAAGCAATAATTATAAAGAAAATGCTGAAGTAATCAGAATATAAAAAGAAGCATCCCTAATTGAAGCAGAAGTAATTAGAATGAAGGAAAATGTCCCAGATTGATGCTGAAGCCATCAGTATAAAGAAAATGCTGAAGCAATCAGAATATAAAAAGAAGGATCCACTAATGATTTAGAAAGCAATTAGAATGAAGGCAAATTTCCCTGATTGATGCTGAAGCCATCAGAATGGAAAAAATACTACCCGATTAATGCCAAACGCAATTAGAAAAAGGCATCTCGGGTTGATGCTGATGTCATCCGAAATGACAGAAAGCACCCCAGATTGATGCTGAAACCAACATAATAAAAGAAAATGTCCTATACAGAATAATAAATCTGATACTGAAACCATCATAATAAAGGAATGTGTACCAGGTTGATGCTTAAATCATTAGAATGAAAGAAAGCATTACAGATTGATGCTGATTGAAGGAAAATGTCCCAGGATGATGCTCAAGTGATCAGATTGAAGGGAAAATGTCCAAGATTGCTGAAGCCATCAGTAATCAGAATATAAAAAGATGTATCCCCGATTGATTTAGAAGCAATTAGAATGCAAATGTCCCATATTGATGCTAAAGCCATCAGAATATAAGAAGTACTACCAGATTAATGCCAAATGCAATTACAAAAAAAACCAAGTTGATGCTGAAGCCATCCGAAATGACAGAAAGCACCCCAGATTGATGCCAAAACCAACAGAATGAAGGAAAATGTCCCATACAGATACTGAAACCACCAGAATAAAGGAATGTGTACCAGGCTGATGCTGAAGTCATTAGAATGGAGGTTAGCACCCGAGGTTGATGCTGAAGCCATCAGAATGAAAGAAAGCATCACAGATGGATGCTGAAGCAAACAGATTGAAGGAAAATGTCCCAGATTGATGATGAAGTCATCAGAATGAAAGAAACCATCCCAGATGGATTCTGACATCATCGGATTGAAGAAAAATGTCCCAGATTGATGCTGACACCATCAGATTGAAGGCAAATGTCCCAGATTGATATTGAAGCCATCAAAATGAAGAAAATCATCCCAGATTGATGCTGAAGCCTTTCAGAATATAAAAAGAAGCATCCCCAGTTGATGCAGAAGCAATTAGAATGAAGGAAATGTCCAAGATTGATGCTGAAGTCATCAGAATAAAGAAAATATCCCAGATTGATTTTGAAGCAATAATTATAAAAAAAATGCTGAAGTAATCAGAATATAAAAAGAAGCATCCTAATTGAAGCAGAAGTAATTAGAATGAAGGAAAATGTCCCAGATTGATGCTGAAGCAATCAGAATATAAAAAGAAGCATCCACTAATGATTTAGAAAGCAATTAGAATGAAGGCAAATTTCCCTGATTGATGCTGAAGCCATCAGAATAAAGAAAATATCCCAGATTGATTTTGAAGCAATAATTATAAAAAAAATGCTGAAGTAATCAGAATATAAAAAGAAGCATCCTAATTGAAGCAGAAGTAATTAGAATGAAGGAAAATGTCCCAGATTGATGCTGAAGCAATCAGAATATAAAAAGAAGCATCCACTAATGATTTAGAAAGCAATTAGAATGAAGGCAAATTTCCCTGATTGATGCTGAAGCCATCAGAATGGAAAAAATACTACCCGATTAATGCCGAACGCAATTAGAAAAAGGCTTCTCAGGTTGATGCTGATGTCATCCGAAATGACAGAAAGCACCCCAAATTGATGCTGAAACCAACAGAATAAAAGAAAATGTCCTATACAGATACTGAAACCATCATGATAAAGGAATGTGTACCAGGTTGATGCTTAAATCATTAGAATGAAAGAAAGCATTACAGATTGATGCTGATTGAAGAAAAAATGTCCCAGGATGATGCTCAAGTGATCAGATTGAAGGGAAAATGTCCAAAATTGCTGAAGCCATCAGTATAAAGAAAATGCTGAAGTAATCAGAATATAAAAAGAAGTATCCCCGATTGATTTAGAAGCAATTAGAATGGATGCAAATGTCCCATATTGATGCTGAAGCCATCAGAATGGAAGAAGTACTACCAGATTAATGCCAAATGCAATTACAAAAAGACACACATCTCAGGTTGATGCTGAAGCCATCCGAAATGACAGAAAGCACCATAGATTGATGCTGAAACCAACAGAATGAAGGAAAATGTCCCATACAGATACTGAAACCATCAGAATAAAGGAAAATGTCCCATACAGATACTGAAACCATCAGAATAAAGGAAAATGTCCTATACAGATACTGAAACCATCAGAATAAAGGAAAATGTCCCATACAGATACTGAAACCATCAGAATAAAGGAAAATGTCCCATACAGATACTGAAACCATCAGAATAAAGGAAAATGTCCCATACAGATACTGAAACCATCAGAATAAAGGAAAATGTCCCATACAGATACTGAAACCATCAGAATAAAGGAAAATGTCCCATACAGATACTGAAACCATCAGAATAAAGGAAAATGTCCCATACAGATACAGAAACCATCAGAATGAAGGAAAATGTCCCATACAGATACAGAAACCATCAGAATGAAGGAAAATGTCCCATACAGATACTGAAACTAACAGAATAAAGGAATGTGTACCAGGCTGATGCTGAAGTCATTAGAATGGAGGTTAGCACCTGAGGTTGATGCTGAAGCAATCAGAATGAAAGAAAGCATCACAGATGGATGCTGAAGCAAACAGAATGAAGGAAAAATGTCACAGGTTGATGATGAAGTCATTAGAATGAAGGAAAGTACCGCAGGTTGATGCTGAAGTCATTAGATTGACGAAAAGCATTCAAGATTGATGCTGAAGTCATTAGAATGGAGGTTAGCATCCAAAGTTGATGCTGAAGTCGTCAGAATAAAGGGAAGCACCCCAGGTTGATGTTGAAGTCGTCAGAATAAAGGGAAGCACCCCAGGTTGATGTTGAAGTCATTAGAATGAAGGAAAGCATTCAAGATTGATGCTGAAGTTATTAGCATGGAGAAAAGTGTTCCACATTGATACTGAAGTTATTAGCATGGAGGAAAGTGTTCCACATTGATACTGAAGTCATTAGCATGGAGGAAATTGTTCCACATTGATACTAAAGTCATTAGCATGGAGGAAAGTGTTCCACATTGATACTAAAGTCATTAGCATGGAGGAAATTGTTCCACATTGATACTGAAGTCATTAGCATGGAGGAAAGTGTTCCACATTGATACTGAAGTCATTAGCATGGAGAAAAGTGTTCCACATTGATACTAAAGTCATTAGCATGGAGAAAAGTGTTCCACATTGATACTGAAGTTATTAGCATGGAGAAAAGTGTTCCACATTGATACTGAAGTTATTAGCATGGAGAAAAGTGTTCCACATTGATACTGAAGTTATTAGCATGGAGGAAAGTGTTCCACATTGATACTGAAGTCATTAGCATGGAGAAAAGTGTTCCACATTGATACTGAAGTTATTAGCATGGAGGAAAGTGTTCCACATTGATACTGAAGTTATTAGCATGGAGGAAAGTGTTCCACATTGATACTGAAGTTATTAGCATGGAGGAAAGTGTTCCACATTGATACTGAAGTTATTAGCATGGAGGAAAGTGTTCCACATTGATACTGAAGTTATTAGCATGGAGAAAAGTGTTCCACATTGATACTGAAGTTATTAGCATGGAGGAAAGTGTTCCACATTGATACTGAAGTCATTAGCATGGAGAAAAGTGTTCCACATTGATACTGAAGTTATTAGCATGGAGGAAAGTGTTCCACATTGATACTGAAGTTATTAGCATGGAGGAAAGTGTTCCACATTGATACTGAAGTTATTAGCATGGAGGAAAGTGTTCCACATTGATACTGAAGTCATTAGCATGGAGAAAAGTGTTCCACATTGATACTAAAGTCATTAGCATGGAGAAAAGTGTTCCACATTGATACTAAAGTTATTAGCATGGAGAAAAGTGTTCCACATTGATACTAAAGTTATTAGCATGGAGAAAAGTGTTCCACATTGATACTGAAGTTATTAGCATGGAGGAAAGTGTTCCACATTGATACTGAAGTCATTAGCATGGAGAAAAGTGTTCCACATTGATACTGAAGTTATTAGCATGGAGGAAAGTGTTCCACATTGATACTGAAGTTATTAGCATGGAGGAAAGTGTTCCACATTGATACTGAAGTTATTAGCATGGAGGAAAGTGTTCCACATTGATACTGAAGTCATTAGCATGGAGAAAAGTGTTCCACATTGATACTGAAGTTATTAGCATGGAGAAAAGTGTTCCACATTGATACTGAAGTTATTAGCATGGAGGAAAGTGTTCCACATTGATACTGAAGTTATTAGCATGGAGGAAAGTGTTCCACATTGATACTGAAGTTATTAGCATGGAGGAAAGTGTTCCACATTGATACTGAAGTTATTAGCATGGAGGAAAGTGTTCCACATTGATACTGAAGTCATTAGCATGGAGGAAAGTGTTCCACATTGATACTGAAGTCATTAGCATGGAGAAAAGTGTTCCACATTGATACTAAAGTTATTAGCATGGAGAAAAGTGTTCCACATTGATACTAAAGTTATTAGCATGGAGGAAAGTGTTCCACATTGATACTGAAGTTATTAGCATGGAGAAAAGTGTTCCACATTGATACTGAAGTTATTAGCATGGAGAAAAGTGTTCCACATTGATACTGAAGTTATTAGCATGGAGAAAAGTGTTCCACATTGATACTAAAGTTATTAGCATGGAGGAAAGTGTTCCACATTGATACTGAAGTTATTAGCATGGAGAAAAGTGTTCCACATTGATACTAAAGTTATTAGCATGGAGAAAAGTGTTCCACATTGATACTGAAGTTATTAGCATGGAGAAAAGTGTTCCACATTGATACTAAAGTTATTAGCATGGAGAAAAGTGTTCCACATTGATACTGAAGTTATTAGCATGGAGGAAAGTGTTCCACATTGATGTTGAAGTCATTAGAATGAAGGAAATCATTCAAGATTGATGCTGAAGTTATTAGCATGGAGGAAAGTGTTCCACATTGATACTGAAGTCATTGGAATAAAGGAAATAATTCAAGATTGATGCTGAAGCCATCAGAATAAAGGAAAGTGTTCTAGGTTGATGCTTTATGTTGCCAGGGACATGTGTAAATTTGCATATCAAATGCAACGTTTACCGAACTTTTTCGTTACACTACTTTCCACTCCGAGAAGACTCGTCCCGAGTCTTGGCTTGGGAAACCCATGGGTAAGGCAACTCCGGTATGGCAGTTGTCTTTAACACCTCACCGCTGCCACCAATGTAACGTGCCGGGCTAAAGACGCAGAAGATCCCTTCAGCGAAAAAGTATACTCAACCCTGAAGGGGTCCACTTGTCTTTTATATGTACCCCTAAACTCCATCACTTCGAAACGGT
Organism: Serripes groenlandicus; assembly: GCA_031761405.1. NCBI lineage: Eukaryota > Metazoa > Mollusca > Bivalvia > Cardiida > Cardiidae > Serripes > Serripes groenlandicus. The sequence goes on from JASEVX010000199.1 coordinate 143,449, forward strand.
GATGTAAATTTGCATATCAAATGCAACGTATACCGAACGTTTTCGTTACACATGTAATAAGAACATCCATCACATAATTTCTCGTCCGAGATATTTCTGCAACTGATAGCCTACCATTTTTTAATGAAAGAAACAAATGCAATTTAAGAACTAGACAGGCTTTCCTCATGTAGGCAGTTTTATTTATCTGTCAGGTTCTTGTAAAAATTCTGGTCTTTCTCTGATACGATATTTTAAGGGAAACCCGCTTTAAAATTTCTGCGTAAAACATAATAACCATCCAGAAAATTGAAAGTGTAATATTGATTCGAAATTGAACACATTGTGGGAAAAGAATAAATTGTTCATAACCAGCTGTAATTTCTCCTTTTCCACATTGTTTTTACCAGTTTTCTGCTGAAGCAGCTTTGAATGTGGACTGTATCGGGCAATGGGTTAAAGTTTTCACTATTACAGAAGAAATATTAACCCTTTCCCACATACATACACTTTCTAATGCCTCTGTATCACAGTAAAGAATTTCCTCCTCCATTAGAAAAATTAAAATTATTTCGGTAAAAGTGCCCAAAACAAGCAATATCGTCTTTTTACAGTAAGAAAGGTTTATTTTGATATTCATTGTGTCAACTGATGACTGCCTATTACAGGTCATCTCAAATTAATATCTTTATGTCAGTCAGTCGATCAAACTGTTGACTACAAAATCGGTTTTTATCCCTTTTCCACCTGCAGACGCATTTTGACGCAATTATAGCAGTAGTGAAAACCTTGTGGCCAAAGGTGAAATTGCTCATGATGAGCAATTTCTCCTTTGGCCACAATGTTTTCAACTTAATTTAACAATTAAGCTATGTTTTATGGAGATTTTTCAGGTTTTTGTAACTATAATTTCAAAGTCGTCTGCTGCAGATTTGTTGTTTGTGGAAACAGGTTATCAACAGGGGGGATTCAATATAGGCACAGCAAACTATTTTGGTCTGATTTCAATGTGAATGCTATAATAAATCTTCATCTCTTTCAATCTATATTTAATGCAGTGTGTAAGTTGTTATGAAACTGTTGAACTATAGCCATTTAAATGGAAAGAAGCATCCCAGGTTCACTATGAGTCTTGGTTGCAAAAAAGGTGATAAAATAAAAATCATAGTATGTTCTAAATGGTGTCCAGGTTTTGTCTGTTTAACCCTTTCTCACATAAAACAAAACTGCAGCAGAAAACTTTGAAAAAGTATTGCAAAATATATTCAAAATCTCTATAAATGGCATTATAAAATTTTAAATAGAGTTGATATGAGCAATTTCTTCTTTTGCCACAATGTTTTTAAAAGTCGTCTGCCGCAGAGAGGTCAGAAAGCGTCTGTATGTGGGAAAGGTTTAAGTGAATGATTTGTGTGACTGATTATTGAATTACATTAAAAAAACTATGTCCAATATTTCACTATAGTGTAAGATTTGACAGCAAAGTTCTGTAAAGAATAAGAATAACATTTGTGTCCCAACAAAGTCATTGCTATAGCGACATCATTTCATTTCTGATTGTTATGATGCAGATGCAAGATCTCCTGTGGTAATGGGGATGATACAACATCAGTGCTCTAGATAAAATCCTTATTTGACATTCAAACCCTATGTTGTTGGTACTCAAAAGAATCGTCTCAATGACACGATTGTTTTGAGTACCCACAACATAAGATTAGGTTGAGTAATAAGACAAATATTGTAAAGACCAGTTCACTCCCTATTATCTAGTCTTCTGCAACATGATCCTCTGATCAGTTGTAACAGAAGTGCTGACCAGACATCGTCTACAGTGAGTTTCAACTTTTGTAGTATTCTAGAAATCAAACTGAAAAGTGGGAAAATGTAATATAACCCCACAGAAAATTTAACTGGAAATCCCACTGGGATGAGGGTGGGATCCCACCGGGACCCACTGGGAAAATTGGTTGGGATCCCACCTTTATCCCAGTGGGATCCCACCATCATCCCAGTGGGATCCCGACCAATTTTCCCAGTGGGATCCCACCCTTATCCCAGTGGGATCCCGACCAATTTTCCCAGTGGGATCCCATCCTTATCCCAGTGGGATCTCATCATTATCCCAGTGGGATCCCACTATCATCCCAGTGGGATCCAAACAAATTTTCGCAGTGGATCCCAGTGGGATCCCACCAGCATCCCATAGTTTTGTTGAGATTTCAATGAGATTTCAGTCAGAGAAAGGAGCAAAGTAACATTGAAATTTGAGTAAAATGTGTTCAAGAACATCTGAAATCAGCGTTGTGACCTCTGTGAATGTTCAAAAGATATATACATAAAAATTTAGAATTGAAAGGAAAATATAATTACAAATCATGACACATCATGCAGTTTAAATCAAATATAAATTATGAGCTCAAATATCTAACAAAGTTTTATTTTATTTAATTAATCTTTTAATTGTATTTATTATTTCGGATGCCCCTATTTTGTTGTTGAGCTTGGGAACCACTGTTTCCATCCAGATCCCGGTCTTCTCCTCCTCTGTGGCCGTCAAATGAAAGTTGTTAAACAGTTCACCTAAAACAAATGACAATATGTTGTAAATTTCATGTGACAACTAGAAATAATTCTACTGCATATACAAACATAAAAAATCAGTACCCTAGCTCATTCTAACCAGAGATAAAAAATCTGCCATTTACATGATACTTAATTTATTTGTGTTATCATTGAGCCATTAATGCAAGGCAAATGAAATACAGTACTTTAAAGTAAAACAGTACTGTGAAATACAAGTAAAAACATGATTTCTTTAATATTATAAATAAACAAACTAGAACTATCACTGAAGATGATAAATACCCCATAAACAGCACCTTGACCTACACCATAACTTAATAAGTAAAGGGCCATAACTCTGTAAAATAACATGCAATCGTAACAACCCCTTTAGGAATATGCACATCTCCTCATGTAAAATTCTATTGAATTCCACCCAGTGGTTGTAAGAAATAGGCAAGACAAAATATGGCTTCCGGCCGACCGACAGCCCAACACAGTGACTGCTCATGTATACCCCTTCATTTAATAATACTTTTTCCTAAATATTTACTGGTTTAGGTCGATTTTGCGTCTTTGCTTATTTTGATGCGTCACATATATCTGCAAGATGAATGAAAACATCTGCAATACTAAATGATGTTTTACTTTAATGATTACCTTACAGACATTTTTATGACGTCCTGACATGTCTCAATATGAGCCGTTCCACCAGAAAACCAGCATCATGGACTCTGCGTAATGTATCGATCCAGGTCAGCCTGCGCAGTCCAAGACACATTTCGTCTTAGATTGATAGAGGTATATAGACTAATGATTCATGAAACATAAAATCCACAGGAGGTGGAAAGTGTCTGTCCAAGTTAGCCTGCGCGACATGCTAAGGATGATCCGGATCGTCACTTTACGCAGAGTCTACAATGTTGATTTTCTCGCCGGACAGTTCATATATGGAAAGAAACTAACAAGTTACTGTCAGAAGAAATATAAAGCGATTGTTAGGATTTCTTTAACAAAACATTATTGAAAAGACTCAGGCCTCGAATTCAGCAACCATTTTTGAGAATATTCTAAAGACTCCAACAAATAAAACACTTCAAATTTCATAGACATTCATATAAGGTAAATATCTAAGTAATTATATAAAGTAAGTTTGCAAACTTATCTCTAATACTTTTCTAAATATTCATGGTTGAATATTGCACTCTATCAAATAATAGGTTTTATTTTTCATTAATTTGACAAGGTCTGTATGAAAATTTACATTTGAGGACTTAATCCTCAAGTCAGGTATATAAATATAAAATATTCACCTTTGTTGTCAATAGTTTATCTGGAACACCGGGAGCAGGTTACTGTGGCAGTGTCCTTGAAACTTTCGTCAGTTCTCCCAAGCTAGAATGTTTTCCGAATTCTGCCCGCTTCCTCTGAAAAGTATGCATTCAAGTATTAATTCAAATTAATTTGAACTGCTGGTTTAGGCAAATATAATTTGTAAATGTGGGAATGTGTCTTGAATTTGTGCATTCTGCTCCAGTAAAAATTTATGGTTCAAACAAATCAAATCCAAGCCCCGGTAGCTCAGTGAGTCGCTAGCGACGCGGGCTGTCAATCCAGGGGTTGTGAGTTTGAATCCCAGCTCGGCCAACATTCTTTCCGACGATTGACAAGTCATTGTGACCTGCATAATTCGTCTTTCACCAATGGGCTGTTTAACAATCTATGTGGAAAAGCAACCAGTTGCTTAGAAACTGTTGAAAACGGCATTAAACCCCAATCAATCAAACAAAAGTTAATGTCATATTGCAACCAATACAAAAGTCCCCTACCTCTAAGTGTGACCTTGACCTTTGTGGTACAGGCCTGTGTCTTGTGTGCCACCTCATCATGGTGAACATGTGTGCCCAGTAACTTAGAAATCCTATGATGCATGGTTTAGATATGAGCCGAACAAGGTAGTCCTATCGAACTGTACTCATTTTGACCTTTGACCTCTAAGTGTGACCTTCACATTTGAGGTACAGGCCTGGGTCTTGTGCACGCCAGGCCAACTCAGCATGGTTAACGGGTGTGCCAAGTTTCTTTGAAATCCTATGATGGATAGTTAAGATGCGGGCCGGACAAGGTTAGGTGGGACTGACGGACAGAATCGACCAAACCTATAGTCCCCAAACCGGTCACTGAACGGTAAGGGACTAATAAAAAAATAGTTTTCTCCTGCATCAAATCCCAGAATGACTTATTAGAAGCCCAGCAACAATGTTCAGGTGGGTGCTGTACGCAGGTTAACATATTCCAATTATATGATCAGTGTTTTGTGGGTTTTTTAACCCAAATTTGGGCGGACATTCACAATAAAAAGACTTAATTCTCTTTTTTTTCCACAAAAGTAGGTCTAAATTTCACCAAATTTGCCTTTTATCACAAACATGTCACTATTTTCACAATGGAAAGGGCCCTGGTCACAAAACAGCGAGAAAAAACACTGATGATCCAATAAATGTTTTAAAATATTTCTGTAATATTAATCTTTTGGCACAGAGGGGGAATTGTCTTCGTCACAGCTTTTTGATTGCAATAAAAAATAAAATAATGCAAGATAAAGGTAAAGTATTTACTTACGAACATTCTAGAACACTTTATCCCTCAACCAAACAAAAATGAATGCAAACATCGGCCGCCATCATGGTTTGAACAGACGCTCGATCATTTTTTTATGACGTCTTGCCACGCGCCAATGACGTAACATATTTTAAACATAAATAATTCATGTTAAAAAATTACAGACGGTCGATGGGATGCAATAAATTGGTAGACACATTTTTGATGTATCTAAAGCAGACATAAAGTGTCTTCCTTTCTCACAATATTTTAAAATTAAAAGTTTGTAAGCTGAAAGTATCTCCTGCGTCAAATCCCAGAATGGCTTATTAGAAACCAAGCAACAATGTTTAGGTGGGTGCTGTTTTCCAATGATCAGTGTTTTGTGGTTTTTTCAACCCAAAGAATTTATAAAAAAATCTGGACAAATGTGCGCAGAGGTGAAGATAAACATGTATTTAAGCAATTTAGAAATCCAGTTGATGACATGTCACATTAATTAATTTGAACTGACCCGAATATAAATGCTTTGAAAAATCCATTTTACTTTTGCAAGTGTGGCTGTCTAAATCACGTGACCTAACATATTCACAGCCCTTTGTTTTAATTTCCCCGGGTATTGAGCCACGTCATATGAAAACCCACATTATTTATCAATGAGCTACGATCACATTTCATACTTCTATGTCAGTTTTTCACTAAGTCATTGTTATTTCCCTGTGGAGTTAAAGATGTTTTTTGTGACAATATGAATGGCGAAAACGAAAGATCCTGACCAGACTATATATATATGAATATCAACTGGTTGCAGAGACCCAAAATGTCATTTTTGTCATTTGTGTATGACGTGGCTCATTTGTGGAGGAAAGAAGTAGGTCAGAGCTGCAGAGTTTTTTCCTGGGTAAATAAGTTGACCCTTACCTATTTGTAGACGCATTTCTATGCATCTGCAGCAAACACATTTCAATAACATTGTGACAAAAGGAGAAATTGCTACTTTAACTATGATTTTTTCAACTCTATCATTCATTCCACCAAGGGACAATACATATACTGTTCAACTTATGTTTGAAGAGATAATCAACAATTTGCCTATAAGTTTTAAAGATCGTCTGCTGAAGATTTGTTTGAAGAAAGGATTGAGGCAAGCATTTTTTTTTAGTGTGATTTTTGTCTTCAAATTAAGTGCAGATTATGATTCCTGATTTCATGTGATCTAATTTGAATACCTAAATGTCCATATTAAAATTGCAGACAATTGAAACAAAAATTTTTTTTTTTTTTCTTTCAATAAATCAAAAACAACAAATAATTTAAGTTCATTAATTACTGTTTTATCAAAGTAGACAAAGTATAAGTCTTAGAAGTATAATTGAAGTCCCATGCATGCAATGTCAATTTTCTAGTGAAAATTTAATGGGATCCCACTGGGAAATCTACTCAATCTCAGTGGGATTGATGTCATTTTCACCGGGATCCCAGTCACTGGGATCCCGGTCACCAGTATCCCACTGGGATTAATTTCTATCCCACTGAAATGATGACATCCCAGTTTGATTTTCTGTAGGGAAGTGGCCTGTCCACAACTGTATAAAGGTATTACCATCATATTTAGCCTCAGGTACTGGCCTGAGGGAAACATATTGTTTTAGCTTGAAGTTCATTTTAGATGCAAATAGATATTTTTTGAGTTTCGGAGATTACTATAATATTAATTGAAATGTTAGTCATTTTCCATATTTTTGTCAAAAGGCTTTCAAAGGGGTCTGCTGAAGATTTGTTTATGTGAGAATGGGTTAACTCTTTGCATGCTAAATTATTTTCGTCTACTATATTGTCGTCTGCAAAATTTTGAAAAAAAATAATATGTTTTCCCTAAATGTTTACTGAAATTGAATCGGAGTGGCAAAGAGTTTGGATCTCAGATCAGTCCCCACATTTTGTGGGGACTGATCTGGATCCAAACTGTTTGCAAAGGTCATCAAAGGTTGACAAAACCCGCCGCTAGCGTGCTAAGAGTTAAAAGTGTCCTAGTCGGAGAATATTTTAGTGATGTTATAACTCTCACACACCTTCTGACGCCTCTGCCTCCGACGATTTTTAGCACAAAAGTTTTCAGTTTTATTCAATAATTCATAATACTTTCATTTATAAAGATTTTTCATATATTTGGCTGGATGTTTTAAAAGTTACCTTCTGCAAAATTGTATGTTGGAAAGCATTATACTGTAAATCCGCCAATTGTTCAAGTAAACGTGGAATAATCCGATAAATCTGAGTGGGGTAAACGCCCTTTCAGACAGGTCGACTAGACAAAATCGTTGTTATTTTTATCGGCAACATATTGTCACAAAACACAATGTCTGCTTTCTGATGAAGTATCAGTCTATGAAATAAATGTATTCTTTGGAAATTCACTTCATCAGCCACTATTTTAACCCTTTCCCACATACAACAAATGTGCAGCACATGTTACCTCATGAATATAAGGAGTAGCTAGATCTGACCTTAATACATTATTTTCAAAAGTCAAGATTCTGCTGCAATGGCGTGCAAAGATGCCTGTATTAGGGAAAGGGTTAATTAATTATATATAAAGCCTATCAAAGAATATCTTAACCCTTTCTCTCATATAGATGCTTTCTGACGCCTTTGCAGAAGGTGGCTTTTTGAAAACATGGCGACAAAAGAAGAAATTGCTTAAAACGAGCAATTTCTCCTTGTGTCACCATGTTTTCAACTCTATTCAATTATTGTTCTTTTATTTAAAGGCATTTTCTGTGCTTTTGCTTAGACGTTTTCAAAGTTGTCTGCTGCAGATGTGTTGTATGTGGGAAAGGGTTAAAGCAGACGGCGTTTTGAAAACATAGTGACAAAAGAAGAAATTGCACAGAACGTGCAATTTCTCCTTTTGTCACAATGTTTTCCACTTTTAGTCATAGGTTATCCATCTGACAAAATACTTTCAAAGTCGTCTGCTGCAGATTTGTTGTATGTGGGAAAGCGTTGATGGAATAAGGTAAAGATACTGTAGAAAACATTGTCACAAAAGAAAAGAAAATTACTATTCATGAGCACTTTATCCTTTTCTCATTATCATTCCGAAAATCGTCTGATGTAGACATGTCCATCTGGTTTCGGATCTGTCAGGGAAAAAGCTTATTAAGATAGTCTTTCATAAATAAGAGAAAATCTATTCTAGTTGGTAATGGTATCCCAGCAGACCATTAGTGACTCTGATCACATGACTTGTCAAACTGCATCATGGGAAGAATTGAAAAAAAAAACATCAAAAATGCAACCATTTTGGAGAAATTTGTCAGTTTCTAGGCATGACAGAGTCTTTGTTCACTGCATGCTATTTATTCTTTCTGAATTTGTGATTTCTCCTTTTTTGCACTATGTTGGTTTTATTGAGCAAGTTCACCTTTCGTTCTTCTGCTTATATATTGAACGGGGATCCGTCATGTATTACGTGTCTAACTATACCATGATAAATAGTATGAAAACATTTACTACAAAATTGGATAGCATTGTATAAGCAATAAAATTCAGTTATGTCATTAATTTTGTAATTACAAAGTTATGATAAAGCCAGAAGAGCAATTATGGTTGTAGGGTTTTTTATTGGGAAATCAATATATAAGCCGCGTCTAGCGATTAGAGGTCTTGATGCGTCTGCGTAGGAGTGATTCTAAGCCTTCACTATATCTCTACGTGTAATTTTGTCCTCAATGCATCTTTTGACAAAATAACAAGACCAGTTAAGGCCATTTATTTTATGCCAATTGACCTTTATATGATCGCGGGGCTCCATTTAAGGGTTTTGCATGTTTTAAAATCCTTATTGGACATCCATAACCAATATTGTTGGTACTCAAAAGAATGGTATATATATCTCTCTAGAGATACATTATTAACCAATGTGTACATAATAGAAAGTGCCTGCTGACACCTGCTGCAGACAACTTTTGAAAACATTATGACAAAATGAGCCATTTTTCCTTCGACCATAATATTTTCAACCGTTTTAAGTATCGTAGCTTTCGTTTGTACACATTTTACAATTCATTGGTTAGATGTTTTTTTAATGTGGTTTGCTGCAGATTTGCTGTACATGTGGAAGGGTTAAAAGGGCTTATAAAATTACACTGGCTGCAAAATTGACAACCCTTAGATCAAATATCTTCTGAAGTGTGTAGTATTACAACAGCAGCTTATCATGATCATTTTATCCCTTTCTCACATACAACAAATCTGCAGCAGACGACATATTGACAAAAACATTTTTGGCCAAAGGAGAAATTGCTCATCAAAAGTCATATGCTGCAGAGACACACAAATTCCTCATATCTAGAATTTTGGAAGTTTCAAATAAGGATTTAATAACATGAAAAATACCCCCTATCTAGAACTATGGACAAAAGTCTCGGACCTGTGACTGCCTGCACCTGTGCCTGCCTGCACCTGTGACTGCCTGCACCTGTGCCTGTTGAGGTCTCTTCGAATGAAGTCGGGGATGTAGCTCCAATGAAAGACATTTAAAAATGGTAGTGATGGCATTCCGTCCTTGGGGCTCAGGATTTTGGGGTTACTAACTTGTTGGGTGTCCCGTTAAATGGACCTGTAGAATTTGTTACTTGCCCAGGAAATGCTGTGATATAACTCACAAATTATTGAAAGTCGCATAAAACACCCTTCAAACAAACAAAGCTCTACTGAATCATCAACTTAATTGCAAGATTATCGAAGTTACATAAGTCACTTAACCCTTTCCCTCATATGACAATTCTGCAGCAGACGACTTTGAACATATTTTGTCAAAAAATAGAAAATCTCTATAATTGAATGAATAACCTATGTCTAAAAGTGGAACATATTGTGGCAAAAGGAGAAATTGATCGTTTTGAGCAATTTCTTCTTTTGTCACTATGTTTTCAAAAAGCTGTCTGCTGCAGAGGCGTCAGAAAGCGTCTATATGAGGGAAAGGGTTATGGTATGGACGTTTTTGCTTTATCAGCTCGAAAGATAAATGAACCCTATCCCACATGCAGGATTGTGATGCATCTGCAGGAAGCAACTTTAACCCTTTACCTCATACAATAAATCTGCAGCAGACGACTTTGAAGGTATTTTGTCAAATCATAGAAAATCTCCATAATTGAATGGATAACCTATGACAAAAAGTGGAAAACATTGTGGCAAAAGGAGAAATTGCACATTTTGTGCAATTTCTTCTTTTGTCACTACGTTTTTAAAAAGCTGTCTGCTGCAGAGGCGTCAGAAAGCGTCTATATGAGGTAAAGGGTTAAAAAAATGATGGCAAAAAAAGTAATTGCACAAAATTCTAAAAGTGCAAATTTTCAAAATCTCCCATGAAACTACTTGCACTATTTCCTACATGCAGGTGTATTTTGATATGTATGCAGCATCCAACTTTTGAACAGATCCGGCAAAAGAAAAAAATGTTGATAGTGAACAATTTGTCCTTTTTACCACTAACATTTCTATTCTACTCTCACATTCCACTTTCATTAAGAGAGATTTCCAATATTCCCCCCTGGATGTTTTCTTATTTCAATGTAAGTTACGGTTTTAGAAAAATAAAAAATAAATGTGATAACTAATGTATTTTCTTGTGTATATATTCAAACCATCCACTCGTTAATTTAAACTAACTCACGGAAGGGTTAAGGAAACATGTAGACACTTTTAACGACTTTTAAAACTATTTTAGAAGAAGGAGAAATAACTCGCCATGAGCAATGTCTCCTTTTATCACCATGTTTTCAACTCTGTTCAAAAATCCAACTTTCCAATATAGAGATTTTCCATCATTTTGCCTATGTGTTTTCAAAGTCGTCCACTGTTGATTTGTGGAATGTGGGAAAGCGTTAAACATTTTGTAGTAGTCTTTTCCTGCGTCAAACTGTCAACCCATTGATTTTAAAAACCCAGGACTATCTGAAAAGAGAGGACAAGGAAGCTCTTACAAGAGATGTTTCTGTCATTGGATATTTCTAGTTCTTCTTTATGGGATTTTTTCAATCACAGAGCATAATTAGAGCAGTAAGAATACAAAATTCTGTCTGTTAGAGGATTGTTGATTGTCGCTATGGAAACGTTTGTAAAAGCCGTTTAAATCCCGTACTTATTAGGGTGTTGGATATAATTATATTTCCAATCAGCAAGAAGATTTGTAAGTTAATTTTTTTTAAAAACTTGATTATTGATAATTCAGTAATATAATATTTACCTTAACCCTTTCAGCGCCAAATTGTTTAAAGTAGACTCTTCCATATTCAAACTCAGACGACTCTATTTTAATGTTATAGGATTTTTGGAATATCTTTATAAATCACAGCCAAACAATGCGGATTTCAGGTGAGACAGCTCGTTAAGAGCTGACTCACCTGAATCTGTATTGTTTGCACAAAGCTCAATATTGCCTTTGGCGCTGAAAGAGTTAATTTCTCTTGATTATGAATTCAGGTGTTGTGATTTTTGTTCTGTTTATTTCTGCGTTTCCTTATTGAAAATTCATTAAACAACTAAATGAATTAATACTAACTGTCTAATAACTTATTTGTATATATGGGATTTCTTCCTTAAAACTTCCTCATTATGAGCAATTTCTCGTCTAAAAAATAAAATAGAATAAAGCAATCTACTGAAATGCGTTATAAGCAGTTTCGATATCTCCTTTTGCCATAATTTGTTCAACTATATTCAATAATAGTATGTCTATTCATGGAGATTTTCCAATCCTTTTGCTTAGATAATTTCGATAGGATAAATAGATAGATAGGGTCAAGATGTGTATAAACTATAATGCCTTTAATTCTTAGAAATGTTGTAAAGTAAATTCAGAAGTTTACTAAAAAGAATTAATAACTCTGAAACAGAGATGCATGGTGAAATCATTCTAATGTTAACAATATAAAACCTAAATGTTGTTTGGAGAGGTTTCTGCTCTCCTTAACCCTTTCCCTCATATAGGCGCTTTCTGATGCCTCTGCAGCAGACAGCTTTTTGAAAACATAGTGACAAAAGAAGAAATAGCTCAAAACGAGCAATTTCTCCTTTTGCCACTTTTAGTCATAGGTTATCCATTCAATGATAGAGATTTTCTATTTTTTGATAAAATATGTTCAAGTCATCTGCTGCAGAATTGTCGTATGAGGGAAAGGGTGCAGACAACTTTTTAGCTCATCTGAGCATTAAGTGCTGGATGAGCTAAAGTGATCATTCACCGTCCCTTGTCGTAGCCCGTCCGTTCACATTTTTCCACAAAAATTTATCCTCCTAAACCAATGAACCAAATTCAAAATAATTTCACAGGAATGTTCCTTAGGCGGTCCTCTTTCAAAGTTGTTCAAAGAAACTAATTGCATGCAGAACTTTGGTTTTCCGATGAAAATCATGGCTGTTTTCCTCAATGTATATATATATAGTAAAAACTTTAATAACTTTCTTGTACAAAAGCACCAGCCAAATTTGAAAATAATTCTTCCTAGATTATTAAACTTATTCAGATCTGTTTATAAACATCATGCCACCAGGGGGTTGGGCTTGTTTCTTTATATGTATATATAATGAAAACTATTTTGGCATTATTTGGCACAAAAGCACTTTCAGTGACCCTCTACCAAGATGGTTCAAATTATTCTGATCAGTTTATAAACATGGCCACCAGGGGTCAGGGCTCGTTTTGCTTTTATGTATATAGTAAAAACTTTGAAAACTATTGGTATTTTATTTAATCAGGTGAGCAATGTAGGGCCATCTTGGCCCTCTTGTTATATATATTAAAAATGTGTGACTCATAATGAGCAATTGTTCCTTTTGTCAAAACCCAAACCAAAACTGCAAGCTTAATTAAGATTGCGGCAAAGTCACCTAACTTATTTAAACATGCAGTTAGATTGCAATTTGAACATTTGTAATCTTACCTTTAAGCATGTGCAAGCTTGCCTATCCTTATTAAGATTGTGCAAGATTGTGCAAAATCACAAGGTTGTGCAACCACCCAAGATTTCGCAAGCTTGCAAGATTGCAATTGGAACAGAAGCAATCATAATTGTGATATTGCAAGATTGCACAATCATTACAAGATTGCACAGGTCGCAAACTTACAAGCTTGTGCGGTTGCAAGATTGCGTGGTTGCAAGATTGCATGGTTGCAAGATTGCACAATCTTGCAATTGGAACAACAGCAATCTTAAGCTACTTGTGAGCTTCATTTAACTGTGTGAAGATCAAGCGAGCTTGCAGGCCCGATACCTTAACCCTTTCTCACACACAACAAATCTGCAGCAGACAACTGAAATAATCTTGAAAAAAATATTGAAAATATATTTATACAAAATTTCAGTTTTAGAATATATATAGAGTTGAAAACATTATTACAAAAGTGGAAATTGATCATTATGAAACATTCTCCTTTAGTCATATTTTTTTAAAAAAAAAAAGGTCTGCTGCAGAAATGTCAGAACGCGTCTATATGTGGGAAAATGTTATTTTGAAAATTTGCCAAAGATTTCAATTTAAATCGCATATTGCAATAATTCTTTTAATTACTTTTTGCTTAAATTGAAAACACTACCCCTGTGAAATGTTGTTCTTGAAATTATGAACTTTTCATGCCACTGATGAACTGTTCATGAACTGCCATTAAATAGTTCTTAATCACGGTTCAAGAACTTTAGTTCATGAACAGTAAGCCAAACTTGTTCGTGAACTGTTCAAGAACTGAAGAAGAACATAGCAAATTCTTAACAAGTTCATAAACATCTGTCAAGTGTAATTCAAGTACTTTTAATGAACCCTATAAGTTCTTATTCTGTTCTTGAATAGTAAGTTTAATATAAATATATCACTGATTTTAAAATGATATTTAATTAAAATACAATGACTTTTTAACTCAGTCACGGTGAATCTCTTAAACTACCATTCTGAATAGAGACATAAGAACATTCATAGATCACTTCTAGAACACTTCTGGAACACTTCTAGAACACTTCTAGAACCAAAGAAGTTCTTATAAATGTATTATAGTGAAAACTTTTGAAATCTTCTTGTCAAAAGTAAAGGCCCTAGTGAAAAACATTAGTGCAATTCCAGTGAAATTTCATTTGTTACCTGCTATGTTACTGGAATACCAGTAGAATAACCAAAAATACCACTGGAACTGAACTTGAATTTGAAATATACCAAGGGAGTTAACTCAAGCATAAAACACAGGAACTCTTCAAAAAGAAGTAAGTAATGTTTACAACTTCCTTTACGTTTTTTGGTGGGAGAAATATGTTGTATTTCAAAGGCACAGAGAAGTTTTTTGTAATTTCTTATGAACAACTTGATGGGCACATTTGATAAATGTCTTAAATGTTACATTGTTTATTAAATTAACAAACTGTATTGTGCTATGTCATAAACAATATGTTTATATTGGTGATTTATTTAAGTATCACGTTGCCACATGTGAAAGAAGCCAATTGTCTTCATATAAAAAATATTTTTAAAGAATTCTGGTTCAACTATGTTTCAATGAACCAGAATATTTTCTGTACATAATCTGCACAGGGTTTCTGTATTTTCTTCTGTACAAAATCCGGTTCTAAGGTCCACCAAGACTATTTCATACACTGGTTACCACCCAATTGAACATGAACTGTTCATGAACTGTTCATAAACAGTAGTTATTGAACTGTTCATGAACTGTAGTTATATAACAGTTCATGAACTGTAGTTCTATAACAGTTCATGAGCAATAGTTCTTGAACCGTTCATGAACAATCCATGAAGAGAAAATGTAAAAAACAGTTCATGTTTAAAAAGAAAATCGAGAATATTTCATGAATTTTCAGTTCTTGAACAATTCATGAACTTTTTAATGACAATGTTTCCTGGATGTGTCATGAACTGTTCATGACCTGTTCATGAACTACATATTTAAGAACTTTTTACGAATTTGTGCCATTTTATCTTCATATACATCCCATGAACTGTTCATGAACCAGGTACCTGAACTTTGCATGAATTATACAAGAACTGTTCATGAACAGTAATTATTCATTTCACAGGGGAAAATACTAATAAAAGAAATTTTCTATCTTAACCCTTTCCCACAATTATATTTTGGCTAAAAATCATTGAATAAACAGTTATATTTAACCTGTCAATTATTAAGTGTTTCCATTTACCAAGTTGTAGACATTGTCATTATACCCCCAGATACATAGTATATGGGGGCTATATAGGAGTCATGCTTGTCGGTCGGTTTGTCGGTCCGTTGGTCTGTGGACATTTCTTGTGAACACTATTTCTCAGCAACCCTTGGTCAATATAATTCAATATAACTTCACAAGAATGATTGATACCAAGCCTATAAGTTGTGCAAATTGTCGGCGTGTTGCACTGGAATTATTTTTAAATGAGTTACGGCCCCTTGAATTTCTCATGCATACGTATGTATATTGTCAGGCACCAGCTGGGGGTATTCATCACCTTCAGTGATATTTCTAGTTTCTGAGTAAATTATGTGCTTGTAAATCTACATTTAAAGTTTATTTTATCTGCATTTATTACTAGGATGTGATTTTTTTTTATTTACAAGTCACTATGAAAATACTATTAGCCAACACTCCATGATAACCGAGCATTTTGTAAAAACATTGCCTAAATTTTAACTGTCACATGGTCAGCCTCCATTTTGAAAATTTAAAAGTTCTTAATTTCATGTTGTTGTTGTTGTTTCAAAACTGCAAGCTTGTCGCAAACTTAACTGGTTCTTAGTTTGCGTGAAGCTTTAATATGTGAAGTTTGCAAACCAAGAACTATCCGCAAGCTTTATTTTGTTGCCCTCACCTGCAAGAATATTCAAGGACTGCAATCTTAAACAACTTTGGCAGTACAGTCAAACTTGCGATCAGCAGCCACCCAAGGGACATGATGAAACTGGCTGCTTAAGACAGGTGGCTGCTGATCACAAATTTCATGACTTGGTCAGATTTGTTCAAGTTTTGTCAGTTCACATAATATTACATGTACATGTAACTGTTAGGAATAGTCATTACATTACAAATAGTAAATTGTCTTTATAAACTTGTATTTAAACATTGTTATGAAGATTTGTAGCTTTCTTCTATCAAATATTTCATTGTGTTATCTATTCTTTAGTTTAATCGACATTTACAACTAACTTGACTATCTAATATTTTTTTACTTCACTTTGAAATTCGCCGAATAACGTATCCGGGAAAAATAGCGTCCGAACCTACGTCTACATCTCGCACAACATTTTACTCGATAACCTTTAGATTTAAAATGGAAATGGGAATATACATTGACTTGGGGCTTCAAAGTGGACATTCACTTTCATTTTAACATATAAATGTACTATCTTTCGGTCTAAAACGCTCATAAATATATTTTTCAATTCATCAATTTTGCCCGACATCGTAAACAGAAAAGAAACCAAAATCGCACTTTCTTGTCGATGAATCAAGCAACTATCATTCGGCACATGTCGGCTGTTTTCGGTACCCTAGATATAACATGTATACAGATTACGCGTATGAAAAAACCCGATAATGTGATTGTCACAGTATGCTTTATTACCTGTATGTATTAAACACCGATAATTTAACACCTTGCAAATCCAAGTCGTGTGTTGATTGACCGTTGAACACAATAAGATTACAGTTAATCTCGACCAATTAGGGTGGCCGCTGGCCGCGTTTCAAAGGGGACCGCTGATCAAGGCAGTTTATAGAGTATAATTGGTTGGGAGGTATTGAAAGTGACCGTTTAACGCCGGTGACCGCTGATCGCATGTGACCGCTCACACAAGTTTGACTGTATAATGTATAGCCCTTTACAACAAACAGACGATTTCTAACGCCCCCGCAGCAGACAAAATTTGCCAAAATGTTTTCTACTTTATACAATAGTTATACGTTAATTTATAGTCCATATTTTCATCTAGATGATTTGAAAGTTGTCTGCTTCAGAGTATTGGTATGTGGGTAAGGGATAACACAGTTACACATCCATTAAAACTATCTCATAAAACAAAGATGAACTATTATTAATCTCTTACGCTGTATGATATCGGTGTCTCCTTTGAACAAATATAAATATTCAGAACGTTTGAGGATTGATTTTCATACATCATTGAAAACATTGTGGAAATAGAGCAAACATGCTTGATTTGAGCATTGTTTCCTTATTCTAGACTTAATTAGTGAAAGTTGTAGCGTCAGATGTTGTGTGTTTTAGGGTTAGATAAATGTTGTACAAATCCAATATGAATTAGTTTTTCTCCTAACTGCGCTATATTAAGACAATATTGTATCGTCTCAACAAAAGACTTGATTACCATAAAATAATTGGCACAGACCAGAAACGTTCTTGAAAAGGAAGAAATTGTTGTTAACCCTTTCCTTTGAACATATTTTGTCAAAAAATAGAAAATCTCTATAGTTGAATGGATAATCTACGACTAAAAGTGGAAAACATTGTGGCAAAAGGAGCAATTTCTTCTTTTGTCACTATGGTTTCAAAAAGCCGTCAGTTACAGAGGCGTCAGAAAGCGTCTATATGAAGGAAAGGGTTAATATACAATTTCTGCATTTGCAACGGTTTGATTATTTGAGAAAGTCATCTGAAGTATTAACAAACAAAACATTTGGTACAAAGCAGTTCACAGATGTTTTGGAGCCTCTGCAGCAGACAGCTTACATAAAGAGCAATTTCTCCTTTTGCCTCAATATTTTCAATATTTTCAACTCTTATTTGATAATGAACTTTCCATTCTTGAAATATTCATATGTTTGTCAAGGTATTCTGACTGCTGCAGATTTGCTGTATATAGGAAAGGGTTAATTTCACCTCCATGTTTTTATGTGCTGTCAAACAAGAAGTACAACAAGACTTTCTTCGCCGGAACAGGCTCCTTTATTCATGTTAATCCTTTCGAATATACAGATGATTTTTGACACCTGCAATGATGAAAAATCAATATCAAAGCAATTGGTCCTTTAACAAGTACTGCCTCGGGAGCGAGAGGTCACAGGTTTAATCCCTGGCCGTGGTCATATGAAAGTCTTAAAAAAACGGGTGCTCAGGGTTGGTGCTCAGGGTTAGCAGAACATCTGATTGACTGGTGTCGAGATAAATGGACAAATAGTACTGGTATATACCCAGGAAACCACGTGATATTATGAAAAAAAAAGGTTCAAAGCAGCATACAGCATCAATCAATCAATCAACCTTCCCCATGTACTTCACCTCTCCAGCAGAATCTAGTCAAGACAATAAGGAAAGATCTATATGAATACAAATAGAATTATTGAATTGCTCCTTTTTAGCTCGCCTGTGCACAAAGTGCTCAAGGTGAGCTATTGATATCGCCTTTTGTCCGTTGTCAAGTTGTATGTGATATGTCGTCAACAATTTCTTTAAACAATATCTCCTCCTAAACCACCGTTTGGATTTTGACAAAACTTGGTAGGAATGATTCTTGGGTGATTCTCTTTCAAATTTGTTCAAAGAAATTAATTCCATGCCAAACTCTGGTTTCCATGGCAACCAAAGGGGTTCTTAGCTTGACTATTTGAAGAATATGAGAGTTATACTACTCACCCTGGCGTCGGCGTCGGCGCTGGCATGGCGTCCACATCACACCTTGGTTAAAGTTTTGCATGCAAGGACTTAAATACTATATGTATTGCATTGAAACTTTCTACAACCCTACCCAACTATCACACCTTAACTTAAATTCAGAGTCCATATCTCAGTAATTTCTTAATGCATTACATTGAAACTTTCTACAATGCTTTCCAATTTTCATACCTATGAAAAAACTCTATTCTGCATTTAATTCAAATGATGGCCTTTTTTGACTTAGAAATTCTTGTTAAAGTTTTTTCGTGCAACTAAATTAACAGTCCATATCTCAGTATTAACTTGATGCATTGCATTGAAACTTTATAAAACCTTACCTAATTATCACATTTATGTAGATTATCAAGTTAGATAACTCTATCCTGCATTTTATGCTAGTAATGGCCCTTTTTTAACTTAGAAATTCGGGTTAAAGTTTTGCGTGCAACTACATTAAGGGACCATCTCTTAGTAACTACTAGATGCATTGCATTGAAACTTTATACATCCCTCTCAACCATCACACCTATGTAAACAATTTTAAAGTATGATAACTCTATCCAGTATATTTTGCAAATGATGGCCCTTTTTTTTACCTAAAAATTTGGTTAAAGTTTTGCATGCAACTACATTAAGAGTCGATATCCTAGTATTGACTTGATGCATTGCTTTGAAACTTTATGCAACCCTTCCCAATTATCACACCTATGTAGATTTTCAAGTTAAATAACACCATCCTGCATTTTATGCAAGTTATGTCCCTTTTTTGACTGATAAATTCAGGTTAAAGTTTTGCATGCAACTACATTAAGAGACCATATCTTAGTAACTACTTTATGAATTGCATTGAATGGTTATAAAACCCTACCCAACTATCACACTTATGTAGATTTTCAAGTTAAATAACTTCATCCTGCATTTTATGCAAGTTATGGCCCTTTTTTGACTGATAAATTCAGGTTAAAGTTTTGCATGCAACTACATTAAGAGACCATATCTTAGTAACTACTTGATGCATTGCATTGACACTTTATACAGCCATTTCCAACCGTCACACCTATATGTAAACAATCAAGTACAATAACTCCAGCATTTTATGCAAGTTATGGCCCTCTTTGGACTTAAAAATTCTGATTAAAGTTTTGCGTGCAACTACATTACAAGTCCATATCTCAGTAACTACTTGAAGCATCGTATTGAAACTTTATACAACCCTTCCAAATTTCTCAACTATATACACAATCAATTAAGATAACTCTATCCTACATATGATGCAAATTGTTGCCCCTTTTTTACTTAGAAATTATGGTTAAAGGTTTGCATGCAGCTACATTAAGAGTCCATATCTTAGTAACTACTTGATGCATTTGAGCTGGAGCTTTGATATTTGGTGTGTATCATTGCCTAGGGATCCACTACAAAGATTGTTCAAATTATGTCCCTGACGTCAAAATTGGCCCTGCCCAGAGAGGTCACCTGTTTTACAAAGAGATATATAGGGAAAAACTTTGAGAATCTTCTTGTCTAAAACTGAAAGGCCTAGAGTTTAGGTATTTGGTGTGTAGCATTGTCTAGTGGTCCTCTACAAAGATTGTTCAAATTATACTCCTGGTGTCAAAATTGGCCCAACTCGGGGGTCCACTTGTTTTACATAGAGATATATAGGGGAAAACTTAGAAATCTTCTTCTTAAATACTAACTGGTACATAAACATTTCTTTGGTGACCTTCTAAGTCTTATTAGCTAGACAAAATGCAGACAACATAGGGTGTGGGTTCTTCACTCTATGGCAGTGGAGCTATACTGGTCCTCTTGAGCCTCTTGTATTGGCTTGGCCCTCTTGTTTCTTAATGTTTTCAAAAGTGTTCTACTGCAGATGCATCAAAACTCGTCTGCATGTAAGCCCGGCCGGGTAGCTCAATTGGTAGCGTATCTGACTTGTGATCTGGAGGTCACGGGTTCGATACCCGGTTGCGGCGACATTCTTTCGGGCGATGTTTTCCATTGCCTCTCACCTCTGATCTATGTGAGAAAGTAGTCAGTGGCTTCGAAAGAATGTTGTGTAAGTACTGGTGTGGGAAAGCCAGGAAAACATGGGTAGGTGCACTGACCGCCGTGATATGACCAAAGCTGTTGAAAGCGGCGGTAAACTATAAACAAACAAACAAACAAATCGTCTGCATGTGAAAAAGGGTTAAAACACGACACAGAGATGACATTTTAAAACAGGACTTGGCAGCAAAGGAGACAGTTCTATACTTTCTATATAAGGTTTTTCTCTTTTTTCCCAGAAGCAGATTTGTTTTCTCTTGTTTCTTCAGAATTTCGATTTTGAAAAATGATTAAACTCTTTTCCCCATACAACTACCCATACAGATCAAACCCTTTGCAAAATATTTGCAGAATATGTGCAGAATATATTCCTTTCAAACTACTATTTGCACTCTATTTGCAAATGCTTTGCGGAAAGTAGCTGCAAATACTTTGCAAATATCAATATATCTGGCAAAGGCATTGCAAACGTTAACTTAGATAACTAAAGTAGCTGCAAATACTGTGCAAATACCAACTCTGTCTGTTTATATATATGGCAAATAGTATGCAAATAGTAACTTATTAATTATATAACTGAAGTATAGCTGCAAATACTTTGCAAATACTAACTTAGTCTATTAATATTCTTGCAAATACATTGCAAATACTAACTTTGTCTGTAAATATTCCTGCAAAGGGTATGCAAAGGGTAACTTAGAATTTCAAACAGTGCAAGTAGTTTGCAAACACTAACTTATCCCCTGAATGATATTTTCCAAATACAAAGTTGTTGGACTTCAAACAAAAATGAGTAACAAAGGTTTGGCAAACAATAACTTTACTATTGAAAAATTGCAAGTACAATGCAAATAATAACTTTTCTAAGTTAATTTAATACATTTTATAAATGAAATTATTACATCAGTATATTATTAATTAAGGAAAATATCCAAGTTTTATAAATTATTGACTGATTTAACCACTATATATAACCAAAACATGTGTGCAGCTTATATAAAAGTGTGTATATAAATTCAGTATAATTTTACATAAACATGATGTTTTCAGTTGAAAATGCAAAAGCCAAAGATATCTTTGGCTAAAACATACATTCTGTAGCAGACGACTTCAAACGCATTTTGTCAAAACATAGAAAATCTCCATAATTGAATGGATAACCTGTGACAAAAAGTGGTAAACATTGTGGCAAAAGGAGAAATTGCACGTTCTGTGCAATTTCTTCTTTGTCACTATGTTTTCAAAAAGCCATCTGCTGCAGAGGCGTCAGAAAGCGTCTATATGAGGGAAAGGGATTGTCCCTGAAGTGTTCAGGCCCAAAATATAATTTATAAAGAAAATTAAATTCTGGTTTTATTGATGCATGAATCATAACAATCTTTTCAGGAATAAATTGACAATCGTAGTTCGAAGTTTGATTTGCAGGTATTTTTCGATCCACCTGTAGAGTCGCATTTCAACATGTGGGTCAGTTTAAAAATAAATGCGATCACATGATTGATTTGCATATTAATGAGATCACATGATCCAATCAGGTCAAATATCTAACTTCCTGTTGATGTTTCAATCATTTTCCAGTCGCGATTATTTATGAAAATATCGGCACGGAAAGTTAAGAGCATGGTGTTCCGCATCTGGTAAGTATTTATTTTACGCTTCAATACATTTGAAAACTTTAAATCAATAACTTTAATTTGATGTAAGAATAAACAAAATCCGTCCACAAACAACGATAGCATGCAAATTTAAAGTTCAAAGGTCACGCTTTTCGAGCATGACTCGGAGGTCAATATACGACGCCATTTTGTCAATATTACCTTGCTTGAGAAAACACACTACAAACCCCGAAATCAGCGCTAATACACAGTCTTGATTAATATTTTGATGAATAATCAGATAATTAATATGATTTTATGAAATAAACCCATTAATATTTGTTATTCAAACATTATACTTAAATTCGTTAAACCCTAAACAAAGGGTCACGATTACGTAAATTTTCATAATAAGAAAACAATAACAATGGCGAAAATATTCGCTTACGTGCGAGTTTCTAAACAGTTTTAGAAATGAAACACATATACTCTTGTCATTGCATTGCACACTTATTTAGATGCTAGTCATTATTTAAAACGAAGCCAAATTTTTTATTTTGAAATTGCCAACAGGAATTGATTTCGGACAGTCACATTTTCGGATACGGCAAATGTAGCAATGTTGTTGTCATCATACATTTTCGTGGTGGACGTGACACATTATAAATATTATGTATTTTCAATGATTTGACATTGTATTAATTAATAAGATGAACCCTTTCCCACATGCAAAGATATCTACCACAGAACTGATTCTTTGAAAACATTGTGGAAAAGGAGGCTTTTTTCAAAACTTATTCAATAATTATATTTTCTCTTATATTAGATTTTTTAATCATTTGACATGATATAAAATTATAACCTTACCCACCCGTAGACACATTTGCAACCGATTTTTTAAGACATTGTGGAAAAAGAGGATATTTCTTCAAACTTAATAACTTATTGCAACATCTGCAGCAGATTTTATTTAAAACATTGTGACAAAGGGGGATTTTTTTTCTGCAAACCATATTCAATTATAACACTCCTCAATAAAGAGATTTTCCTTAATTTGACCAAAATGTTTTCAAAGTCACTGATGCAGATCTGTCACATGTTGCAATGGATTTATTCTTAATTGGCTATAATTGCTATAGATAAAGTATAACCTGTACTGAATTCTTGGAATGAAAGTAAAAGACACACATTTACTTTTTCATTTATTTTCATAATTTTATGAATCATGTACATATTTCAGACTTATGACATGATGAATGGTTTATAATGGTATCCAGCCAACACAAGACAATTGATAACCCCTGAATCACCCCTGTCCATCCTGTAAAGATGTTCAATCCCAAAAGAATGCATCAAGAATGACATGAAGATGAAAGATGATGGTGTTATAATTTCAAACATTGAAGCATTGAATGATGATGTCATAAGGTCAAATTTGAAAGATGACAGAGGAATTTTTTTTCTAATGATCTTATGCTGTGTGTTATTGATTTATTTGGAGCAGATCATGCCTAGTGACAAAAGAAGAAATTGCACAAAACGTTACTCACTTTTATAGGTTATCCATTCAATTATAGAGAACTTCTATTTTTTGACAACATATGTTCAAAGTTGTCTGCTGCAGAATTGTTGTATGAGGGAAAGGGTTAAATCATATAAAATATAGAGGTTATTTATTTCATATTTTATTTATATTTTAAATGATGTTTAATTAAAATAAAGCTTAAAATGGTAAACATATATCTGGATTTATACCTTAATTCCCAAGTTTTTAGAATGTAATCTATTTGCAGACTGTTTGCAATCTAGTTGCAGACCGTTTGCAATCTATTTGCAGATGGTTTGCAATCTATTTGCAGACTGTTGCAATCTAGTTGCATAGTATTTGCAATCTAGTTGCATAGTATTTGCAATCTAGTTGCATAGTATTTGTAATCTAGTTGCAAAGTATTTGCAATCTAGTTGCATAGTATTTGTAATCTAGTTGCATAGTATTTGTAACCTATTTGCAGATTTTGCTGTTGAATTGGCTGCAAACATTCTGCAAAGGGTTTTTTGAATGCTTTATGTACCCTTTGCAATCTGTTTGCAGACTGTTTGCACAGATCGTTCCAAATCTACCCGTCTGCAGAATATATTCTGCAAATATTTGTAGAATATATTCTGCAAACACTTTCGCAAACAATTTGCAAAGGTTTGGAATATATTCCGCAAACACTCCCATTCGTAGGGGTAATCTCTAGCAGATGACTTTGAAAATATCTACACAAAAACATGGAAAATCCCTATATTTAATGAAGGTAATATTACTGAAAAAAGTTGAAAACATTGTGGCAAAAGGAGAAATTGCTTGTTTTGAGCAATTTCTCCATTTGTCATGATGTTTTCAAAAGTCATCTGCTGCAGATGTGTCAAAATGTGTCTATAGGAGGGAAAGGGTTAAAGTTAAAAGCATATCTTGTTATGTGCTAAAGAGAAGTAAAATGAAATATTTTCCAAATCATTGAAAGTTTTTCGTGCAACTAAATTAACAGTCCATATCTCAGTATTAATATGGAGAAATATTTTCCAAATCATTGAAAGTCTAAATCACATTGGGGTATAATATCCAGCACATTTTGTCAAATATTGATATTACAACTATTTAATTATTGTAATGAAATTAAAATGAACTTTCCGTGCATCTGAGTATATTTAAAAGCAACCATAAATAGTAATGAAATCAATGAAGGCCAAGTCTCACAAGTAATAATCAAATTATAGTTCCTGTTTGAATTTGCTCCGCGTGAACACTTTTTCACATGAAAAACCCCACTACAGCAGTCCATTTTGAAAATATTGTAAGCAAAACTATGGAAAATCTCTTTAACCCTTTCCCTCATATAGACGCTTTCTGAGGCCTCTGCAGCAGACGGCTTTTTGAAAACATAGTGACAAAAGAAGAAATTGCACAAAACGTGCAATTTCTCCTTTTGCCACAATGTTTTCCACTTTTTGTTATAGGTTATCCATACAATTATGGAGATTTTCTATGGTTTGACAAAATACGTTCAAAGTCGTCTGCTTCAGAATTGTCGTATGAGGGAAAGGGTTAAGTGAAAGTAGAATAGAGTTGAAAAGATGGTAGCAAAAATTGAAATTAATCATTATCACTGTTTTTTTTCCTTTTACCACATAATTTTCAAAATGCTCTTTTACATAACGCTCTAAAATGTATGTGAGAAAGGGTCAATAATTCACCGCCCTGCTCAATTCAGTATTTGTTATGGGTGACATTCAACTTTATGCAAATTATCTCATGTATTATCCCTCTTTTCTGATTTAACCCTTTCCCTCATATAGACGCTTTCTGATGCCTCTGCAGCAGACGGATTTTTGAAAACATAGTGACAAAAGAAGAAATTGCTCAAAACAAGCAATTTCTCCTTTTGCCACAATATTTTCCCCATAGGTTATCCATTCAACTACAGAGATTTTCTATTTTTTGACAAAATATTTTTAAAGTCGTCTGCTGCAGACTTGTCGTATGAGGGAAATGGTTAAAATGAAATCCTTAGGGAAATTCAATTAAGAATAAAGATAGAAATTCAACAAAAAAGGGAACATAAATTACAAAAAGCAGAGGAATGAATGTCTTTTTCACATTCAGACATTAGGGAAAATACATTAACTACATTAACCCTTTCACTCACATAGACGCTTTCTGACGCCTCTGCAACAGATGGCTTTTTGAAAACATAGTGACAAAAGAAGAAATTGCTCAGAACGAGCAATTTCTCCTTTTGACACAATGTTTTCCACTTTGAGTCATAGGTTACCCATTCAATTATAGAGATTTTCTATGTTTTAATAAAATATGTTCAAAGTTGTCTGCTGCAGAATTGTCGTATGAGGGAAAGGGTTAAAGAAAGATAATAAATGAGTGTTCCAGTAAAAGCAATCTGAGCCTAGCTAAACCATATTTCCACTTGCAGCAACATTGTGGCAAAAGGTGAAATTGCTCATACGGTTACCCATTCAATTATAGAGATTTTCTATGTTTTAATAAAATATGTTCAAAGTCGTCTGCTGCAGAATTGTTGTATGAGGGAAAGGGTTAAAGAAAGATAATAAATGAGTGTTCCAGTAAAAGCAATCTGAGCCTAACTAAACCATATTTCCACTTGCAGCAACATTGTGGCAAAAGGTGAAATTGCTCATACTGTTTTTGAACTCAATTCAAAACATCCTTTTTAAGACATTTTCCAAAGAATTGCCCAAATGCTTCAGATATGCTGCTGTATATTGGAAAGGGTTAAACGCCTCTGCAGCAGACAGCGTTTTGCAAACATTGCGAAAAAAAAGAAATTGGTCAAAAAAAGCAATTTCTTTTTTTGTCATTATGTTCTCAACTTTATTAAATTATTGTACTTTCATTAAAAGGGAGTTTCCAAATTTGTTTGTGTATGTTTTCAAAGTCGTCTGCTGTAGATAAGCTGTATGTGAGAAAGGGTTAACATATGTCTTCTCATCCATGGTATCTGATCCTAATGCACACATTTTAATTAAAAAGAAATGAAACACTGTGACAAATGTTGTCTGCTGCAGCTGCGTCAGAAAGCGTCTACATGTGGGAAAAGGGTTAATATCATCAGGCGGATGAGTCACTTCCTGAAACTTTTGTGACTAATTAACAAACAGTGCAGAGGTAGATCAAAATGTGAGAATGTACAGGCTGATCTGGATCTACACTCTTTGAAAAGAAACACGTATAACTACCTTTCATAGAACACAGCAAATTTGTTCTTTTCTTTTCTTTTTTATTACTCTTTAGCGTTTTTAAAATTCTCTCTGAACAGCCCGGAGATACTTCAATTCATATTCAGAAAGATTGCAAAATGTGACTTAAAATGTGCAACTGCCATTAAATTTTGAAGACTGAGCCCAATCAATATTTATTAACCCTTTTCAATTAACAATATGCATTTTGATGCATTTGCAACAAAACAACTTTTGAAAGCAGAAATTGCTCATATTGAGAATTTCCCCTTTTGCCACAATGTTTACACCTCTTTTCAATAATTATTCTTCCATATTTGTGCTTGGATGTTTTCTAAGTCTCCTGCTGCAAACTTGTTGTATGTGGGAAAGGGTTAAACTCTATGATAGGAAAAAGATCCTACAACCAGAGCCATTTTCCTGTCATACTAGTCTATTTCTTTAACCCTTTCCCACTTGAAGACACATTTTGACACATCTGCAGCAGATGACTTTTGAAAACATTATTGCAAAAGAAGAAATTGCTAAAAATGAGCAATCTTTCATTATGCAACAATGTTTACACCTCTTTTCAATCATATTGATTTCATTTAAAGAGATTTTTCATATATTTTTAAAACCAGATTTGTTGTATGAGGGAAAGAGTTAATAGTGCACAATTTCTTCTTTGAGACAATGTTTTCTTTATTTCATGAAACTTACCTGTAACCATTTTGTTTTCTTCTTTTGATGTTTCATTTACTGAAATAACCATTCCATACAAGAGAAAGTTGATGCAACGCATCAATGTCGCCGGAAATCCGTACTGCAGTTATGCATAACACTTAAATTATAGTAGTGTAGTTGAAAAAACAGTTATCAACTGCAGGGCATATTGGAACATCAGGGGTGGGGTCAAGTGATAATGTATCATTTAAGTTGCATTCTTTTGTCAACAAAGTGAATTCCACTTACACTTTTCAAGATGTTTGTCAGAATATTTGAATTTTATTATTTTTCAATAAAACCACAAAACAGACAATTTAGGATTTGCATGCAATAGCACGTCATTTTACCTTTCCCCTTTTAAAGTCAACAATGGACGATGTTGCAGCAAATTTATTGGAAGCCGCCAAGGAGAATATTTAGACCTGCCAGCGTGACCACATATCTTGATTTCTCTTTGTCCTTTCTAAGTACATTAATTTAAGGTAATGACTTTTAAAACATCCCTTTTACACTCTATATACATGTGTGAGTTTTACAAATTAAAAACAAAAGACAAAGGCCAGTATATTAATTGAATATATGTACATTTTTATTTAAGCGAAATTCATACTGTATCTTGTTTAAACAGTAAACTGAATTGGTTACATGCCTCATACGCTTTTATGCCCCCGGAATCTCCGATTCGGTGGGCATCTAGTTTTTGGCCTGTCTGCACGTCTGCACGTCTGTCTGCACGTCTGTCTGTCTGCACGAAAAAAACTTTAACCTTGACCACTACTTTTGAACCATAACAGGTACGGCTACCATATTTCACATGTGTATTCCTTGTGACATGACCTTTCTGTCAGTACCAAAATTATTGACCTTGCGACCTTGACCTTTGACATAGATGTTGCCATTCTCGAAAAAAACTTTAAACTTGGCCATTACTTTTGACGGCTACCATATTTCACATGTGTATTCCTTGTGACATGACCTTTCTGTCAGTACCAACATTTTTGACCTTGCAACCTTGACCTTTGACCTAGACGTTGCCATTCTCGAAAAAAACTTTAACCTTGGCCATTACTTTTGAACCATAACAGGTACGGCTACCATATTTCACATGTGTATTCCTTGTGACATGACCTTTCTGTCAGTACCAACATTTTTGACCTTGCGACCTTGACCTTTGACCTAGATGTTGCCATTCTCAAAAAAAACTTTAACCTTCACCACCTCTTTTGAACCATAACAGGTAAGGCTACTATATTTCACATGTGTATACCTTGTGACATGACCTTTCTGTCAGTACCAAATTTTTTCAACTTGCAACCTTCACCTTTGACCTAGATGTTGCCATTCTCGATAAAAACTTTAACCTTGACGACTTCTTTTGAACCATAACAGGTACAGCTACCATATTTCACATGTGTATACCTTGTGACATGACCTTTCTGTCAGTACCAAAAGTTTACCTTGCGACCTTGACCTTTGACCTAGATGTTGCCATTCTCGAAAAAAAACTTTAACCTTGACCACTACTTTTGAACCATAACAGGTACGGCTACCATATTTCACATGTGTATATCTTGTGACATGACCTTTCTGTCAGTACCAACATTTTTCACCTTGCGACCTTGACCTTTGACCTAGATGTTGCCATTCTCGAAAGAAACTTTAACCTTGGCCATTACTTTTGAACCATAACAGGTACGGCTACCATATTTCACATGTGTATTCCTTGTGACATGACCTTTCTGTCAGTACCAATATTTTTGACCTTGCGACCTTGACCTTTGACCTAGATGTTGCCATTCTCAAAAAAAACTTTAACCTTCACCACTACTTTTGAACCATAACAGGTAAGGCTACTATATTTCACATGTGTATTCCTTGTGACATGACCTTTCTGTCAGTACCAACATATTTGACCTGGCGACCTTGACCTTTGACCTAGATGTTGCCATTCAGGGGCATCAGTGTTTCACAAACACATCTTGTTTTAGTTCGATAGTATGTTAAACCGGGAACCACAAACAAAAGAAGTTACGCAGTAAATGTAATCTGTTTCTTGTTGTTGTTGTTTGGCGTTGTTTACCCTCGCGCTCGGCATTAATGCCATTCCGTTCCTTACATGCTATCATATATTACGCAGTAATTCTAGATGAAGAAGTGCAGACATGAACAAAATATCTGTTTCACAATAAATGTTGCCGTCTAGTTGAAATGTTAATGTTTATCAAACTTATTCATACGAATCACAAAAAAAAAAATCCTAGTAGTACTTAAAGGGAGGTAATTTGAAGTATATATGCACAATTTAATTAAGTTCCCATTTGGTCTGACACCTTTGTCTAATAATACACATGTATGATGATTTAAATAAACAATTTAAAAGGAATACAAATATTTAACACAGTTAAACATTTATTTAAGCGAAAATCATACTGTATCTTGAACAGTGAACAAGAGAAGGCACGCAGTAAATGTAATCTGTTTATTGTTGTTGTTGTTGGCGTTGTTTATCCTCGCGCTCGGCATTATTGCCATTCCGTTCCTTACATGCTATCATATATTACGCAGTAATTCTAGATGAAGAAGTGCAGACATGAACATATATAAACCACAGAAATATCTGTTTCACAATAAATGTTGCCGTCTAGTTGAAATGTAAATGTTTATCAAACTTATTCATACGAATCACAAGTAAAAAATCGTGGTAGTACTTAAAGGAAGGTAATTTCTAGTATATACGCACAATTTAACTAAGTTCCCATTTGGTCTGACACCTTTGTCTAATAATACACATGTATGACGATTTAAATAAACAATTTAAAGGGAATACAAATATTTAACACAGCTAAACATTTAAATACATGTTCAGCAGCTAACCGTTTCCCACATACAACAACCAATTTGGTAGAGGAAAGTTTACGTCGTGCCGGGTTAGCTAGTTGCAATATAAAATCGCAAATATTGGAAATATACTTATACACAACGGACGTTTCTAGTTTCAGTACATACAAAAACGGTTCATACTTTAATTTACTTTAACATGTTGGTATATTGAAATGGGTGTTTCTGTGAGATTCACAGACTTAGTACATAGTGAAAATTTATTTATAACATTATAACATTTTATATTCATACCTATACATTAGGGTATCTACAAACAATTAATGAAATGTGTACACATTTATCTTGGCTTAAATTTGATTTTGATGATGTTACTAAATTAAATAATAGTTTTCATTCATATAATTTCAATGTTTATTAACCTTAATCATACGAATCACAAGGTAAATATCCTTGTATTGCTTAAAGGGAGGTAATTTGAAGTATCCAACAGTCTTCAAAGGGATAAATATGTCAGCGTATTACCGTCTACAGTTGTTCGTGGATTTAAATGTTCTTTTTTCTTATTTCTACATGAACAACGAAAAATTGCGGCTTCTCTTTGACGCTTTGCGTCAAACATTCATCTTGTATTAACTTGGCATCCTTATTATATCATTCTTTGACAAATGTTAAAATGTAGTCCAATATATTTACGAATTAGACCACCCTCGAAATATAATATCAGCTAAAACAGTTAAATTTTATTAATATTGTTGTATAATTTTAAACTTAATTTCGAACATAAATTGAACCCTACATGTTAATTTATTGTAATTCTTTCCTTCCTTTTTTATAATGAAAAAAACAAACTACTCATGTTTTAAAATTATATTATAACGAGCGCCCTTGTGTCAATGATGCATAACAATATGCAGAACGCAAGCAAATTGCCTGTAGAGAATCTAAGGACACATTTAAAAGTGTCAAGGACGAAATAATTTTGTACAAAACCATTCTTCTTAGCGGAGTTGTCGTTCTTTACACTCTCCTCATAAAAAAATCATATTTCTATTAATTAAATATGTTTTATCTCAGTTTGTTCTTTTCTTCAATTGTTTCAAACAAAATAAACATCTTAAATCACCTATAATTAACTATTAAGGGCAGGTACAATGACATCTTTTGAAGTTATCCCAGGTGTGTCAATTTCTTTCCTTCGTAGCCTTCGTAGCGGTATTCGCTAGTCACGTGATCAACAGTTTTAGCTTAGAAACAGTTCATATTTTAGATATGCATTGATACACACTATTAAATGAATTCTTCATAAATCAAGACATCTCTTAGAACATAAAAATAACATTCAGTAAGTTAAAATTGCTAATAAAAGGAAAATTCAAAGTGATTTTTATCTCGATATTGACACATAGCAATCTGCAGCAAGTCTAACAGGGACCCCTCTTTTGTCTTCGTAAATAAGACAAAAAATAATAAATGCGAGTCCAAATAAAGAAACTGCAAATACTTAAAACATCGGATTATTTATTTCATGACTTAGTGTGTTTAAACAAATACAATTGTTATATGTTCAAGACTTTTAAAAAAAAATCTAATAATAACTCCTCCTCCCATGTCTTTTTCGAAAACTTATTAAAAATATAAGTCGCGGGCTTCTGCCCGGCGATTAATAACAAGGTGTAAAGTTTTACAAATACTTCAATCATTATTAACAATTTACCACATCTAATTAATCTGCAGCAGACAACTTTGAAAACATCTAGGTAAAAATAAGGAATATCTCTATTATGAAAGTATAATTACTGAAAAAGAGTGGTAAAAGGAGGAGTAGTTTGATTTGATCAATTTGCCCACATGCCACCATATTTTCACCTTTCATAACCCTTTCCCACATACAACAAATCATCAGCAGACATGTTTGATAACATTTTATCAAAAATAAGAAAGTCAATTAGATTTCTATAAATGAAAGGACAATGTTTTTGTCAGAGTGCTACAGAGGTGTCAGAAAAGGTGTGTACGTGGGAAAGGGTTACTAATAAGATCTTGTTTATTCTTGTAGTTGTTTTGTTACAAGTTTAGTGAATGTCATGTCTATACCAATATAAGAATGTGCGTTTGTGCAGGCTTATATATTGTCGTCAACATGACAAATGGAAAATGTTATTTCAAGTTTTAACCCTGTCCCACATACAACAAATCTGCAGCAGTCGACTTTGAAAAACATAGTCACAAAAACCTGAAAAATCTCAATAAAAGATAGCTTTATTGTTAAATAAAGTTAAAAACATTGTGGCTAAAGGAGAAATTGCTCATCATGAGCAATTTCACCTTTGGCCACAATGTTTTCAAAAGTCGTCTGATGCTATTGCGTCAAAAAGCGTCTGAAGGTGGGAAAGTGTTAAGTCTAAAGGAATTGCTTTGCTGATTATGAGTATATTCTGCCTTTGCAACAATCTTTTCAAATCATTGTTTAGTCATCTGCTTTAAAAACATCTGTTACATTGACATAACTGAAAGTGTAATAATACGTCTGCTGCAGATGCATCAAAATGTTTCTGCATGTGGAAAAAGAGTTAAATGACTTAGGAATAACATATTTATTACTCAATCCAACTCAAGATTCAAAGCAGACAGATATAACATAGTATTACCTAGAACAATCTAATTCAAAAATCTAATTCAAAATGCAGAGCAGGCATGCTGTTATCACTTAAACCCTTTCCCACATACATCAAATTTTGAAAACATCAGACAGAAATATGAAAACTTTATAAATGAAAAGATGATTTTTTAAAAGAATTGATAGCATTGTGACAAAGGGGCACATTGCTCATGAGCAATTTCTCCTTTTGTCACAATGTGTTCAAAAGACGTCTGCCGCAGATTTGTTTTATGGTATTAATTTACTTAATTAATATATTTTAGTGTTGTCTTCATTAAAAACAACTGCATAATTAGAAGTGTAATTTTGATACAGATCTCAACTTATAAAACATTGTGCTGTTTTATTTTGAGGCCTTTTGATCCAAAGGTTCTTGGTACAAACCCTGTTCAAGGGGAACTGTCAACCGTTCAAGTCATTAAATGTGAATACAGGTATTTTAAAAATTATAGTAATGGCTGCGCCCCTTGGCGTTTAGGGTTGCTGGGTTACAATATGACTAACTGACTGGTGTCAGGATAAATGAACCAGTAGTACTGGTAACTTACCTAAGAAACGTTTTAATATAACTAAAAGAAAAATTAAAAGCAGCGAAAAACAAAATAATCAATCAATTAAATGTTAATTCAATGTCGGAAAAGAAGAACTTGCTCTCCATTTGTGTAGACTCTGATAAGACCAAGCACATGCAAAGCTTTCTGAACCTACATTGTTCAGAAATGCCAACTTGTATCTTTTCCTATGGACTCATATTGCTATAGAGTGACCTGAAGAATATTTATAGACCCCCTTCTTGCGGTATTGTGGTAAATAATCTGCCTCAGAAGCGGGAGGTCGCAGATTTGATCCCTTGTCTGGTCATAGGCCGAGCCTATGTAGCAACGCGGGCTGTCAATTCAGGGGTTGTTGTGAGTTTGAACCCAAGCTCGGCCAACATTCTTCTTGACGATTGACAAAAGTCATTCGTCTTTCACCAATGGGCTAACAGTATATGTGGAAAAGCAGCCAGTTGCTTGGAAAGAATGTTGTGTGGAGTACTGGTATGAGAAAACCAGGACACATATGAGTAGGTAAACTGGCCGCCGTGATATGACTGAAATTCTTTTGAAAACGGCGTTAAACCCCAATCAATCAATTGTCTGGTCATACAAAACGGTTGTAAAATTGGCTTTCCCTCCTTGGACCTCAGGGTTGTGGGCTTAGCATTATATGACTCTTATTGGGATCAATGTGATACTATTTAAATTCTAATTGTTGGGGGAAAAAAATGAATTCAATAATCGATCATCTGGGCCTTACAAATATTAGATTAAATTTTGACAGAAACTTTAATTATTTTACAATCTTTAAAACTAGACTACATGACCAATTTATTCAAAGTTGGAATATGTCTTTTAATAACTCGCCAAAGTTGGCATATTATTGCAAGTTTAAAAAATAATTCTCTTATGAAAAATATTCAATTATCAGACAAAATCATCTTGGTAATATGCAATGGCCCAATATTTGTAAATTTAATAAATTATTGTCAAGTTCAAAACAGAAAGTATAAATAAATCTATGTAGATATATTTTGGAAGGTTATTCTATTTGCAATGAAGTATTAAAGCTTGTTGCTGTTCCCCGACCTATTCTTACTATACTGTGTATCTTTTTCATTTGATATACCAAATAATTATTATTTATCTGACATTTTGTATATTTATATATGTATTTACTTTTGTCTAAGCCATATTTCTTCCACTTTGTAAATGGCCACAGACAAATTTTGTCGATATTTGCCAATAAAGGATTGAATTTAATTGAAATGAATTGAATTACTGACTTTTGGTGTCAGAATAAAAGGGCCATGCAGTAGTTCTGGTAAATTAATCATAAAATGATGGGATATAACTGAAAGGATAAATTCATTGGCATTAACCCTTTCTCTCATATAGACGCAATTTCTCCTTTTGCCACAATGTTTTCATCTTTTCGTCTTACTGTTATCCATTTAATTATAGAGATTTTCTATTTTTTGACAAAATATGTTTAAAGGCATCTACTGCAGAATTGTTGTATGAGGGAAAGGCAATTCAAGCAGAAAGTTTACTTCTGATCTGTCTGTGAATGTTACCTTTACTTGCATTCTCTCTGCAAAGCTCTAGATATGCTTGGGGCGTTTTGCATGTTCTAAAATCCTTATTTGACCCTCTAACCCTATTTTATGAGTACTCAAAAGATCCATCTAAGTGACACGATTCTTTTGAGTACCCACATCATAGGTTTTGGTTTGATAATAAGAAAGATATTTTAGGGGAAAAGAGCTGTAAACCACTTCTTATCTGGACCCGTGTGTCTGGTTGCTTGTATGACTAGATGGCGATAGGGAAATCCTTCATCTTGCACAGAGGAATGTCAACCTTGTAACACATTGATTGTAAATTTTGTAATGTCTGTTTCCCATACTGGGGCTATCAATAATTCTGATCGTAAACACTATTACAAGAAATGTCATTGGTCATAGTGAGCAATGACTTCATTTTCCGCTGTATTTACAAAAGTAATCTTCGATAGACAGACCAGTCAGATTGGAGATGTGGTTTAATGGATGGTTTAACCCTTTCCCTCATATAGACGCTTTCTGACACCTCTGCAGCAGACGGCTTTTTGAAAACATAGTGACAAAAGAAGAATTTGCACAAAACGTGCAATTTCTCCTTTTGTCACAATATTTTCAGTTTTTGTCATAGGTTATCCATTCAAATATGGAGATTTTCTATATTTTGACAAAATACGTTCAAAGTCGTCTGCTGCAGAATTGCCGTATGAGGGAAAGGGTTAATGGATGCGTCTGAAAGACTAAATAAACAAACACATTTCTTCTCCTTTTCTCATTTCAACTTTTTTGCACAACATTAACCCTTTCCCTCATACGACAATTCTGCAGCAGACGACTTTGCACATATTTTGTCAAAACATAGAAAATCTCCATAATTGAATGGATAACCTATGACAAAAAGTGGAAAACATTGTGGCAAAAGGATTGTGCAATTTCTTCTTTTGTCACTATGTTTCCAAAAAGACGTCTGCTGTAGAGGCGTCAGAAAGCGTCTATATGAGGGAAAGGGCTAACAGCCATATGTTTTCTCTTCTTCTTTTTTCTATTTTCAACCTTTTTCCTAGTGCTTACAACTCAGTGATCAAATTTTTATTGTTTCCCCTTGTTTAATTACAGGAATTGGTTCTAGCATCTATAATAAAAAAGTACAAAAGCCTTTGATAAATAATGCAAATATTTATATTCAAATTCATTTTAAGCTTGTTTCTAATGACAATATAAACAAATGCAGTAAGTCACATAACTCTGTCAACCATATTTGTAAAGTTATGCCCCTTTTTGTACTTAGATTTTGTCACAAAAACATTATTTCCTATAAGCTATTACTTTGCAATTTCTTAATATGTCTTCATTATTTTGTTTAGGACAACAGGTTGAGATGCAACCAAAATTGTTTTGTCAAGGTCAAATTTGAGAAAATTATGCCCCGTTTTGTACTTGTTCATGATAACTTAAAGTCAGCAATCATTTTTCCATTTCTTAATATTTCTACCCATTGCTACCGATTCCAAAGTTTTTAATTGGTATAAAACTCAAATTGACCTGATCTCACACGGCGGAAGAAGACATTGGTGCAGAGGCAGAGCGTTGACCTATCGTACCAAAGGTTAAATGTTCGAGTCCTGTGTACCGGGTTCTGACTTTGGGATTTTTTCCTCACGAACGGAGCAAGTACTGGTTAAGTCTCCAGGAAGCAGACATCGAGCTGAAAGCTTGTTTTCGCAATCGATGTAAAATAAATAAGTTATTACTCAGGCGGAAGCTCTAACCACTTCACTACAAAATGATTCATAATTTTCAACATTTTTCCCACAATCAGATGACTTCATTTATAAACAAATTGTTGCAAAAGGAGAAACTTTGCAAACTTTCATTTTTAACTATTTTCAAAATCTTTGCAAAGATGTTTTCAAATTCATCAGCTGAACATTTGTTGTATGTGGGAAAGGGTTAATCCTTTCTCACATACAATAAATCTGCAACAGAAGACTTTGAAATTATTTATTCAAAATTTATAAACAAATTGTTGCAAAACGAGAAATTTCGCAAACTTTTGTTTTTAACTATTTTCAAAAAGCTTTGCAAAGATGTTTTCAAATTCATCAGCTGCACATGTGTTGTATGTGGGAAAGGGTTAATCCTTTCTCACATACAATAAATCTGCAACAGAAGACTTTGAAATTATTTAGTCAAAATAAGGAAAATAATTATAAATGAAAGAAATTTTATTTCAATAAAGTATTAAATATTGTGACAAAAATAGAAACTGTTCATTATGAGCAGTTTCTATTTTTTCTAAAATGTTTTTAAATATAGTCTGCTGCAGAGGCATCAGAAAGCATCTGTATGTGGTAAAGTGTTAAAGATGTATGCGATAAGGTAGGCTTTTTCTGAGATATCATATTATAGTAAAACATACCATACATCATTTATAAGCCTTTTATAGTCTGCTATTGCTTATTACAATAACATTGTAAAAAGCCCAAATAAATAAGAAAAGCTTTCATGTAAATTAATGGTTAAACAGCCTTTTCAACTGTACAGGAATGGAATTGATGATCTTTAAACAGTAAATACATTATTTAGAAAATGATGAAATTGGTGGAGTACAATTT
The DNA here is from genome assembly GCA_031761405.1 of Serripes groenlandicus. NCBI lineage: Eukaryota > Metazoa > Mollusca > Bivalvia > Cardiida > Cardiidae > Serripes > Serripes groenlandicus. The sequence continues at coordinate 181,588 of JASEVX010000199.1, forward strand.
ATTTCCAGAGGTTAAAAATTGTAGCATACTGCGTAAAGGATATATGTAATTTCTTCAGCCCATAGAGTTCTATATTTATTTGAAATAACCATGGTTTTATGTCACCATATTTTTCATCCACAGACAAATTTTCGCAGTCACTTGACGGGACAGCCTGGAAAAAAGATATTTTGATTAATAATGTTGGCAGGAAATGACGATTTAAAACAACTCTGTCTAGGATTATAGAAAGTTATGATCATTCTGGGAATCGACTTGATAATTGCGTTTAAAATAAATGCTATTTTATAAACAATTTAAATACCTAGCTATCTAAGACTTTTAGAAATACATTATACTAAATCACTCATACATATACATATACACTCGCCCATACCCACAATCTCATTAACCCTTTCCCACATACAACAAATCTGCAGCAGACGACTTTGAAAATACTAAGCAAAAACATAGAAAAGCTCTATAATTGTAGGTATAATTACTGAAAATAGCAATTGCTTGTTTTGAGCAATTTCTACTTTTGTCACAATGTTTCCAAAAGTCATCTGCTACAAAGGATTCAGAAAGCGTCTATATGTGGGAAAGGATTAAAACTTCACTGCAGTAGCAAATGCTGGTGTAGATATATGATGACTGCCTACAGGTCGTCTCTGATTGACCTTTGCATCAACCAATCAAATTGTCGCCTACAAAATTAGTCTTCATCAGGTGAGATAACTTATATAAATAAGATGGAGAAGCGGTGATGGCTGAGCATTGGTTGTAAAGTGAATTTTTATTGTACAGAAAAAGGAAAACTGCTCATGGATATTTAAATGTATGGGATCAACTTAAAACCTTTTATGCGGTAAAATCAGATCCAATAGGAATCTGCCGGGACACAGTGGTTAGTGTAGGTGATTTGGAACTTGGCTTTGGTTTGATTCCCAGTTGCAGCAAGCGGTCATGTTGGAGTGCCTTTTGGCGAGGCACATTTTCTAGCCTAGTACTGGTTTGTTTATCCAGGTACCATGAATATATGAATGGTCTACGTGATATAACTGAAATAATATTGAAACCCCCGATAAAACAAACAAATCAGATCCAATAAACACACAGCTACATATTTTGGTCCGATTTTGACTCATCGGTCAATCAGATGCTGGAGAAAAAGCCTAAAATATAATAGGACAAAGTATGTTCTATATATAATAGGACAAAGTATGTTCTGCATATAATAGATAACATTCGGACATGTTCTCACTTTCACTCTTTCCCATGTACAACAAATCTTGGAACTTGGAAAATATTTAGGCTAAAATATGGAAAATCAACATAAATGAAATTATAAATTTTGAAAACATTGTGACAAAAGAAGAATTTACTTGTTCTGAGCAATTTCTCCTTTTGTCTCAATTCTTTTCAAAAGTTGTCTCCTGCTATTCCCATACAGATCAAACCCTTTGCAAAATATTTGCAGAATATGTGCAGAATATATTCCTTTCAAACTACTATTTGCACTCTATTTGCAAATGCTTTGCGGAAAGTAGCTGCAAATACTTTGCAAATATCAATATATCTGGCAAAGGCATTGCAAACGTTAACTTAGATAACTAAAGTAGCTGCAAATACTGTGCAAATACCAACTCTGTCTGTTTATATATATGGCAAATAGTATGCAAATAGTAACTTATTAATTATATAACTGAAGTTTAGCTGCAAATACTTTGCAAGTACTAACTTAGTCTATTAATATTCTTGCAAATAAATTGCAAATACTAACTTTGTCTGTAAATATTCTTGCAAAGGGTATGCAAAGGGTAACTTAGAATTTCAAACAGTGCAAGTAGTTTGCAAACACTAACTTATCCCCTGAATGATATTTTCCAAATACAAAGTTGTTGGACTTCAAATGAAATTATTACAATAGTTTTATAAATTATTGACTGATTTAACCACTATATATAACCAAAACATGTGTGCAGCTTATATAAAAGTGTGTATATAAATTCAGTATAATTTTACATAAACATGATGTTTTCAGTTGAAAATGCAAAAGCCAAAGATATGTTTGGCTAAAACATACATTCTGTAGCATACGACTTCAAACGCATTTTGTCAAAACATAGAAAATCTCCATAATTGAATGGATAACCTGTGACAAAAAGTGGTAAACATTGTGGCAAAAGGAGAAATTGCACTTTCTTCTTTGTCACTATGTTTTCAAAAAGCTATCTGCTGCAGAGGCGTCAGAAAGCGTCTATATGAGGGAAAGGGATTGTCCCTGAAGTGTTCAGGCCCTAAATATAATTTATAAAGAAAATTGAATTCTGGTTTTATTGATGCATGAATCATAACAATCTTTTCAGGAATAAGTTGACAATCGTAGTTCGAAGTTTGATTTACAGGTATTTTTCGATCCTCCTGTAGAGTCGCATTTCAACATGTGGGTCAGTTTAAAAATAAATGCGATCACATGATTGATTTGCATATTAATGAGATCACATGATCCAATCAGGTCAAATATATAACTTCCTGTTGATTTTTCAATCATTTTCCAGTCACGATTATTTATGAAAATATCGGCACGGAAAGTTAAGAGCATGGTGTTCCGCATCTGGTAAGTATTTATTTTACGATTCAATACATTTGAAAACTTTAAATCAATAACTTTAATTTGATGTAAGAATAAACAAAATCCGTCCACAAACGACGATAGCATGCAAATTTAAAGTTCAAAGGTCACGCTTTTCGAGCATGACTCGGAGGTCAATATACGACGCCATTTTGTCAATATTAAATCGCTGGAGAAAATACACTACAAACCCCGAAATCAGCGCTAACACACAGTCTTGATTAATATTTTGATGAATAATCAGATAATTAATATGATTTTATGAAATAAACCCGTTAATATTTGTTATTCAGCCGTTATACTTAAATCCGTTAAACCCTAAACAAAGGGTCACGATTACGTAAATTTTCATAATAAGAAAACAATAACATTGGCGAAAATATTCGCTTACGTGCGAGTTTCTAAACAGTTTTAGAAATGAAACACATATACTCTTGTCATTGCATTGCACACTTATTTAGATGCTAGTTATTATTTAAAACGAAGCCAAATTTTTTATTTTGAAATTGCCAACAGGAATTGATTTCGGACAGTCACATTTTCGGATACGGCAAATGTAGCAATGTTGTTGTCATCATACATTTTCGTGATGGACGTGACACATTATAAATATTATGTGTATTTTCAATGATTTGACATTGTTTTAATTAATAAGATGAACCCTTTCCCACATGCAAAGATATCTACCATAGAACTGATTCTTTGAAAACATTGTGGAAAAGGAGGCTTTTTTCAAAACTTATTCAATAATTATATTTTCTCTTAGAGATTTTTTAATCATTTGACATGATATAAAATTATAACCTTACCCACCCGTAGACACATTTGCAACCGATTTTTAAGACATTGTGGAAAAAGAAGATCTTTCTTCAAACTTAATAACTTATTGCAACATCTGCAGCAGATTTTATTTAAAACATTGTGACAATTAAAGGGGGATTTTTTTCTGCAAACCATATTCAATTATAACACTCCTCAATAAAGAGATTTTCCTTAATTTGACCAAAATGTTTTCAAAGTCACTGATGCAGATCTGTCACATGTTGCAATGGATTTATTATTAATTGGCTATAATTGCTATAGATAAAGTATAACCTGTACTGAATTCTTGGAATGAAAATAAAAGACACACATTTACTTTTTCATTTATTTTCATAATTTTATGAATCATGTACATATTTCAGACTTATGACATGATGAATGGTTTATAATGGTATCCAGCCAACACAAGACAATTGATCATCCCTGAATCACCGCCGTCCATCCTGTAAAGATGTTCAATCCCAAAAGAATGTATCAAGAATGACATGAAGATGAAAGATGATGGTGTTATAATTTCAAACATTGAAGCATTGAATGATGATGCCATAAGGTCAAATTTGAAAGATGACAGAGGAATTTTTTCTAATGATCTTATGCTGTGTGTTATTGATTTATTTGGAGCAGATCATGCCTAGTGACAAAAGAAAAAATTGCACAAAACGTTACTCACTTTTATAGGTTATCCATTCAATTATAGAGAACTTCTATTTTTTGACAACATATGTTCAAAGTTGTCTGCTGCAGAATTGTTGTATGAGGGAAAGGGTTAAATCATATAAAATATAGAGGTTATTTGTTTCATATTTTATTTATATTTTAAATGATGTTTAATTAAAATAAAGCTTAAAATGGTAAACATATATCTGGATTTATATATACCTTAATTCCCAAGTTTTTAGAATGTAATCTATTTGCAGACTGTTTGCAATCTAGTTGCAGACCGTTTGCAATCTATTTGCAGATGGTTTGCAATCTATTTGCAGACTGTTGCAATCTAGTTGCATAGTATTTGCAATCTAGTTGCAAAGTATTTGCAATCTAGTTGCATAGTATTTGTAATCTAGTTGCAAAGTATTTGCAATCTAGTTGCATAGTATTTGTAATCTAGTTGCATAGTATTTGTAACCTATTTGCAGATTTTGCTGTTGAATTGGCTGCAAACATTCTGCAAAGGGTTTTTTGAATGCTTCATGTACCCTTTGCAATCTGTTTGCAGACTGTTTGCACAGATCGTTCCAAATCTACCCGTCTGCAGAATATATTCTGCAAATATTTGTAGAATATATTCTGCAAACACTTTCGCAAACAATTTGCAAAGGTTTGGAATATATTCCGCAAACACTCCCATTCGTAGGGGTTGTGCCTCAATGTGGGAAAGGCATTTTTAGAAAATCTATCCATATATCTATCTGATTGATTGATTTGAGTTTAACCCTTTCCTTCATATGACAATTCTGCAGCAGACGACTTTGGACATATTTTGCCAAAAAATGGAAAATCTCCATAATTGGATAACCTTTGACTAAAAGTGGAAAACATGGCAAAATGAGAAATTTCTCGTTTTGAGCAATTTCCTATTTTGTCTTTATATTTTCAAAAAGCCTTCTGCTGCAGAGGCATCAGAAAACGTCTATATGAGGTTGGGTAATGCAGTTTAAAATGGTATTTCAGTTATATCATGGTGGCAAATTTACCTACATATACGAGGGTATAGCCAGAAATTCGTGGAATTGTTCAATAAAATCAACATTCTTTTACATTTTCAAACGAACATTAGTTCGCTATAAAATTTAATTCAGCTGTAAATGACATAGAAAATTTCAAAAAGATACATACAATAGAAAGAAAACTACAGCTTGTTTAATAATATGAGATCGGTATAGCCCCCGCAGTTCAATCTTCAGTAAATGACGTCAACGTCACAACTTCTCAAAGTAAGCGCCATTCGCCTCTACACAACGTCGATGTATCTTTACCCAATGCCGGTAAATGTCACTTAACCACTCTGCCTTGTATGAATATACGTCACATAAAATGTGCAAACTTTCGCGCCTTTTAATTGGTTTCCATGTGAGTTATCAACAAAACAAAAAAGTTGTATATGGTTATTAGTAACTGCGGAGCTACGTGCAACCACGTGTTATCATAGTGACCACTACGTTGCCATTATCCTTTTGCCACAATATTTTCAAAAATCATATGCTGCAGAAGCGTCAGAAAGCGTCTATATGTGTTAAAGGGTTAACCCATTGGTGGAAAACAAACAAGGCTTATCACAATGATTTTTGTCAATCATTGGGGAAAAAATTAATGGCTGTTAGTTAGGGTTCAAACTCACAACCTTCTGGTTGGATAACACTTGGCGTTACCAACTAAACTATCACTGATCAATATTATAATCCGAAAAGGGAATTTTGTTTTTTTTCCCTCTAGCTGTACTTAAAGTAATAAAATGGCTCTTAGATACTATTATAAAATGAATCACCAAATAGTTATTGTATGAACGTTGCAGTTTATCTGCATGAAGTACACTCTAGGACAACCAACTGGGGCCATGCTGTTAATCCAGTTGTGAGTTATGAGTTCAAACCCCAGCATGGCCAACATTTAGAAAAACTCAATGTAAAAGGTGTCATTCATTTTCCATCAATGGGCTAACAGTCCATGTAGAAAAGCAGCCAGTCCCTTGGAAAGACTGTTATGTTGAGTACTGTGGTGTGAGAAAGGCAGAAAACACATGGGTAGGTGAATTGGCCACCATTATATGGCTAAAAAAATTGCATTAACCCTTTCCCTCATAGGACAATTCTGCAGCAGACGACTTTGAACATATTTTGTCAAATAATGGAAAATCTCTATAATTGATTGGATATCCTATGACTAAAAGTGGAAAACATTGTGACAAAAGGAGAAATTACATGTTTTGTGCAATTTCTTCTTTTGTTACTATGTTTTCAAAAAGCCATCTGCTGCAAAGGTGTCAGAAAGCGTTTATATGAGGGAAGGGTTAAACTGAAATCAATCAAATATTAGCGCCTAGTTCTGTTTTTCAGATGCCTTGGAAAGTCTACCAAATGATCCAGTAAATAACATAACATGGTTATATTAGTTTGTATGTAACATTCTTCACATGTTAAATAGAGGATGAAATCACATTTTTGGAAGAACACTTTACCATTTGGTACCTCACCCTTTTTGTGTCTGCCTCTCTGCATAATTTCAACAGGCAATGGGTGTGCCACATATTTGTTATCTCATCTGCAGCAGACCTGTTTTGAAAAAAATTGCATCAAAAGAGAGAAATTGCTCATAATTCTCTGTTCAATAATTATCATCATCATGGTAGCAGCTTTCATATTTTCCATAATTACCTAGATGTTTTTATAGTTATCTGCTCCAGTTTCTCTCTATGTAGGTATAAGTTAAAAAGGTCAGTAATATAAATTGTAACCTTATGATCTAACAAACAATATAATTCTTAACTCTTAGCACGCTAGCGGCGGGTTTTGTCAACCATTGATGACATTTGCAAACAGTTTGGATCCAGATCAGTCCCCACAAAATGTGGGGACTGATCTGAGATCCAAACTGTTTGTCACTCCGATTCAATTTCAGTAAACACTTGGGGAAAATAAGTATTTTTTCAAAATTTTGCAGGCGACAATATAGCAGACGAAAATAATTTAGCATGCAAAGAGTTAATACAGTCCTATCGTGGAGTGCCCTTGGGCAAGGCACATTAATCCTAGCCTAGGACTTGTTGTTTACCCAGGGACCATGAATATTTTAGTGAACTGTTGCCATGATATAACTTAAAGAATGTTGAAAACAGCATAAAACAACAATATAAAAATCAAACAAATATGCAAATAATGTATATTTAACCAGGTTTTCCGAAGGGTTATTAGTTTGGCGAAGTCGGCGGGCGGGCGGTCGGTCGGGCGGTCGGTCGGGCGGGCATCAACTTTCCTTGTCCGGACCATAACTTTGCCATGCATAGAGATATTTTCAAATAACTTGGCACAAACATGCACAATATCGAGACGATGTGCCAAATGCAAAAACTATTTCTGTAGATTCAAGGTCAAGGTCACAGTGATAAGAAATAGACTTTAATTGAACTTTTCTTGTCCGGACCATAACTTTGTCATGCATAGAGATATTTTCAAATAACTTGGCACAAACATGCACCATATCAAGACGATGTGCCAAATGCAAAAAAAAAATCTGTAGATTCAAGGTCAAGGTCACAGTGATAAGAAATAGACTTTAATTGAACTTTTCTTGTCCGGACCATAACTTTGTCATGCATAGAGATATTTTCAAATAATTTGGCACAAACATGCACCATATCAAGACGATGTGCCAAATGCAAAAAAAAAATCTGTAGATTCAAGGTCAAGGTCACAGTGATAAGAAATAGACTTTAATTGAACTTTTCTTGTCCGGACCATAACTTTGTCATGCATAGAGATATTTTCAATTAACTTGGCACAAACATGCACCATATCAAGACGATGTGCCAAATGCAAAAATAAAATCTGTAGATTCAAGGTCAAGGTCACAGTGATAAGAAATATACTTTAATTGAACTTTTCTTGTCCGGACCATAACTGTGTCATGCATAGATATTTTCAAATAACTTGGCACAAATATGAACTATATCAATATGATGTGTCACATGCAAAACTTTTGTCTGTAGCTTTAAGGTCAAGGTCACAGTGACAACAAATAGACATCAGTTGAACTTTTCTTGTCTGGACAATAACTTTTTCATCCATAGAGATATTTTCAAATAGTTTGGAACAGATATACACCATATCAAGACGATGTGTCATATGCACAATTTATGTGTTTAGCTTCCTGGTCAAGGTCTTTAGCTTCCAGGTCAAGGTCACAGTGACAGAAAATATACTTTACTTGATTTTTTTTGTTCAGACCATAACTTTACCATGCATATAGATATTTTCTATGCTCCATATTAAATAACTTGGCAATTTAAAAGAATATAGCATAGATAAGAGTAAGTTTCATAACGTCGGGCCCTGGATCTAGTCTGTTTGCAAAGGCATAAACGCGTTACTATCAAGTAAAGGGTTAAGGCAGATCACTGATTATCAACCTGGCATTAGGGATCCTAAAATGTGGCTGCTTACAACAAAAGGTTGCTTAATATCTGTTATCTATTATATGTTCTTAATAAATGAGGCCATCAACACACGATTGACTGTATTGAACTGATATTTGTTAGATAAAATTGTGATATATTTAATTGACAAAGTAATTATGATTATTCATCAATAGAAATATTCCCTGTTACTTGAATTACTAGCTTTGATAAACTATTAACAGAAAGATATGACAGATCTGTTAATTCTTAATTAAACACCTTCCATTATAGAAAACCTGGTTTCATGGAATTTCCATGTCTTGTTTATATATTGTCATAGCATGAAAATAACTTTTTTGTAGGTGAGGTTAAAGAGGAACAATGTCATAAGTAGATTGCAACGTTAATTAATTATTCATTAATTTATCATTCATTAAAATAAATTTACCGTTAAATTAGATCCTCGTTTGCTCCTGCTCTTTATAAATGATCCCTCGGAAATATTTGTACAGCGATTAGATGGGAGACTCTGGATAAATCCTAGGTTAGGTCAAATTGGACCATTATAATAGGTAGTATAAGCTTCCCTTCTTTGGCACTGATGATTGCAGTGGTAGTTTTACGCCTGCTCAACTATTAGGATAAATGTAACAAGTGCTTTATCCTGTTGAATGGGCTGATACTTTATTTGTCTCCTAACGATCGAAGGTTTGGGGACTATAGGTTTGGTCGATTCCGTCTGTCCGTCTGTCTGCCCGTCTGTCAGTCCCACATAACCTTGTCCGTCCTTCATCTTAACCATGCATCTTAGGATTTCAAAGAAACTTGGCACAAACGTTCACCATGATGAGGCGGCGTGTCGCGCACAAGACCCAGGCCTGTACCTCAAATGTCAAGGTCACACTTAGAGGTCAAAGGTCAAAATGAATTCTGTTTGATAGGTCAAAATGAGAAACCATGCCTCACAGAATTCCCAAATTACTGGGCACACATGTTCACCATGATGAGGTGACATGTGGCACACACGACATAGGCCTGTAACTGCAAGGTCAAAGTTCGAAATGAGAAATGTTTGATAGGACCGTTTCCAAAATGTATGCAGTGCATTGCTGTTTTTTGTCAACAAATGCACATACAATACACAATGTGCTGTTCTCATACGGTGAGGACTTTTGTATTGCTTGCATCCTTTATTCTGATTAATGTACTAATACTTTATTCTGATAAATGTACTGATACTTTATCCTGTTAAATGGACTGATACTTTATCTTAATTGTACCACAGGCGTCCGAATTTCTATTACAGCAAAAAATGCGAAAAATCACACAATACCTCGTTAAAATACTCAAAAAGTCTCTCTATATTGTCTATACAATTTGCAACATTCCGCAGCGACAGATTAATCAAACAACGATTTAAAACACGGTCTAAAAAAAAAAAATTATACTTCTTTCGAAATCATACAAATAAATACCGTATTTTTTATGAATAATATTATATTTGGAAGAAAAATGATTAAATGCCAACCCCAAAAAACATTGCTCAGGTACAATATTCTAAAAAAGCGTGTCATTTCGCGTTAAATATTCGCTACGGAATGTGATTATTGTGACGTCAGTGCATGGCGGTCAGGACAACTGCACATTTCCAAATATAATGAACATTAAGCCGGCGTATTTGTCGATTGGCAAATATTGAAGTGGTAGATCACAAGAAAAATCATTTATGAACCTGTCTCTACCTGGGACCAGGTCGTTTTAGACGTTTTTCTGAGGAAATCAAAGCCCGAATCGAGCGAGGGGGTAATTATTGTCATTATTATTATATGGACGTATAGAGGGGCTATTTAGAGTAACACATGTGGGATTCCCCAAATTACCATTACAATCATTTTTTTCTGTAATAGAAATTCGGACGCCTGTGATTGTACTGATCCTTTATTCTGATAGATGTATTGATCCCTTTATCCTGATAAATCTACTAATACATGATACATCTGTCAAGGTCATAATTTTCAGGGTCAAGGTCATAATTGTGCAGAACTTGACCCTTTCTTATATCTCAGCAACCCCTGCTGGAATTTTTCTGAAACTTTGTCAGATGTATTGTTTGGTCATAGGACATCTGTCAACGTCAAATTATTTAGGGTCAAGGTCATAATTGTGCAGAACTTGACCTTTGTTAGGTAACTTTACCTCAAAACTTAACCTTTCTTATATTATCAGCAACCACTGCTTGAATTTTTCTGAAACTTTGTCAGATGTATTGTTTGGTCATGGGACATCTGTCAACGTCAAAATGTTCAGGGTCAAGGTCATAATTGTGCAGAACTTGACCTTTGTTAGGTAACTTAACCTCAAAACTTAACCTTTCTTATATCTCAGCAACCCCTGCTTGAATTTTTCTGAAACATTGTCAGATGTATTGTTTAGTCATGATACATCTGTCAACGTCATAATTTTCAGGGTCAAGGTCATAATTGTGCAGAACTTGACCCTTTCTTATATCTCAGCAACCCCTGCTGGAATTTTTCTGAAACTTTGTCAGATGTATTGTTTGGTCATGGGACATCCATCAACGTCAAAATTGTCAGGGTCAAGGTCATAATTGTGCAGAACTTGACCTTTGTTAGGTAACTTAACCTCAAAACTTAACCTTTCTTATATCTCAGCAACCTCTGCTTGAATTTATCTGAAACTTTGTCAGATGTATTGTTTGGTCATGGGAGATCTGTCAACGTCATAATTTTAAGGGTCAAGGTCATAATTGTGCAGAACTTGACCCTTTCTTATATCTCAGCAGCCCCTGCTGGAATTTTTCTTAAACTTTGTCAGATGTATTGTTTGGTCATGGGAGATCTGTCAACGTCATAATTTTAAGGGTCAAGGTCATAATTGTGCAGAACTTGACCCTTTCTTATATCTCGGCAACCCCTGCTGGATTTTTTCTGAAACTTTGTCAGATGTATTGTTTGGTCATGGGACATCCATCAACGTCAAAATTTTCAGGGTCAAGGTCATAATTGTGCAGAACTTGACCTTTGTTAGGTAACTTAACCTCAAAACTTAAAACTTTTTATATCTCAGCAACCCCTGCTGGAATTTTTCTGAAACTTTGTCAGATGTATTGTTTGGTCACGGGACATCCGTGTCAACATCAAAATTACTTTTTCACATTTTATCAACTTTACTTTCTTTTTGCATAGTGATACCATTTAATATCTGATTTTCTTAGAAGGGCGAGACACCCTCAGCCCGAGGTCTTGTTCTGGTAAATGTACTGATACTTTATTCTGATAAATGTACTGATACTTTATTCCGATTATTGTACGGATTACTTTATCCTGATGCATATATGGATAATTTATCCTGATATATAATATTATGTTCTAAAACTTTATTTTGATAAATGCACTGATACTTTATCATGATAAATGCATGTACTGATACTTTATTCTGATAAATGTACTGATTCTTTACCTTGGTATATGTACTGATATTTTGTTTGGCTAAATTTACAGATACTTTATCCTGATAAATGTACTGATACTTTATCCTGATAAATGTACTGATACTTTATTCAGATAAATGAACTGAAACTTTATTCTGATAAATGTACTGATACTTTATTCTGATAAATGTGCTGATACTTTATCCTGTTAAATGTACTGATACTTTATCCTGATAAATGTACTGATACTTTATCCTATTAAATGTACTGATACTTTATCCTGTTAAATGTACTGATACTTTATTCTGATAAATGTATGACGGTTCTAAATTCAGTATTTGACCTTCGAACCCTATATGGTGGGCACACAAAACAATCACCTCAGCTACACATTCCTTTTGAGTACCCACACTATAGTGTTTAATTGATAAATAAGAGAGATATTTATAACCTGGTAAAGACCTGTACTCCAATGATCTTATAGCCATGAGATCTGAGGACTGATTCGTGACATCACACATTTAATATAAATGAGTCTTTTAGATGCTTCCTAAACGATACATTTTATATAACTGACATAATTTCGTTGCAGGCATGCCCACAAAATTTCACTAATCCCATAAAACCAGATTTCCTATAACTTGATTATCTACTGGAAATCCTTCCATAGGGGCTGTCAAATTTCACCCGTGTTACACTGTAGAATTTGGAGGGTTGTTCTTAACCCTTTCCCTCATACGACAATTCTGCAGCAGACGACTTTGAACATGTTTTGTCAAAAATTGGAAAATCTCTATAATTGAATGGATAACCTATTACTAAAAGTGGTAAACATTGTGGCAAAAGAAAAAAAATGCTTGTTTTGAGCAATTTCTGCATTTGTCACTATGTTTTCAAAAAAACATCTGCTGCAGAGGCGTCAGAAAGTGTCTATATGAGGGAAAGGGTTAAGTCTTGTCATTTATGTTGCATTTCACCCCAAACATGTAATTAATGCACAAAATTACATTAATATCCCTAAATTGATCACTGCATGACAAAATCTGTATACTATCTGAACTCAGTGATACAGTTAAGTCACATCTTGAAATTGACAAATTTACTGTTCATGCTCTGCTCCGTTCCGTTCCGTTCCACTCCACTCACGTTCCAATCCGCTCACATTCCAATCCGCTCACGTTCCAATCCGCTCACGTTCCATTCCGCTCATAAAGCGTTCACTCATTTATAACATTAGGATTGCTTTTTTCCGTTCCTATAAGATTGAGCGAAGCATTCATGTGATTAGATTTTTTCGTTCATTATCATTGTTTCGTTCAGAGCGCAAAATTCCGTGCCGCTCACAAAGTGTTCCAACTTCGTTCCAATCACGCTCACGATCCAATCACTTTCCGCTCAGATTGTCAATTTCATGATGTTCTTAACTGTAAGAACATCTTGAAATTGACAAATTTACCGTTCAAGCTCCGTTCCATTCCGTTCCGCTCTGCTCACGTTCCATTCTGCTCATAAAGCGTTCACTCTTTCATAACATTGTGATTGCTTTTTTCCGTTCTGCTCAGATTGAGCGAAGCATTCATGTGATTGGATTTTTTCGTTCATTATGATTGTTTCGTTCAGAATGTAAAATTCCGTTCCGCTCATAAAGCATCCAATCACGCTCACAATCCAATCACGTTCCGCTCAGATTGTCAAATTCATGATATTCTTAACTGTATGTGCATAATGCTTTGTAGTGTTTTCTTTACAGTTTGTCGTTTGTCTTATAAACGAGTAGAAACCTTACTAGCAATCAGGGTCTATGGCATAGAAAGTCATTTACTTGGTTAAAATGAAGACCAACGACAACATCCGCCATAAGCTTTAAATTTATTGAGACATTCAGATAACATATAGAACTGGCTAAATCTATATCTGGACAACAGCAACTATGAGATCCTGCTTAGTTTGTTCCAAAAGTGAATTTAACTATTTCCCGTTTATAGACCATTTTTTATCCATCAATGAAGAAATTTCTCCTTTTGCCACACCGTTTTCACCTCTATTTAATAATAATACAATCATTTATAGAGATATTCTATATTTTTACAAAGGTGTTTTCAAAGTTGTCTGCTGCACATTTGAGTCGTCCAGCGAGAAAACCAACATAGAAATCTGCGCAGATTGATCCGGGCCGACACATTCCGTCTCAGGGGGACAGAGGTATAGAGTAATGATTCCTGAAATAGAAAATCCACAGGAAGTGAATAGTGTCTGTCCATGTTAGCCTGCGTGGCATGCTTTGGCTGATACGGGTCGATACTTTACGCAGAGTCCACACTGTTGGTTTTCTCGCGGGACGGCTCATTTGTTGTATGTTGGAAAGGATTAAAAGTTGAATAGTGGAAAGTGGAAGGCATTGGTAGAGGGTCAGCCTCTTGTACAAAAGGTTCCTTGTCAAATCCTGTGAAGAGCAGGTTCTGCCCATTGGTTTTTTACACACATACAACGTGAGTATTGGTTTTGTCTCCAGAAATCAAAGAGCGAACATGATTAATTTAAGTTGAAAATTCGTCTTACACAGTTGTCGACTCCGCTATGCTCCAACATCCCTGTTTCGCCATTTAAATAGAACAGAATAGAATACACTTAAACCAATCGACATGTCGCTTACATCTCAGATACTCTCTTACGTAAAGACGCATAGAAATCTGGGCCCGCCAAAGGATCATAAATGTTCGTTCTGTTTTTCGTCTTTAAAAACTAATCATTACCATAGTTTGGTATCAAAATGCAACAATTTCATATTTGCTGATCTTAACCCTTTCCCTCATATAGACACTTCCTGGCGCCTCTGCAGCAGACAGCTTTTTGAAAACATAGTGGCAAAAGAAGAAATTGCTCAAAACAAGCAATTTCTCCTTTTGTCACAATGTTTTCCACTTTTAGTCATAGGTTATCCATTGAATTATAGAGATTTTCTATTTTTTGACAAAATATGTTTAAAGTCATCTGCTGCAGAAGTGTCGTGTGAGGGAAGGGTTAATATAAAATGAAGGAGTGTCTTGTCACAGGGAGAGAAAAACATGCAGCCAGTCTGGGGCTCGAACCGGGACCTCTCGCTTTCAGTGCGAGTACTCTATTGACTGAGCTAACCCGGCAAATTACCTGTTATCTCTCCACTTGTGTAAAAATAACATGAAATGTCTGGTAACACAAACTTTTTCACCACCTGTCTTCACTGTTAAAAAATACATCTCTTCCTTTTATCAATGCACAAACTACGGTTTCAAATTGTTTTATTATGATGGATCTGATTGGCTGATTGGCGCAGTATAACATTGTGGTGCATCCAATCCAATATTGGCTATCTGTCAAAATCGCGAAACGACAATGAAAAATCCCACCAGTGTTGTTGGACCATTATGGATCCAAGTCATTAACAGCCTTTGGTCTACGACGATGGTTTCACAAAAGATATAAAATAAATAAGTTTAAACTAAAAGTTAAAAAACTGCATTGATGCTATAAGGAGTCAGTTTAAGACAACAGCAAGGTTGAGCTTTCCCACATACAGTCAAGTTACCCTTAACGGATCAGTAATGAAACAACGTAGTGCATAAAAGAAATGTTTCAGAACTTTTTTGTTTATAGTCCATAAGCAAAATCATTTTCCTTTGAATTGACAAACACTTTTTCAGTTTTAGTGCCGAAACAGCTGTACAGACCGTTTTTTACGAGTTTGAGTTATTGATGCATTAATAGATCAATTGTAGCAATAGGGGATCACGTGACTTTCTGATATCAGGGGGGTCATCTCAAGCAACAATTTAGCTGTCAAAACTTCTGCTGTTATTGTACAAGTTATATTTTATCTAACTGCAGATTTGTATTGATAGATTTCTGATTTAATCACTAGCATCTTTGGGAATGGCTAAATTGTCGAAAATAAAATGTTGAGAAACACCTCAGACTCAGTCATGGAAACAAAATGGCGATCCGCTAATGGTAACTTACCTAGCTATATTCTATTATCGCTTTAGTGTAAACATGCAAAGACAAATGAGAATGATTGGTTGCATTTCAAAAGGTGTTTGTATTTGTCTTTCATAAAATGTCAAAGAGCTTCTATATGTTGGAAAGGGTTAAAAGGGAAGAGGAATTATTATTCTCTTTGAGGAAGGATTAATCCACTTGTAGACGTATTCTGACGCATCAGCAGCAGACGACTTTTGAAAACATTGAGGGAAATGGCAAATTTTGCATAATGAGCAATTTCCCCATTTGCAACAACGTTTTCAGGTTACAATACACCTAAAAAAATCCTTATTTGTTTCCATGTAAATCAACCAATTTCAGTCCTCAATTGTCACACTTTCTAAGCGTTTCTCACGTAGAACACCATGTATCATTGAAAAGAGTTACCTCCTAGCTTTGAAATAATCCAAAGAAAATGTGGGGTCATGCATTATGCAAGAAAGAACTCACCAGGCGAAAATGGTAACCGTCATTTTGGACCAAATTGGGCCCGGACAAAACCGGTTTTTAGCATTCTCTACTTTCACTTTCAAACAAGGTCAAAATACTAAAAGTGATCAAATCAATCATTTCCAGTGCATCCTATACACATTCACAATGCATTTAAACTCAATGTCATATATTCAATACATTCTGGTGATGGTACACACTCATTTCTATACAAACAAAGGTTTTTTTAGGGACTATAGTACTGTAGATCAGCAAGTCAGCGGATGTATTTAGCGTAATTTGACCTTCAACTCTATTTAATACGAAAAAAAACCATAAATGGTAATTTACAGGCTAAGATTTTTTTTTTTTCAATAACCCATGAAGCTTTCTGAAATGAAACTGGCCAAATCTATGGGGGCCGCCATTTTGGGTATGTATAAAATGTGACAGAAAACACGGATTGAAAATTATTGTCGTCTTTTTATTCATTTTTTTTAAATCGATATTTTGGGTATGTATAAATTGAGACGAAAAACACAGATTGAAAATTATTGTAGTCTTTTTAATCATTTTTTTTTTAAATCGATACTTTAGATCATTAAAGTGCTGTGTTATGTGGAAATTAACATTTGTCGAAAAGTTAAAAATAAATGGAACTGTAAGAAATATGTTTTCCCGTTCATCAAAAAAATGACCGCATTAGTCTTCTTACAACCGAAAATAAATTTTGACTGTATTGTAGCCAAAGAAGGATGTGAAGTCATTTCCGTAACACTTCATCTTGGCGTAACGTTCCTTGGGGCACCCTTTACAAAGATTGTTCAAATAAAAAAATATGGCAGGGGGCGGAGCTTGTTCATAGACTCATATAGGGAAAAAACTTTTTTTTTTCCTTTTCTTAAGTAGAGGGCCCCGGCCTTTGATATTTGGTATGTAGCATCATCTAGTGGACCTCTACCAAGATTGTTCAAATTATAGCCCTGGGGTAAAAAATAACCCCATCCTGGGGGTCACTTGTTTCACATAGACTTGTATAGGGGAATAACTTAAAAAATCTTCTTATCTAAAAGTAGAGGGCCCAGGTCTTTGATATTGGGTATGTAGCATCATCTAGTGGACCTCTACCAAGATTGTTCAAATTATAGCCCTTGGGTCAAAAATTACTTGTCCCCGGGGGTCACTTGTTTTACATATACTCATAAAGGGAAAAAAACCAAAAAAAACATCTTGTCTAAAAGTAGAGGGCCCAGGCCTTTGATATTTGGTATGTAGCATCATCTAGTGGACCCCTACCAAGATTGTTCAAATTATTATAGCCCTGGTGTCAAACATGGCTCCACCCTGGGGATCACTTGTTTTACATAGACTTGTTAAGGTAAACACTTTAAAAATATTCTTGTCCATTTGCTATGAATACTCTTTGGGTGCCCCTCTACTAAGACTTCAAATTATTTTGATAGGATGATAAACATAGCCACCAGGGGGTGTTGCTTGTTTTCCGTATATATGTATAGACAAAGAACAATGAAAACTTTTTAAGTTTGATTAAATCAGGTGAGCGATATAGGACCATCATGGTCCTCTTGTTTTTTTTTTTTTGTGTTTTTTTTTCAATAACCCATGAAGCTTTCTGAAATGAAACTGGCAAAATCCATGGGGGCCGCCATTTTGGGTATGTATAAAATGAGACGAAAAACACAGATTGAAAATTATTGTCGTCTTTTTAATCATTTTTTTTAAATCTATATTTTGGAAATGTATAAAATGAGACGAAAAACACGGATTGAAAATCATTGTCGTCTTTTTAATCATTTTTTTTAAAATCAGTATTTAAGATCATTAAAGTGCTGTGTTATGTGGGAATTAACATTTGTACGAAAAGTTAAAAATAAATGGAACTCTGTAAGAAATATGTTTTCCCGTTCGTCAAAAAACGACAGCATTAGTCTTCTTACGCCCGAACCTAAATTTTGACTGGATTGTAGTCAAAGAAGGATGTGACGTCATTTCCGTAACACTTCATCTTGGCGTAACGTCAATGGAGCGACGTCATTTCCCGCAAAAAAAAGTGGTATCAACATGAAAGACCCAAAATTCCTATACATGAGCTATTGACTCACTCATTCAAAGTATAATTATTTATCAAACATTGTGGCAAAAGCATAACTTTCTCATCAGGAGCAATTGTTCTTTTGGCAACAATCTTTTCCTAAATTGTCTGTTGCAAAGGCCTCAGAAACCGTCTCTAATAGGGAAAGGGTTTAGCAGAAATGTGGCCCCTTACATAATTTGTTCCAGTCATATTGACTGGTTGAAAAAGGCAGTCGCCAGGTGGCATCAGAAAAGGGCCGATCTATTTGCTTCTTTACCATAATGCAGGTGATCGATTAAGGATCATCTTGGCTCTCATGTTTTAACCTCATTCATTATAAATGTATTTCTTGATTTTCTGAAAGTCTTTACTTTATAATTTTCTGTTCGTAATAATAGACGACAGCAATACGAATTCCAAATATGTTTTGATAATGCAAGAAACATGACATTAACATTATTATTGTCGAGTCAATTACTTATAAATCCTTTTTTATGGCCAAAGTATGCTCTATAATTTTTGTTTATAATTATCTTACATATTTTTTCGTAAATAGGTAGCACCTATAGATATATTAATTGTACTCTCATTTTATGGAGAGCTTTCAAAGTTTTGCTGTATGGTGGGAAAGGGTTGAAAAGAAGAGTAATGCTTTCAGGCGTCATCAGCTGCATAAGGTATCAGAATTAATGTTGTCTGTCCTTTCAATATCAGATCAAGTCTTCAAAACAGTAATATATCACTAAAATAAAACGGCAGAAATATCTGATTCTTTTTTCATCAGAAAGTGGAAAACATTTGAAAAATCAGATTGATTTTTTAGGAAGTGGGAAACATTTGAAAATATCGCAGAATAATGTCATCTGCTGCAAAAATCCCTGTTGTCAATACCCTTAAAGAGTAGAATGTGTAGATCAGGATCAGCCTATGACCATGTTACTACAGAGGAAAGCTTTCCCTGATTCAGACCACTTAAAACACATCTTAATGATACGTATAGACACATTTTGATACATCTGTAGCAGGCGACTTTGAAAAGACCTTGTGGCAAAAATGTTTTCATTTCTATTCAATAATAATGCTTGGATTGATAGAGAATTTTCATGTTTTCTACTAGATGTTTTGAAAGTTGTCTGCTGCAGATTTTTCATGTATGGTGGAGTGTTAATCAACGTTTGAAACATTATAAAAAAAAGGAGAAATCTTAATGAGCCTTTCTTGCTTCACATTTTTTTTCCAGATTTTTATCTTGTATTTTTTTACCCCTCACATTTATATTTAGACGCTTTTCTGTTAATTTTTTCCTCAGATAATGACTTTCCCATTAATTTGGAGCTAGAATGTTCTGATGAGTCAATTTGTTAGCCCTTTCCTTGACACAGTTGACTTTGAACCTTTTCCCACATACAATAAATCTGCAACAGAGGACTTTGCAAACAAATATGAAAAATCTTTTTAAACAGAAGTATGATCATTGTGCAAAGTTAGAAAATGCTCATCACAATGGTTTCAAAAGTTGTCTGCTGCAGAGGCGTCAAAATGTGTCCATTAAGGGAAAGGTTAAAGGACAGGAGAAACACTCACAATGAGTGAATATTAACCCTTTCCCACATACAAAAAAATCTGCAGCAGAGGACTTTGAAAACATTTAGGCAAAACAGAGAAAATCTATATAAACATTGTGTGCGTGAGTCAATTTTTTGCTTCATAAAACTTCTCACTTGGCCATTTGGGAGGCAGCTTCATAGGAAGCATTCTCTCAATGTCCTCTCCTAAATTCCTTCAATTTTCTTGGATCCATGCACAATTCTGGTTTCCATGGAAACCAAAAGAGAAAACATTAAAATTCTTCTCTTCCAAAATTGTTAGACCGATTTTTAAATAATATAGTATTTTGTACAAATGTTCCTTGGATGACCCTCTATCAGATTCCCTCAAGCCATGTTGATTGGTCAAAAAACATAACTGCCAGGGGGCAGGGCTATTTGGCCTAATATGGCTAAAGTGAAAACTAAAAAATCTTCTCCTTGGTATGTGTTAGGATGATTTTCAAATAATTTTGTAGAAATGTTCCTTGGGTTTCCTTCACGCCATGTTGATTGGTCGAAAAACATGGCCAACAGAGGGCGAGGCTATTTTGCCTTATATGGCTATAACGAAAACTTTAAAAATCTTCTCCTCCGAAAGTGTCAGGCTGATTCAGCGCACAGTGCAGTAAAACTGATAAGCCAGTATTGATTATTGGTTTATATAATAAGCCAGTATTGATTATTGGTTTATATAATTAGTGATAAGTCATACACTGCAGGGTGCTTATAAGGCAATGGGTTTAGCCATGGTAAAATAATATGGCCACCAGGGGGCGGGGCTGTTTGGAGATTTAAATTTTGCCTAATGGCAGTGGAGCGATACTGGCACTCTTGGGCCTCTTGTTCCTTTTGCCACAATGTTTTCAAAACTTGTCTGCTGCAAAGGAAGTATTAAACAAGATTTTCTAATTTCAAAATGTCATTTTCTTTTCCTCAGTTAAATTAATCACAGACCACTCTAAACTATTGACGAACAGGTAGAAGGTTGACCCTTTCCCACATACATCAAATCTGTAGCAGACAACATTGAAAATATTTTCTATAAAATATGGAAAATCTCTTAACCCTTTCCCAGTTAGAGAATTGGCTTTTTTACTACCTTATCTCCATATAAGGCTATGCTATCTGATAACAGTATTCCCATAGACATTATTGGAAAAGTGTAGTGATTTGATACCTGTCTATTTTATACCACTATTACTATATCAAACATTGTTTAAACCTTTTTTGTATAATAATAAAGTCTGTAGCCAATTAAATTGTCTTTCTAATGGTATAAAAAAAGTATATCATTGGAAGAGTAGTATGTAGGACATGGAAGGAAGAAAGGGGAATAGATGTTTTTTGTGTGTTTTTTACAGTAATAAATTACATGAACATTTGTGTTTGTAATTATTTTTATAAATAAAAACCCAATACTAAATATATTATTTAAATGCCTTTAAATCTCAATGAGGAAAGACATAAATGAACGAGTTTGGATGATTGGATAGTTGTTGAATGATAACAATTAATCAGAAAAGACTCACCATCAGAATCGAAAATGTCCGATAAAACAAAATCAGCCATCATTAAATACAGACATAATATTTCAGTTACTAATTATAAAGTGTAAGCTAATTGATCTGATCAATTGATTGTTTTAAAAAGAACTGACTTCGTCTTTTGTCCGTCTGTAATATTTTACGCATTGCATGATGGTCATTTCATTATTTTATTATCCCTAATTTAATGGACATGCCAGCAGATGCTACTAATCAGCGTATCAAAGCCTGATCAGTGGTTGATGGTTTATATTTGATTGAGTTTTATGACCTTTAAATTCCAATAAACACAAATTGACGCCTTTTGACACATTGTTTCCTTCTTTATTTCTATATGTTGTCATGCAGATTGTACTGTTGTAATAAATACATAATACACATGGGAAGGTGAACACGGCCGCCGTGACATGATTGAAAATTGTGTCAAAATCTAATCAACCATAAGAGCTTTGTACACAGTTTTGCCTAGATGGTTTCAAAGTTGTCTGGTGCAGATTTGCCGTATGTGGGAAAGGGTTAATTGTCCAAACTGTCCATTATGTTTTATTTGCACCCCATTCCGTTTTATTTCAATTATAAGTATCGGTATACCCACCAATTAATTTGGATTATCCACACATAACAAATTCGGAAAATCTATTTCACTTGCTGCACACAGCATTTCCCAAACCAAAACTGCAAGCTTTTATTAAGGCTTGCAGCAAGCTTGCGACAAGCTTACAGGAAAAGCTTGCCGCAAGCTCAGAATTGGAACCTTGCGGCAAGCTTGCGCAAGCTTACAGCTGTTAAAAAAAGCTTGTGCAAGCTTGCGGTTTATAAGGCTTGCAAGCTTGCGCAAGCTTGTGGTTAATTGAACTTGCAAGCTCGCGCAAGCTTGTGCAAGCTTGCGATTCATTAAACTGGAAAGCTTGCGATTCATTAAACTGGAAAGCTTGCGCAAGCTTGCATTCTTGAAACTATTGAGAGATCTTGCCTGAAATTTAGCTCAGCCAATGCTAAATACACTGGAGTTCCAGTATATCGCGATGTTTTCTAATTAAATTGGAAAAAAGGCTCTTTTTTCAAGATTGAAATGGGAGCCAAGTCGCCATCGCGTTCTACTGGATATCGTGTTGTACCCGTCCGCGAATTATCCGCGTTCCAGTGTAGTGACAATAATAACAAATAATAAATGTTTAATTTAGATAATTATTTAATTTCATAAATGATTTTTAATAACAAATTGTAGCAAGTTTTGTTTCTAAATGTCTTGTTCCTCTTTCCTTGCTCCGGCTCAGGATTTCTTGCTTGATCCATTATGCAAGTGCATGCCAACAGTAATGTATACATAACCGCATCTGGAATTAAAAGTAAAAAAAAAAAAGTTTAAAATTTGCTATTAATCAAGACTAATTTTACCCCTATCCCATTTGCTGACAACTTTTAAAAACATTGTGACAAACGAATGAGCCATTTCTCTTTTTTTCACAATGTTTTCAATGCTATATGTTTTCAACTCAATTTAAATATAATTTCATTTTTATAGATTTTCAATATTTTTGCAAAGTCGTCTGCTGCAAATTTGTTTTGTGTGGGAAAGGGTTCACTGAAAACAACAACAAATAAGCCGTACTGTAAAAAAATAGATTTTATCCTGCACTATCCGAAAATGAATATGTCCGAGTACTATGCTAGTTGTCAGAGCAAGCTTTCAATTTCCAGTTTAGAAAAATGGGTTTAAAGGTGAAAATATCGAATATCAAGAACAGAATAACGTAAGATTATATTTGAAAGGTATTTTTCAACAGATAATCAGATCTATTAGAATTATAAACCAAAAACTACAATCAAGATTTAAATATTTCGCTCACGGATTTCTACAGAACGACGATCGTGAAAATATATCTTTTGAAGATTGATAAAGTATAAATTTCATTAGAAAGATAATATTTATTGCAATAGCAATATATTATTGTTTTAACACATATTATTTTGAGGTATTTATTGAGTTAATCAGACTTTAAAACCAACTCTTCACCGTGTTGACAAAACCAAACAAAATGGCGAACTTCGCCTACCACGTGTTTCGGTCTAGAATTGCTATTCGTAAGTCAATCTCAGGCCGATTTCAAAACATTATATATTAAAATAAAGCTCAGATTATAAGGTTGAATACAATATTAATCGGGAAAAAACATACCTTGTAGTTATGATGCTATCACAAGTTCACGGAGTCGCCGATTTCAAATTCTAAAAATAGCATTTTCTCATCTGATTGAATGTCAATGTGACCGTTATAAACACAAGTTCGTAAGCGTGACCCACTAAAATATTTCAACCGTCCTAATTTGTAGCAAGTAAAATTCAAAAACAGTTCTAGAAGATATGAAAATAACAAAGATATTTTCTGGAAGTGTTGCAATAGATTTTAATACGCTACACTATCAATTTTTGGAACAAAATTAATAAAATTCAGAAATCACAATACCTGTGTCTTTTAAACTAGTCATTATTCAAAATACAAAGAAATTCCAGTTGTTCAATGTATTGGTAACTTAAGTTGAAATGTTTAGCTTTCAGAATATGTATGTTTTGTTTATGTGCCAAATGTGACTATACAGCAGTATCTTTAGATATGCTTATTTATAACCTTTACAGATGAAACAGTTGAGAAAGTATGTGTTTCACTAAGTTATACATACTTAAAGGCCAAATCTTGTAGAGAGTGATTAAACTAATTTAGTAGTAATTAAGAGGGTCAAATTCATAGATCTTATTATTATGCATTGTTTGTATATATGTGCATGTAGATATTGTTTAATGTATTTTTATGTACATTACCCATATTTAGATATTTTTTTTTAGAATTAAAATATTCAAGCAGTTAGATTCTCTGTTTTATACAATTTAATTATAATCCCAATATGGTAGGGGGGGAAATAGAGATCATCAAGCAATGATTTTTATTAACCTTTTTCATATTGTGGACTTAGAATATTTCCTCTCTTTTCTGTCCAGACATGTAAGTGAAATTTTCTAAGTTCAAGACTTACAAAAAGCTTGCACATGCTTGCCTCTAACAAAGCTTGCGCAAGCTTGCAAATCCATCACAAGCTTGCATAATTTGACCTGAAAATGCTTGCATGCTTGCGCAAGCTTGCAACAAGCTTGCAGACATCTTAAAAAGCCTGCAGAAGCTTGTCGCAAGCTTGCTGTAAGCATTCATTTTGGTTTGGGAATTGTCCCAAATTTGTTGTGTAAAGGATTTGTGTCACACCATACGAAAGGGGGGAAAAACCTTGCGAGACAGAGATCAGACTGATCATGAATTGTTCTGTTTGCTTTTTAGTTGTGAATCACACTGTAAGTTTCTTGGGAAGATTCATGACCAAAAAACTACCAAAAGTTGAGAATTAAGCTGTTTAAAATCAGACGCGGGGGAATGCGTATCTATGAGGGAACCGTGAGACGCGGGGGGAAATTGTATGTATTGGGGAATCGATAGAGGCGGGGGAATGCGTATGTAAGTGGGAAAGGGTTAAACTGATAAAACAATAAAGTTGAAAACATTGCGGCAAAAGAAGAAATAATGAACAATTTCTCCATTTGCCAAAATGTTTTTAAAAGTTGCTTGGTGCAGAGGCGTCTGTATATGGGAAAGGGTTAAGGGAAGGAGATCAAAATGATTTTAATGAAAATAATGATGACTTGCAGATAAATTACTGCCTGTTTGTTATATCAGTTATCCCTTTCCCACATACATCAAGTATGCAGCAGACGACTTTGAAAACATACTGACAAAAAAGTGAAAAATCACCATTAGTGAGAGTTTGATTATTAAATAGAGTTAAAAACATTGTGGCAAAAGGAAAACGAGGAATTTCTGCTTTTGTCATACTGTTTCAAAAGTTGTCTGCTGCAGAGGCATCAGAAAGTGTTTATATGTGGGAAAGGGTTAACCTGATACAATTGTATAGTCTGCATTGGATTTATTATTTCCCTAATGGCTTTAACAACTCTTTCATTCTGCTGCAGCGCGTGACTTTTGTAAACAATGTCAGGAGTTTGAGGGTCGAGATCTATCAGACTGAATCAGATTGGTCATTTTACTGACCCTTTTCCACATGTAGACAATTTCAGACACATCTGCAGCAGAAGACTTTTAGAAAACCATAATGGCATTATGAGTAAATTCTCATTTTGGCAACAAATGTTTTCAACTTTATTTAATTATTGCTTATACTGGAATTTTGGTCTGCTGCAGATTTGTTTTATGTTGTAAAGGATTAATATTTTAACAAAGTATCGAAAAAATTAAGTTGTGTAATTTGAAATTACATTATAGCACTGTTTGGTGGTTATAGAGTTCTTATGTCATGTGCAAATAATGACAGCTTAGGTAAACCTGTGTATATGCACAGTCTCGCCAGAGATTAATGTGTCAAACTAGACATTAATCAATCTTTGATTTAACTCGGACTTTAGTCTTTTGTTTGTATGGCGCTTCACTCCACTGCAATAGTTATTCAGTTATCTCACGTCGGTTCCTGCGTAAGTTACTAGTACTACGTGTTCAAATTTGATCCTGACACCGGCAAGACCCTGTCGTTATGCCACAATCCTGAGTGCCTAGGAGGGCAAGGCAATTTTCACCACCATTTTAACACTTTCCCACCTGCAGACGCATTCCGACACATTTGCAGTAGACAATTTTTGGAAACAATGTGACCAAAGGTGAAATTGCTCATGATGAGCAATTTCTCCTTTGGCCACAATGCTTTCAACTTTATTTAACAATTAAGCTATCTTTTTATGGACATTTTACAGCTTTTTGTCACAATGTTCCAAAATCATCAGCTCCAGAAATGTTGTATGTGGGAATGGGTTAAAGTCTTCGGTATGAATTGACAAAAAAATCGAAGAGTAGGCCCAATGATATATAGTGTTGTGCAAAAACGAGGGACTCACAACGGGATCCCTTTTCAACTGATGTGACCAAATTATATGTCTGTTGAGTAGCAAAACTGAGATTTTTTATTTAACCCTTTCCCACATACAACACATCTGCAGCAGACAACTTCGAAAACATCTAGGCAAAAACATTGAAATTCCTCATAAATGAAGATATAATTAATTAAAAAAGTTGAAAAGATTGTGCAAAAGGAGAAATTGCTCATAATGATTTTAAAAGTTTTCCGCTGCAAATGCGTCAGAAAGAGTCTGTATGTGGGAAAGGTTTAAATGACTGGTTAACTTACTACTTCAAGTGGAAAATGAAGTACCACATGCATGGTTACAAATCTGCAACAGACAATTTTGAAAACATCTTGGCAAAAACATTTTGAGCAATTTATCTTTTGTCACAATGTTTTCAAAAGTCGTCTGCTGCAGATGCATTAGAAAGCATCTGTATGTGGGAAAGGGTTAAAAAGAGGACAATAGTCTCTCACTTGCACTTGTTAATATACCGTCACCGTTACCGTGCTGAAGCTGATTTAAAGCCGTTCCCGCAGATAAGAAGCTTTTAGGTCACAGACAGCTTTTGAAAAACACGGTAGGATGAATGAAAATTGCCCAAAACAGAAACTTCCTGCTCTTTCCACTTTGTTTTCAACTCTGTATCACAATTACGCTGACAGTTTTCTTCAGATGCATTGAGAGCAGAAGAATCTTAACATAAGATAAGAGGTAAATGGTTTATTGATACAGAGGAACACAACCAGCTTACAGAAAGGTCAATAAAGTAAGCGAGAGCCCGTTCATCATTAGCCGACAATCAAGAATTCTCATTTTGAAAGCTCTGAATCCCAGATAATCACTATCATATTGAACTGTAATAATGCATACGTAAGTAGGCATCCTTATCTTCAATAGACATTTAAACCTTTTCCATTGCATAACAAATCTGCATCAGGCAATTCTGAAAAATGTGGAAATCTTGATAAATGAAAACAAATTTATAGAATCCATTTGAAGACTTTGTAGCAAAATTAGAAATTGCTCTTTTTGCCACAAATGTTTCAAATACTGTCTTCTGTAATCACAGTTAACTCACGGGCAGCATGTAGGAAAGGGTTAGATAAAATCAGATCAATATGACATTTTCATATTTGAAAACTTTGTCCGGAGACCAAATGTAACATATGGCTGTGGTATTTCTGATTTTTAGTGATATACATAAAATTTAATATTTACAATTGATTGATTTGGGTTTCCACAGATTTCAATATTTTTCGGGCATATTATCGCGGCCAGTTCACCTGCCCATGTATATCATGACTTTCTCACAACAGTACACTACACAAAAGTCTTTCAAAGCATCTGGCTGCTTATCCACATAGACAGTTAGCCCATTTCTGGAAAACAAATTAGGCTTTAACTTTTGTCAAACGTCTGAAAGATTGCTTGCCAAACTAAGGTTCATACTCTCAGCCCCTTGATTAACATCCGGCATAGATATTAACTATTTGGGGGATTTTTAATGACTCCTGTATTTAGGGTTGGTTTATCAGTAATGTCAGAGTAGACTAATCACTGCTTTAGGTTAACCCTTTCCCACATATAGACACTTTTTGACACCTCTGCTGCAGACGACTTTTGAAAACACTGTGACAAAAGGAGAAATTGCTCAAAACTTTTTTCATTAGTTGTACCTTTATTTATAGAGATTTCCCATGGTTTTGCCAATTTGTTTTCAAAGTCGTCTGCTGCAGATTTGTTGTATGTGGGAAAGGGTTAAAGCAGACGGCGTTTTGAAAACATAGTGACAAAAGAAGAAATTGCACAGAACGTGCAATTTCTCCTTTTGTCACAATGTTTTCCACTTTTAGTCATAGGTTATCCATCTGACAAAATACTTTCAAAGTCGTCTGCTGCAGATTTGTTGTATGTGGGAAAGGGTTGAGGGTATACAAATTTTGAGCATATTTATATGCATGCACTCACATTTGTTTTCATATTATTGTCATTATTTAACAGATATGCGAATCCCTATAAGGAATTATAAACCAGACAACGTTGTCTATCTGTAACTATAGGTCCATACAAATGTGTCAGACATGATTATATTCTCTGTCCTTAAACATAACATTGCATATGTTTGAGAATATAAGCCAATTACTAAGGCTTGCATTATGAGACACCACAAATTTGGGGTTTAATAGTAGGATAACAGCCATTTTATATGAATTAAGACAATCTTTAGGTTTATCATTATACCCCTGCAAACATAGTTTGAAGGGGGTATACTGGAATCAGCCTGTCGGTCCGTCCGTCGCTCTGTCCGCAAAATCTGTTCCGTTGTACTCCTCCTTCAGTTTCTACCTGATTTACTTGATACTTGGCATACATGTTAATCAGGAGTAGTAGATGTGCAAGACGCAATTTCATGTCCCTGTGACCTTCACCTTGACCTCTGACCTTGAAATAGGATTTTTTTTGTTAAAATCTAATCTGTTGTACTCCTCCTTCAGTTTCAACCTGATTTACTTGGCATAAATGTTAATCAGGAGTAGTAGATGTGCAACACGCAAATTTTATGTCCCTGTGACCTTGACCTTGACCTTGACCTCTGACCTTGAAATAGTTTTTTTTTTGTTAAAGTCTAATCTGTTGTACTCCTCCTTCAGTTTCAACCTGATTTACTTGATACTTGGCATAAATGTTAATCAGGAGTAGTAGATGTGCAAGACGCAAATTTCATGTCCCTGTGACCTTGACCTCTGACCTTGAAATAGGATTTTTTTTTTTTTGTTAAAATCTAATCTGTTGTACTCCTCCTTCAGTTTCAACGTGATTTACTTCATACTTGGCATAAATGTCAATCAGGAGTAGTAGATGTGCAATTAACCATCTGGCATGGCAATTATTGCGCATATTTTCAATTCAATAAAATTTGACATGAAGCTTCTATACCAAGAGGAGATGTGCATATCCTACAGGACTTACAATTGCATGTTATTTTACAGAGTTATGGCCCTTTTACTTATTAAGTTATGGTGTAGGTCAAGGTGCTATTTTGGGGGTATTTATCATCTTCAGTGATAGTTCTAGTTGATCATATGTTAAGAATACCCTCTGTCAATGTTAAATACCCACCTTTAAACAAGTCATCTCCTAAAGCAGGGACCAAATGAAACTGACTTACCCTTGACATCACTTTTTTATACACTACAATAAAGCAAAACCTATCACTTTATTTTCGAAAAGTTGATGCTTGGTAAACATAAGGTTCATATAAGCCAACCTAGCAACCATGACATTCTGCTTATGCACATGTGATAGTCATTGCACTCGGGCGAGTGATCTAGAACAATCTAGAGGTATGTATGGATTTTAACTAAACTTAGTAAGAATGATCGGTGATCCTCTTTCAAATTTAATATTTTTTGTACATTTTTTTTAAAATCAAATTTTGTTGTTGTGATATTTTGTCGTCTCTTAATTTAAGTTTATTCCATGCTCCTTGTATGGAAACCAAATGTCATTAATTTTGTGGGGTTTTTGCTCTGTGGCAGTGGAACTATACTGCTCCTCTTGGGCATCTTGTATTAGCTTACCTGACCGCAAATTGAGTTATTGTGGTTGGCATTACAAATCACATTACATAACTCAGGTGAGTAATCCAGGGCCATCATGGCCCTCTTGTTGTAATTGAAAGGTGCTGCTGGAACCAATTTGGTGAAGCCTGTGCCAGCAGCATAGAGCCAGGCGAGCTGGTGATTCTGTGCCTCTAGGCTAGGCTCTATACTGGTTGCTCCCCATCTCACAATTTATCTTCATATACAAACTGGCTATGAAATCTTCCAAATGCAAAGTTGGACAGGTTCACTTTATATGCTTTCTGATACCTCTGCAGTGTAAAAATTCTTTGAAAACATTGTTGCAGAAAGATAAATTTCTCACATTCATTCAATAATTTTTTTGTCATTTATCTATAGAAAGTTTCCAGATTTTGGACTAAGTGTTTTCTAAGATGTCTGCTGCAGATTTTCTAACAAATATTTCTAAGGTGACCGTCCATTTTATATGCTTTATTAAAAGCCATTTTAATTTGGCAAGAGGCATAGCCAATAGTACAAGGTTTTGCCATGTCTGGGTTGTTAGCAAAGAATGTTGAGACTGGTGATTGGATAACTGCTTGGGGCAGTCATTGTGGAGTACCCATTGGCAAGGAAGATTTCCTAGCCCATGTCAATCATTAAGTGATCATGGATAACTGCTTGCTGCAGTCATGGTGGAGTGCCCATTGGCAAGGCAGACTTCCTATCCCTGGTTGATCATCCAGGTATCATGGATAACTGCCTGCCACAGTCGCTCGAGTGCCTTTTGGCAAGGCAGATTTCCTATCCCTAGATGATCATCCAGGGATCATGGAAAACTGCTTGGTGCATTCATGTTGGAGTGCCCATTGGCTAGGCAGATTTCCTAGCCCTGGTCAATCATCCAGCGATCATGGATAACTGCATGCAACAGTTATGGTGGAGTGCCCATTGGCAAGGCAGATTTCCTAGCCCTGGTCAATCACCCAGGGATTATGGATAACTGCTTGGGGCAGTCATGATGGAATGCCCATTGGCAAGGCAGATTTTCTAGCCCTGGTCAATCATTCAAGGATCATGGATAACTGCTTGGGGCAGTCATGATGGAGTGCCCATTGGAAAGGCAGATTTCCTAGCCCTGGTCAATCATTCAGGGATCATGGATAGCTGCATGCAGTCATGGTGGAGTGCCCATTGGCAAGGCAGACTTCCTATCCCTGGTCAATCATCTAGGGAATCAACTGAAGTACTGTTTTACTGCATTCAAACAAAGAAACTGCTTCTTCCTCACCCCATTATGTTTAAAAGGTGTGTAATGCTGAACCTTTTTCCACTTACAGTCAATCTGCAGCAGACAACATTGAAAATGTCTAAACAAACAAAATCGAAAAATATTTATAAGTGAAGGTTAAATATTTGAATAGTGTTGAAAACAGTGTGGCAAGAGGATAAATTGCCCGTTATGAGCATTTCTCCTTTTGTTACAATGCTTTGAAAAGTTGTCAAACAATTTCTGCAGGTTCATATATTTTGTACTTTTTAAATTCTGTTTGAAAAGACAGAACAAAATTAGGTGAAATGTCTTTCAAAAACAAATGGTATTTTTTTACACAACAAGCCAGTTAATTTTCAATTTTTTTTTGCTAAGTCTCAGTGTCTGCAATACAGTAGATAAGTCAAGTTTGATTCTTCAGGTCGACAGCCAGTGAACTGATAAGGATTATGCCATTAACTTGCTTCATGCTTAAATCTTTAGACAAATCAATGTGGGAATGTCTGAAAAATGGGTCATCCAGTAAACATTTACATGTAAAGCATTTGACCAAGAAAGTCTATCAATGTAAAAAGATTTGCGTGATCGGAAAGTTCATCAATGTAAAAAGATTTGCGTGATCGGAAAGTCCATCAATGTAAAAAGATTTGCGTGATCGGTCAAATCACTCATTTAACTGATGTTTGACAGCTCTCCCAGAGACGAGATTTAATAGAGGACTAGAGAATAAGTTATCTTGATATCCCCTGTGAAATGATATCCACACATAATAGTGATTTATCATATTTATACATGCAATTTTCAACCCTTTCTCACATGTCTGCATTTTGATGCACCTACAGCTTACTATTGTAATGTGTATGGGTCGATGAGCAATAATAATAATTAGAAATTAATGTTTGGACTGCCTTACCCGCTTCTTATTAAATTGATCACAAATAAATTGGCGTAACAACTTAAAAAATGTTCTATGTTCTTAAATAAAGGTTCACAAGCTATACAAGCCTATAAAAGTATGACTCAGCCTATAGCAATCTAGCAATCTAGCACAGCTAAAGCTCAACAGCACCGGCATTGCAATCATGTATTTGAGTGGAGTGACAGCATTTTCTATTATTTAAGCTGAGGCCAGGTAACTAAGATGAACAAGTTCACTGTTCACCTAACCATGACACTATACTAAGATAGCAATTCATGAAACGAACCAAGTCGATTTAATCAAATTAAATTGGGTCGATACTGAAATGACCAGGAACGTACTGACTCATTCCATAAAAAGTTGCAGTATTACAAGGCTTGATACTGGCATAGAATGGTACCTGGTAAATAAAGGGCCCAAATAAACTCCTGAGTTGTTAGACACTCGCAAAAAGGAGACCAAGCATCTATGGGAACTAATTGATTTCTAACGATAAACAAATGATAGTATTCAAATGAGAATGAATATAGTTTGGGCGTTTACTCTACATAATCCAGCATGAAGATATGTTTATTTATTATGCTCCCCAGAGGGAGAGCATATAGTTGTCACGTCCGTCCGTCCGTGTGTCCATCCGTCACACTTTGTCCGTCACACTTTATTTGCATTGAGCATAAATCTAAAAGTACTGAATATATTTCAATGAAACTTGAAATATACATACATATCAATAAGAGAGAGTGCATAATACAAGAACCATATTTCCATGTCAGGACCGTAACTCGAAAAGTACTAAAGATATTTTGATGAAACTTGAAATGTATACAGATATTAAAGAAAAGAAGTGCATTACACAAGAACCATAACTTATAGTGAATAATTTTCAAGTTATCTCCCTTGTTATGGACTTTATTTGGTGGAGTTATGGTCCCTTATTTAACAAAAAATGTTGTTTGTTGCTGTTTCCGTACAATAACTGCCACAAATGTGAACCGTTTTCTTTCAACCTTGGTAACAAGGTTAAATGCCTTAAGGGCTAGGCCAAGTTTGATCGTCACTGTCGGCGGACTTTATTTGGTGGAGTTATGGCCCCTTGTTTAACAAAAAATGTTGTTTCCTGCTGTTTCCGTGCAATAACTGCCTTAAAATGTGAACCATTTTTTTTTTCAAACTTGGTAACAAGGTTAAATGCCTTAAGGGCTAGGCCAAGTTTGATCGTCATTTTCGGCAGACTTTATTCGGTGGAGTTATGGCCCCTTATTTAACAAAAAATATCGTTTCGTGCTGTTTCCGTGCCATAACTGCCACAAATGTGAACCGTTTTTTTTCAAACTTGGTAACAAAGTTAAATGCCTTAAGGGCTAGGCCAAGTACGATCGTCACTGTCGGCGGATTTTATTCAGTGGAGTTATGGTCCCTTATTTAACAAAAAATGTTGTTTGTTGCTGTTTCCATACAATAACTGCCACAAATGTGAACCGTTTTCTTTCAACCTTGGTAACAAGGTTAAATGCCTTAAGGGCTAGGCCAAGTTTGATCGTCACTGTCGGCGGACTTTATTTGGTGGAGTTATGGCCCCTTGTTTAACAAAAAATGTTGTTTCTTGCTGTTTCCGTGCAATAACTGCCTTAAAATGTGAACCGTTTTTTTTTCAAACTTGGTAACAAGGTTAAATGCCTTAAGGGCTAGGCCAAGTTCGATCGTCATTCTCGGCGGACTTTATTCGGTGGAGTTATGGCCCCTTATTTAACAAAAAATATGCTTTCGTGCTGTTTCCGTGCAATAACTGCCACAAATGTGAACCTTTTTTTTTCAACCTTGGTAACAAGGTTAAATGCCTTAAGGGCTAGGCCAAGTTTGATCGTCACTGTCGGCGGACTTGTTTTGGTGGAGTTATGGCCCCTTGTTTAACAAAAAATGTTGTTTCTTGCTGTTTCCGTGCAATAACTGCCTTAAAATGTGAACCGTTTTTTTTTCAAACTTGGTAACAAGGTTAAATGCCTTAAGGGCTAGGCCAAGTTCGATCGTCATATTCGGCGGACATTATTCGGTGGAGTTATGGCCCCTTATTTAACAAAAAATATCGTTTCGTGCTGTTTCCGTGCAATAACTGCCACAAATGTGAACCTTTTTTTTTCAAACTTGGTAACAAGGTTAAATGCCTTAAGGGCTAGGCCAAGTACGATCGTCACTGTCGGCGGATTTTATTCAGTGGAGTTATGGTCCCTTATTTAACAAAAAATGTTGTTTGTTGCCGTTTCCGTACAATAACTGCCACAAATGTGAACCGTTTTCTTTCAACCTTGGTAACAAGGTTATATGCCTTAAGGGCTAGGCCAAGTTTGATCGTCACTGTCGGTGGACTTTATTTGGTGGAGTTATGGCCCCTTGTTTAACAAAAAATGTTGTTTCTTGCTGTTTCCGTGCAATAACTGCCTTAAAATGTGAACCGTTTTTTTTTCAAACTTGGTAACAAGGTTAAATGCCTTAAGGGCTAGGCCAAGTTCGATCGTCATTTTCGGCGGACTTTATTCGGTGGAGTTATGGCCCCTTATTTAACAAAAAATATCGTTTCGTGTTGTTTCCGTGCAATAACTGCCACAAATGTGAACTTTTTTTTTTCAAACTTGGTAACAAGGTTAAATGCCTTAAGGGCTAGGCCAAGTACGATCGTCACTGTCGGCGGATTTTATTCAGTGGAGTTATGGCACCTTATTTAACAAAAAAAGTTGTTTCTTGCTGTTTCCGTGCAATAACTGCCACAAATGTGAACCGTTTTTTAGCTCACCTGAGCTTTGCTCAAGGTGAGTTATTGTGATCGCCTTTTGTCCGGCGTCCGGCGTGCGTCGTGCGTCGTGCGTCGTGCGTCAACTTCTTCTCTTCAGTAACCAGTGGGTCAATTTGGATGAAACTTCACAGAAAGCATCCTCTCAATGACCTCACCAGAATTCCTTCAAACTTTTGGGATCCATGCAAAATTCTGGTTTCCATGGCAACGAAACCGAAAAAAATTCAAAATTCTTCTTCTCCCGAATTGGTTGGCAGATTTTCATATAATTTTGTAGAAATGTTCCTTGGATGACCCTCTATCAGATTCCTTCAAGCCGTGTTGATTGGTCGAAAAACATGGCCGCCAGGGGGGCGGGGCTATTTTGCCTTATATGGCTATAGTGAAAACTTAAAAAATCTCCTCCGACGAAAGTGTAAGGCCGATTTTCAAATAACTTTGTAGAAATGTTCCTTGGGTGACCCTCTATCAGATTCCTTCAAGCCATGTTGATTGGTCGAAAAACATGGCTGCCAGGGGGGGGGGGGGGGGGGGGGGGCAGGGCTATTTTGCCTTATATGGCTATAGTGCAAACTTAAAAAATCTTCTCCTCCAAAAGTGTCAGGCTGATTTTCAAATAATTTTGTGGGGGGGGGGGGGGGGGGGGGGGGGGGGGGCAGGGCTATTTTGCCTTATATGGCTATAGTGAAAACTTAAAAAATCTTCTCCTCCAAAAGTGTCAGGCTGATTTTCAAATAATTTTGTAGAAATGTTCCTTGGGTGATCCTCTATCAGATTCCTTCAAGCCATGTTGATTGGTCAAAAAATATGGCCGCCAGAGGGCGGGGCTATTTTGCCTTTTATGGCTATAATGAAAACTTAAAAAATCTTCTCCTCCATAAGTGTCAGGCTGATTTTCAAATAATTTTGTAGAAATGTTCCTTGGGTGACCCTCTATCAGATTCCTTCAAGCAATGTTGATTGGTCAAAAACATGGCCGCCAGGGGGCGGGGCTATTTTGCTTTATATGGCCAAAGTGAAAACTTAAAAAATCTTCAACATCTTCTCCTCAGTAACCAGTGGGTCAGTTGGGATGAAACTTCACAGAAAGCATCCTCTTAATGACCACACCAGAATTCCTTCAAATTTTAGGGATCCATGCAGAATTCTGGTTTCCATGGCAACGAAACAAAAAAAACTTCAAAATTCTTCTTCTCCCAAACTGGTTGGCAGATTTTCAAATAATTTTGTAGAAATGTTTCTTGGATGACCCTCTACCAAATTCCTTCAAGCCATGTTGATTGGTCAAAAAACACGGCCGCCAGGGGGGCGGGGCTATTTTGCGTTATATGGCTATAGTGAAAACTTAAAAAATCTTCTCCTCCGAAAGTGTCAGACCGATTTTCAAATAATTTTGTAGAAATGTTCCTTGGATGACCCTCTATCAGATTCCTTCAAGCCATGTTTATTGGTCGAAAAACATGGCCGCCAGGGGGAGGGGGCTATTTTGCCTTATATGGCTATAGTGCAAACTTAAAAAATCTTCTTCTCCAAAAGTGTTAGCCCAATTTTCAAATAATTTTGTAGAAATGTTCCTTGGATGACCCACTTTCAGATTCCTTCAAGCCATGTTGATTGGTCAAAAAACATGGCTGCCAGTAGGCAGGGCTATTTTGCATTATATGGCTATAGTGAAAACTTAAAAAATCTTCTCCTCCAAAAGTATCTGGCCGATTTTCAAATAATTTTGTAGAAATGTTTCTAGGGTGACGCTCTATCAGATTCCTTCAAGCCAAGTTTATTGGTTGGAAACTATGGCTGCCAGGGGGCGAGGCTTATATAGCTAAAGTGAAAAAAAAATAAAAAATCAGGTGAGCGATTCAAGGGCCATCATGGCCCTCTTGTTTTCAAACTTGGTAACAAGATTAAATGCCTTAAGGGCTAGGCCAAGTTTGATTGTCATATTCGGCGGACTTTATTAAGTGGAGTTATGGCTCTTTATTTAACAAAAAATGTCGTTTCTTGCTGTTTCTGTGCAATTACTGCCACAATGTGAACTGTTTTTTTTCAAACTTGGTAACAAGGTTAAATGCCTTATGGGCTAGGCCAAGTTCGATCGTCATTTTCGGCAGACTTTATTCGGTGGAGTTACGACCCCTTATTTAACTAAAAATGTTGTTTCTTGCTGTTTCCGTGCAATAACTGCCACAAATGTGAACCGTTTTTTTTCAAACTTGGTAACAAGGTTAAATTCCTTAAGGGCTAGGCCAAGTTTGATAGTTACTTTCGGCGGACTTTATTCGGTGGAGTTATGGCCCCTTAATTAACAAAAAAAAGTCATTTGTTGCTGTTTCCGTGCAATAACTGCCACAAATGTGAACCGTTTTCTTTTCAAACTTAAAAATGTAATTAATAATTGCATTTGATCATGTTGTTTGTTTGTTTTAAACTTGCCTTAAAACTTAGTAGTTTTTTTAGCTCGACTATTCGAAGAATATGAGAGCTATAACAGTCACTTGTGCGTCGGCGTTGGCGTT
This sequence comes from Serripes groenlandicus, assembly GCA_031761405.1. Taxonomy (NCBI): domain Eukaryota; kingdom Metazoa; phylum Mollusca; class Bivalvia; order Cardiida; family Cardiidae; genus Serripes; species Serripes groenlandicus. Next base: position 219,274 of record JASEVX010000199.1, read on the forward strand.
GCAACTTTGGTTAAATTTTGAAACTTCACTCACTTATTGGACATCATCAAATGACATTGCAGGACAAGTCCCATAACTCTATATCAGATTTTGACACAATTATGCGCCTTTTCTAACTTAAAATTTTAGTTAGAGTTGTGCATGCATGTTGACCTTCCTTATTGTGAGAGGATGGGCTTCCTGCAGTGATTCACTCTTTAATAATTATTTTAGGGATTGAAACATATTTGACCCAAGTAATTATCTGGAGCTCTGTATCTCAGAGATGCCAACAGATTTGTGGAAGTATCGTTGTGCAATTCTATTTGTTTCCTTAAGATGATAGAAGAAAAATAAAATGACAAATAACACTTAAACGCACACAGGAAAATCTCACCGTTTTGTTTCCGTTTCCAACTTGAAAACGATGTTCTAATTATGGACCATTAATTTATATTCATCAGCCATTCGGGCAATAGTGCGCGTCAAAATGCTTGTTTTATCAAGAAAAGCGTCTATTTGTGGGAAAGAGTTAAGTATGCTTGTCATTATCTATTTTTGTTACCATCTGCAACATGTTTGTCATGATGCATTTGATTTATCAGGGTATTCATACCATTACAGTATTGTCTATTCTTACTTGAACACATTTAACCCTTCCGATGGATTAAAGTCAGGTCTCCAGAATGATTCATTGGTATGCAAATTAAATATTAAATAATATTGGTAAATCACTTAATCTTGATGAACTTTATTATTTGAGGGACACATTGTGTATAACTAGGGGAGAAAAAAACAAAATACATCACTGCATCAGTCAAAATCATCCACGGGAACTCCCGTATGCAAAGATCGATTGTTTTGGGGGGAACTTTTTCATGATGTTTTCTTTAAATTGGCCGTTGTTTATTTACCATGTCATCGATTAAATTATTAAAAACGTATTCTGCTATTGCAGAACTCAGCAGTTCTTCCATTTTGATATATTTTAATAACGAACCAGGTTTAATTGGTTGTGCAGACGGATCTTTTTCGCTTGGAGCAGACATTATTTGTGTATCGTTATCAAGGGGTCTACATCAGTACATAGATTCATCTCATGATTCCTTGTCTGAGTCGGTCGAGAGACCAAGTAGAGCTGAACATGGTCACAGGATTCAAAGCTCTCCCACACCTTCATCTGACGAAGAAATGGGAGATCAGTCCTTTTCAGGTGACGAGCCAATGGTAGAGCGTATGTCTCTACAACAGGCTATTGATGAAGTGTTCAGGGTAGTTCCTGACTATTTTTGCCCAAAGGTTGACGCTCCCCCTCGTCGGAAAAACCTATCAAGTCTCGAGGAATTAAACGCAGAGGCTTTTACACCACTACGTTTGCTTCCTCAGGCAAACAATCTGGGCAGATTGATTGAACAATTGCAGGCCACCAGGTCTCTTGACTCTTGTCAACCCTGGTCAGTCCCAGCAGCCATTTCTAAAGAATGGGTAACTCCTAAGAAGTATACCACTTCGAAAGAGTTCTTCCCAGTCAAGGTGCCAGCCTTAGACGGGGACGCTGCTATGCTGGGACTGTCTGCACCCACTTCTGTAACGGTTAATTCCAAGTTACTCGAGAAGTGGGAGGCCAGAGCTAGGTTGGGTGTTATGGTTTCTTCTCATGATGATCATTTCGCTGTAGCTCTGTCCCAATTGTTAAAAGAGGAGAATGTCTCTAGCAGAGGTGCTAACAGAATTTTGGAAGCTTTTGATACGGGCAATAGGCATCTCATGGCTCTGAATCTTCAGAACGCCACAGAGATGCTGTCCGCAAGGAGAGATGCAGCTTTAGCCAAATCCTCCTTGCTGCTTCAAGAAAGCAAGGACAAACTGAGAGCTGCTCCTCTAGCTTCCGATCTCCTCTTCGGTGGAAGAATAGCTGCGGTGACTGTTTCTGATTCATCAGAACAGTCCAGACGCCTCTCGGCGAATGCAGCTAATGCTTTTGCACAGAGCCAGAAGCGCTCGGCGCCATCTGGAAAAGGGGGTAAGGCTAGGAAACCTCCCCATGCCAAGAAGCAAAAGCAGGATGTTAAGGCCTTTGCACCAAAACAACCGTCTTCCACGGGCCAAAAGTCTGCCAAACCAAAGCCCCACTTTCAAGCGGGAGCTAAGAGGCATACTTCTAAGCGCAGCTCTCTCCCTAGGCCGCAGCCCTAGGGATGCGCACCTCTCTATGATCTTCCCAAGGCCGGAGATAGCAGTCGGGGGCCACTTGTCGTATTTCATAGAGGAGTGGGAATGTATAACAGAGGATCGTTGGATCTTGTCTGTGATACGGGAAGGGTACTTAATTCCCTTCGTTTCCCCACCTCCTCTGACAAGCGTGCCGATCGATATGTCATCACGCCATCCGGCCATGTCAGAAGTGATTTCATCACTTCTGAAAAAGAAGGCTATAGAGAGGGTTCTCAACCCCAATTCTCGGGGTTTCTACAGCCGTCTATTTCTTGTTCCGAAGAAAGACGGTCGGTGGAGACCGGTAATACACTTATCAGCTCTAAATCTATTGATACCGGTCGAGAAATTCAAGATGGAGTCGGCCCGCTCCATCAGAACAGCTATCCGGAAAGACGACTGGGCGGTCTCTCTAGACCTCACAGAGGCATATTACCACATTCCGATCGCTTCCTTGTCGAGGAAATACCTTCGGTTTGTGGTAGAGGGAGAAGTTTTCCAATTTGTGGCACTTCCCTTCGGCCTCAAGTCCGCACCGCGAGTATTTACCAAGGTAATCAATGCTGTGGGAGCCTTTCTGCGTATGCAGGGCCCACAGCTACTACAATACTTCGACGACTGGCTTCTTCACAGAGCAAATCGTTTGAGTTTAATTCACGATCTGTCTCTAGCCTGGCGGACCATTCTGCGATTGGGTCTTCTACCCAACACGCAGAAATCGGACTTGATTCCGTCAAAGAGGTTTACGTTCGTGGGAATGACTTTTCTCACCGACCTAGCGGTGATTCGAGTTCCCTCGGACAGAGTCGATTCTCTTTGCAAGAAAATCAGACTCACCCACGATCAGGTGTCGGTAACAGCCCGATCCATGCTGTCACTTCTGGGTTCCCTAAGTGCAGCAGCCGACCTAGTCAGTCTAGGCAGGCTCCACATGCGACCCCTTCAGTATCTTTTTCTGTCCCTGTGGCGTCCATCTGTGGATTCACTGGAACAGGAGATAGCTCTGACGGTTTTCTTCAAGTCACACCTTCGGTGGTGGCTGGATCCGTTAATCTATCTACAAGGGGTGCCCTTGCTCACTCCACCTCCGGATCTGTACCTTTTTACAGATGCCAGTGCTGTGGGTTGGGGAGCTCATTTAGAGCCACAGGGCTTAACAGCCCAGGGCATGTGGACAGCGGAGGAAAGGTGTTTGCACATAAACAACTTAGAGCTGAGGGCGGTCCTGCTAGCCCTCAATCAATTCTCTGCCTCCGTTGCGAACAAAACTGTTTTGTTGTCGACGGACAACACTACTGTTGTTTCCTACATTCGCAGGCAAGGAGGAACGCACTCCCACCTTCTCTTTCTGGAGACGTGGAAGTTGCTCCTTTGGTGCCGGGCGGCGTCGTTGGTAATATTAGTAAAACACGTTCCCGGTCACCTAAATGTTTAGCAGACAGTTTATCCCGCCAGAACATGATTCTACCGGCGGAATGGACTCCGAACCAGAGTGTGGTAAACTCTGTGTTCATGCAGATCGGAACACCTCTGGTGGATCTTTTCGCCACCAGAGCCAATCATCGGCTTCCACTCTATGTGTCGCCAATGTACGATCCTGCAGCTTGGGCAGTGGACGCACTGACCCTCGATTGGAACCGTCTATTCGGGTATGCGTTCCCCCGTTCATTCTAGTCCCAATCGTACTTCAGAAAGTACTACGCTCTCAACATTGCAGAATACTGTTGATAGCACCATTCTGGCCCCAGAGATCGTGGTTCAACGATCTCCTGGCCTGCCTCTCGGCACAACCGGTACGTCTTCCTCTTCAAGACAACCTTCTGTTTCAGCAACCGGGTCGGCGTCTTCATCCCAACCCGGCAATGCTACACCTTCACGTTTGGAGTTTATCAAGCGTTCAATCCGAGAGAGAAGCTTTTCTGTCAAAGTTGCCTCTCGCATCGCAGAATCAAGGAGACAGTCCACTAGAATTGTCTATGATTCGAAGTGGGCGATCTTCTCAGATTGGTGTGGTGCAAGATCGGTCAATCATGAGTGTCCTTCTATAACTCGTCTGCTGCAGAATTGTTGTATGAGGGAAAGGGTTAATACCATATGATATTAGTGTATATAGCGATATTTACTAAAGAAAGTTATAAGGTGTATAAACATGCATCCGTCTCAGCAGCCGATACTCAGTCTCGACATTGATCTCATAGTTATACAGGACATCAAAAGACAAGCTATGATAGTAGCCCCTATAAATTATCATTTTCATGTGTAATGCTTACTGTTTGAATTATTTGTCTGTGTGTGTGTTTTTTTCTATGAATATTAGTTTGTAATGAATTTGATATATATAGTTTACGTTTGTATACATACACCAGTATATTTGAATTAAAAGGAGAAACTTGCTAAGTGTTGTGTCTTTAAAACAATTAAACAAATATTTAATGGTGAATCAATCAAAGGTCATATAATTTATACGGTAGAATTTTAAAGAGAAAAATAGGAAATTAATTGGCTTCTTTAACTTTAACCCATTACTTCACATGGCTTTTCAAAGGTCGTCTGCTTTACAATCATCAGACGAACAATTTCAACAATCTAGAAAACTGAAAGAACTATATTGATAAAGAGTTGAAAATATTGAAATATTTCAATGTTTTCAAAAGTCGTCTGCAACAGCAGGTGTCAAATGTCGTCTGTGTGAAGTAATGGGTTAAAAAAAAAATCTTTGAGATAAAGATTCGCTTCTTTACAAAAATACGCACTGTAAATGCACTTATTGATTACCAAAAAAAAACAAAAATAAAACATTCGCAAAAAGATACGCTTAAAATTCACTTATTGATTACCAAGTGCAAAAGATTTGCTTATTGGCAAAATAATACACTTAAAATGCACTTCTTATCAGAAAAATACGGTTAAAACGCACTTCAATTAAAAAAGATGCACTTAAGATACACTTATGCAGAAAAAGATGCACTTAAGATATACTTATGCAGAAAAAATGCGCTTAAAATGGACTTAATTTGGAAAAGATGCAGAAAAAAATCACTTTTTACAAAAAGCGCAGGAAAAATACGCTTTTAGTGCATTTTAAGCACATTAAAAGCGCATTTTGGTAAAAAGTGTATTATCTTTAGAGAAGGGAAGGGAAATTAGCCCCACCCCCTTCAGGGCCTTGCTTTTCAATGAATAAACATCACTCAAAAAATATTTGTAGAAGGTTTCTAAAAGAATATTTCTACCAAATTATCTTTAAATCAAGCCAGCCTTGTCAGAGGAGAATAATAATAAAGTTATGTCAATTTTCTTGCTAGTATGATTAAAACAAGCTAATTGATTTAACCTTTCCCACAGTCACATAATCTGCAGCAAATGACTTTGGAAATATCTAGGAAAAATGTGCAAAGTCTCTATATTTGAAAGTATAAGCAATTCTGCAGCAGACGACTTTGAACGTATTTTGTCAAAATATAGAAAATCTCCATAATTGAATGGATAACCTATTACAAAAAGTGGAAAACATTTTTGCAAAAAGAGAATTGCTCATTATGAGCAATTTCTCCTATACCACAATGTTTTCAAAGGTCTTCTGCTGCAGATGCCTCAGAAAGCTACTGTAGTTAGAAAAGGGATTAGAGGAGATGTTGCTTAACCCTTTCCCTCATATAGACGCTCTCTGATGCCTCCGCAGCAGACGGCTTATTGAAAACATAGTGACAATAGAAGAAATTGCACAAAACGTGCAATTTCTCCTTTTGTCACAATGTTTTCCACTTTTTGTCATACTGGTTATCCATTCAATTATGGAGATTTTCTATTTTTTGACAAAATACGTTCAAAGTCGTCTGCTGCAGAATTGCTGTATGAGTGAAAGGGTTAACAAATTGCTGATGTGTATCATGGACACAGGGTTATCACAAAACTTCCTTTGAACTCAGATGAGCTAAAAACTTGCTCATCTTTAACCCTTTACCTCATATAGACGCTTTCTGACGCCTCTGCAGCAGACGGCGTTTTGAAAACATAGTGACAAAAGAAGAAATTGCACAAAACGTGCAATTTCTCCTTTTGCCACAATGTTTTCCACTTTTAGTCATAGGTTATCCATTCAATTATAGAGATTTTCTATTTTTTGACAAAATACGTTCAAAGTCGTCTGCTGCAGAATTGCTGTATGAGTGAAAGGGTTAACAAATTGCTGATGTGTATCATGGACACAGGGTTATCACAAAACTTCCTTTGAACTCAGATGAGCTAAAAACTTGCCCATCTTTAACCCTTTACCTCATATAGACGCTTTCTGACACCTCTACAGCAGACAGCTTTTTGAAAACATAGTGACAAAAGAAGAAATTGCACAAAACGTGCAATTTCTCCTTTTGTCACAATGTTTTCCACTTTTTGTCATAGGTTATCCATTCAATTATGGAGATTTTCTATATTTTGACAAAATACATTCAAAGTTGTCTGCTGCAGAATTGCTGTATGAGTGAAAGGGTTAACAAATTGCTGATGTGTATCATGGACACAGGGTTATCACAAAACTTCCTTTGAACTCAGATGAGCTAAAAACTTGCGCATCTTTAAATTGATTCAACTATTTAAAAAAAGATGAAAATATCATCAAAAATCTGCATTATTGATCAAATTCATAAATCTGTACCAGAAAGGCAAAAATGGCTTTCTACTGGGAAAGATTTGCACATTTATATTTTTAATGTGACATCTAAGCCCTTTCATGGACCTGTCACTTGCAGAAGACGATTAAAGTTACATTCATTCTCAACTTTGGAGAACAGTTTTGAAAAGTGAAAAACATCACTTTTAAAGCAAATTCTGCATTCTGTATCTGAATCAATGTTTTCAACTCTTTTTTGTCCCCCGCTTTTAGCGAAAGCTGGGGACTATTATTTCTCATTCGTCAGTCCGTCCGTCAGTCCGTCAGTCCGTCAGTCACGCTGTCACAAAAACTTTAACCTTGGTCATAACTTCTGAACCGTAATAGGTACTGCTTTCATATTTCACATGTGTATTCCTTGTGACAACCCCTTTCCATCAATACCAATTGTTTTGACCTTGTGACCTTGACCCTGACGAGTTATGGCGCTTTACCCCTATGTATGACTAAATTCATTTCCGGGCTATTTCTCTGCAACCGCTTTTTGGAATTTTATGAAACTTCATAGGAAGGATCACCACCAAGTGTAGATGCGCATATCGTGTTTGCGTTCCGGTTGGATTATTTTGCACGGAGTTATGGCCCTTTACCCCACCATCAGGCTATGTATGACTAAATTCATTTCCGGGCTATTTCTCTGCAACCGCTTTTTGGAATTTTATGAAACTTCATAGGAAGGATCACCACCAAGTGTAGATGCGCATATCGTGTTTGCGTTCCGGTTCGATTATTTTTCACGGAGTTATGGCCCTTTACTCCACCATCAGGCTATGTATGACTAAATTCATTTCCGGGCTATTTCTCTGCAACCGCTTTTTGGAATTTTATGAAACTTCATAGGAAGGATCACCACCAAGTGTAGATGCGCATATCGTGTTTGCGTTCCGGTTGGATTATGCACGGAGTTATGGCCCTTTACCCCACCATCAGGCTATGTATGACTAAATTCATTTCCGGGCTATTTCTCTGCAACCGCTTTTTGGAATTTTATGAAACTTCATAGGAAGGATCACCACCAAGTGTAGATGCGCATATCGTGTTTACGTTCCGGTTGGATTATTTTTCACGGAGTTATGGCCCTTTACTCCACCATCAGGCTATGTATGACTAAATTCATTTCCGGGCTATTTCTCTGCAACCGCTTTTTGGAATTTTATGAAACTTTATAGGAAGGATCACCACCAAGTGTAGATGCGCATATCGTGTTTGCGTTCCGGTTGGATGATTTTTCACGGAGTTTTACCCCACCATCCGGCTATGTATGACTTAATTCATTTCCGGGCTATCTCTCTGCAACCGCTTTTTGGAATTTGATGAAACTTTATAGGAAGGATCACCACCAAGTGTAGATGCGCATATCGTGTTTGCGTTCCGGTTGGATGATTTTTCACGGAGTTATGGCCCTTTACTCCACCATCAGGCTATGTATGACTAAATTCATTTCCGGGCTATTTCTCTGCAACCGCTTTTTGGAATTTTATGAAACTTCATAGGAAGGATCACCACCAAGTGTAGATGCGCATATCGTGTTTGCGTTCCGGTTGGATGATTTTTCACGGAGTTATGGCCCTTACTTCTGAACCGTAATAGGTACTGCTTTCATATTTCACATGTGTATTCCTTGTGACAACCCCTTTCCATCAATACTAATTTTTGTGACCTTGACCCTGGCGGGGGACCATGATTCTCTGAATTTGCTTGTTAATAATTATACTTTATTTTGAGAGATTTTCCATATACTGTATTTGCTTCTGTTTTAGATCACCTAGAGCCAAAGGCTGAAGGTGAGCTATTCTGATCACTTTCGGTCCGTCATCCGTCTTTAACTTTTAGCTTTAAACATCATCTCATCTTTAACCACAGGACCAATTTCAACCAAGTTACTTCACAGGAATGTTCCTTTGGTGGCCCTCTTTCAAAATTGTTCAAAGATTTAAATTCCATTGAGAACTCTGGTTGCCACGGCAACAAAAAAGGGGAAATTAACCAAAACTTAAAAAATCTTTTTGTCTAAAAGTAGAAGGCCCAGGCCTTTGATATTTGATAGTTTCATCTAGTGGACCTCTTCCAAGATTGTTCAAATTATAGCCCTGGGGTCAAAAATTACCCCTTCCCGGGGGTCACTTGTTTTACAAAGACTTATATAGGGAAAAAACTTCAAAAAAATCTTCTTGTTTTAAGGTAGAATGTCCTGGTTTTTGATATTTGGTATGTAGCTTCATCTAGTTGACCTCTACCAAGACTGTTCAAATTATAGCCCTGGGGTAAAAAATGGCCCCATCCCGTGTCACTTGTTTTACATAATATTATACTTGTATAGGGAAAAACTTCAAAAAATCTTGTCTTAAAGTTGATATTTGAAATCTAACTTCATGTAGTGGACCTCTACCAAGATTGGTCAAATTATAGGCCCCAGCCTGGAGATCACTTGTTTTACATAGACTTCTTTAGGTAAACACTTTAAAAAAAATCAGATGATCACGTTAGGGCCATCTTGGCCCTCTTGTTAGCTAACCTGAGCTATTCTTATGGAGACGCCCAGACATCCGGACATCCGTCGTCAACAATTTCTTTAAATGACATCTCCTTCTAAACCCCTGTTTGTATTATGATTAAACTTGGTAGGAATGATCCTTGGCTGGTTCTTTTTCAAAGTTTTTCAAAGAAATCAATTCCATGTAGAACTCTGGTTGCCTTGCAACCAAAAGGAAAAACTTGAAAATCTTCTTGTCTGAAACCGAAAGGCCTGGAGCTTAGACATTTGGTGTGTAGCATTGTCTAGTGGTCCTGTACAAAGATTGTTTAAATTATGCCCCTGGGATCAAAATTTGCTCCGCCCCCGGGGTCACCTATTTTACAAAGAGATATATTGCGAAAACTCTTCTTGTCTAAAATACAATGGCTTAGAGCTTAGATATTTGGTGTGTAGCATTGTTTCATGGTTCTGAGACTACAAAGATTGTTCAATTTATGCCTTGGGTTCAATATTGGCCCCGCTCACCTGTTTTACATAGAGATAAATAGGGGAAAACTTTGAAAGGCTTCTCGTCTAAAACAGAAAGGCATAAAGTTTAGATATTTGGTGTGTAGCATTGTCTCATGGTCCTCTACCAAGGTTGTTCAAATTATGCTCCTAGGGTCAAAATTAGACCCTGCCAGGGGGTCAACTGTTTTACATAGAGATATAGATTTTTTTTAGCTCACCTATGCACAAAGTGCAAGGTTAGCTTTTGTGATTGCTTTATGTCCGTCTTCCGTCGTCGTCGTCTTCGCTGTCGTCCGTCCGTTCACATTTTCCTACAAACGACTTCTCCTCCTAAACCAATTAACCAAATTCAAAATAATTTTACAGGAATGTTCCTTGGGTGGATTTCTTTCAAACTTGTTCAAAGAATTCTATTCCATGCAAAACTTTGGCTGCCACGGCAACTAAAAAGGGGAAATTAATCAAGACTTAAAAAATCTTCTTGTCCAAAAGTACTGGCCCGATTTGAAAATTATTTTGCACAAATGTTCCTTGGGGTACCTTCTACCAAGATTGTTCAAATTTTTCTGATTCGTTGAAAAACATGGCCGCAAGGGGGCGGAGCTTATTTTCCTTATATGTGCATTGTTAAAACTTTAAAAATCTTCTTGTCCAAAAGTACTGGCCCAATTTGAAAATTATTTGCACAAATGTTCCTTGGGGCACCCTTTACCAAGATTGTTCAAATATTTCCAATCCGTTTAAAAACATGGCTGCCAGAGGGCGGAGCTTGTTTTCCTTATATGTGCATTGTTAAAACTTTAAAAATCTTCTTGTCCAAAAGTACTGGCCTGATTTGAAAATAGTTTTGCACAAATGTTCCTTGGGGCACCCTTTGACAAGATTGTTCAAATATTTCCAATCCGTTGAAAAACATGGCCACCATGGGGCGGAGCTTGTTCATAGACTCATATAGGGAAACGCCTTTAAAAATCTTCTTGTCTAAGAGTAGAGGGCCGAGGCCTTTAATATTTGGTATGTAGCATCATCTAGTGGACCTCTACCAAGATTATTCAAATTATAGCCCTGAGGTCAAAAAATGACCCTTCCCCTGGGGGTTATTGTTTTACATAGATTCATATAGAGAAAATTTAAAAAAAAAAAAAAATCTGAAAGTAAAGGGCCCCGGCCTTTAATATTTAGTATGTAGCATCGTCTAGTGGACCTCTACCAAGATTGTTCAAATTATATCCCTGGGGTCAAAAATGAACCTATCCGGGGGTTCATTGTTTAACGTATATTCATATAGGGGAAAAACTTAAAAAATCTTCTTGTCTAAAAGTAGAGGGCCCAGGCCTTTGCTATTGGGTATGTAGCATCATCTAGTGGACCTCTATCAAGATTGTTCAAATTATATCCCTGGGGTCAAAAATGAACCTATCCAGGGGCTCACTTGTTTTACATAGACTCATAAAGGGAAAAAAATTAAAAAATCATCTTGTCTAAAAGTAGAAGGCCCAGGCCTTTGATATTGGGTATGTAGCATCATCTAGTGGACCCCTACCAAGATTGTTCAAATTATAGCCCTGGGGTCAAAAATTGGCCCCACCTGGGTCACTTGTTTTACATAGACTCGTATTGGGAAAAACTTTTTAAAATCTTGTGTAAAAGTTTAATATTTGAAATCTAACTTTATATATATCTAGTGGACTTCTACCAAGATTGGTCAAATTATTATAGCCCTGGTGTCAAACATGGCTCCACCCTGGGGATCACTTGTTTTACATAGGCTTGTTAAGGTAAACACTTTAAAAATATTCTTGTCCTTTTGCCATGAATTTTCTTGGGGTGCCCCTCTACTAAGACTTCAAATTATTTTGATAGGATGATAAACATGGCCACCAGGGGGTGTTGCTTGTTTTCCGTATATATATGTATAGACAAAGAACAATGAAAACTTTTTAAGTTTGATTAAATCAGGTGAGCGATATAGGACCATCATGGTCCTCTTGTTTCAAATATTCTTGTCTAAAACCTAAATGCCTAGAGCTTAAATATTTGGTGTATAGCTTTGTCTCATGTTCCACTACCAAGATTGTTCAATTTGTGCCCCGGGTTTAAAATTTGCCCGGCCCCTCTGGGTTCACCTGTTTTACAAAGAGATATATTGGGGGAAATCTTGTTCAAGCTTTGTCGTTTGGTAAAAAATAACACATTACTATAAAGTGCAGAGGTTTTCACTATATTCATATTTGAATCTTTTTGAACAAAATGGGCTTTCTTGGCGGAGCGTAAACATAGTACACGTACACCCCAGAAGGAGGTTGGAGTCCCCAAATTAAAGCCCAATTTTTTTATTTCAGTACTAAGGATGAAAGAATATCATATTCCTTTCCAGTATTCATCATCATTTTCATTATTGTCATTTTTGCTCACCTCCACTTCTCACTCCAGTCCTAATTGACCTCTTTGTGTTGGAGTGCCGTTAAACCAAACTCATTTATTCTTTAAAACAATGATAGATATAAATAATTTGCGTGAGCGAATAATATTGTTTCATAATGCACTGCTACAGAACTTTAGTATGTGAGTAAGGGATCATTTGAAAGAGTTTGAAAATAAGAGGGAATGGGTTAAGTTATATATCTCTATAAATCTCAATAGGCACAAAAGAATCTTCAATTCATTACCTCTATTCATCTGTGACTTTATTAGTTTGTCATGCATATAACTATTCAGAATTTGACAAATTACAGAGCCTAAAGAGGAAAGATAGTTAGAAAATTACACACAAGCAGTCTGCAAACAGCCTTTATTGTAAGCCTTCATTTAAAAGAGCGATAGATGACCTGGAAGTATATAGCCCTTTTTGGCTCTACTAACATTATATATAGGTAATATTAAGTATATATGTAGCAAGACCCTTATCTTCCATTATATTGATGCGATATTAAAACAGGGATGTAGCAGGTCCTCTATCTCCATGATATCTATGTGATATTATAACAGGGATGAAGCAGATACTCTGTCTTCCATTATATCTATGTGATATTATAACAGGGATGAAGCAGATCCTCTGTCTTCCATTATATCTATGTGATATTATAACAGGAATGTAGCAGGTCCTCTGTCTTACATTATATCTATGTGATATTATAACAGGGATGAAGCAGATCCCCTGTCGTGATCGTATAACAGGGATGAAGCAGATCCTCTGTCTTCCATTATATCTATGTGATATTATAACAGGGATGAAGCAGATCCTCTGTCTTGCATTATATCTATGTGATATTAAAACAGGGCTGTAGCAGATCCTCTGTCTTCCATTGTATCTATGTTATATTAAAAAAGGGATTCAGTAGGAACTCTGTCTTCCATTTTATCTATGTGATATAAAACAGGGATTCAGTAGGAACTCTGTCTTCCATTTTATCTATGTGATATAAAACAGGGATGAAGCAGATCCTCTGTCTTCCATGATATCTATGTGATATTATAACAGGGATATAGCAGGTCCTCTGTCTTCCATTGTATCTATGTGATATTATAACGGATGAAGCAGGACAGGGATAAATCAGATCCTCTATCTCCATGATAATTTTGTGATATAAAACAGGGATTCTGTAGGACCTCTGTCCGGACCATTCTATCTATGTGGTATTAAAACAGGGATTCTGTAGGACCTCTGTCTGGACCATTCTATTTGTGTGGTATTAAAACAGGGATTCAGTAAGACCTCTGTCTTCCATTTTATTTATGTGATATTAAAAAAGGGATGTAGCAGGACCTCTGTCTTCCATTATTTCTATGTGATATAAAACAGGGATTCAGTAGGACCTCTGTCCTCCATTATAACTACATGTATGTGATATTAAAACAGGGATGTAGCAGGACTTTTGTCTTCTATTATATCTATGTGATATTAAAACAGGGATGCAGTAGGACGCTTTACGAAACTGTATCACTGCCCGTAGTTTCACGTCGCCACTTGACGTCATGATTTTTTTTAAGTCTCTTTTCATTCCATGAAGACCAAAGATTGTTTAATGTTAATAACAAGTAATTCTATCTGTTAAAACAAAACTTATGAGAAAAGTCCACGATTTAGTGGGACAGTCCTCGTATGTGATATAATACATGGATTAAGTAGGACCTCTGTCTTCCATTATATTTATGTGATATAAATACAGGGATGTAGCAGGACTTCTGTCGTCCATTATATCTATGTGATATTAAAACAGGGATGCAGTAGGACCTCTTTCTTCCATTATATCTATGTGATATTAAAACAGGGATGTAGCAGAACTTCTGCCTTCCATTATATCTATGTGATATTAAAACAGGGATGTAGCAGAACTTCTGCCTTCCATTATATCTATGTGATATTAAAACAGGGATTTAGTATAATCTGTCTTCCATTATATCTATGTGATATAAAAACAGGGATGTAACAGAACTTCTGTCTTCCATTATATCTATTCAATATTTATACAGGATATAACAGGATGTAACAGGACCTCTGCCTTCCATTAAATCTATGTGATATTAACATAGTTATGCAACGAGATGTTTGTCTTCCATTACATCTCTTTGATATTATAAAAAACAGGGATGCAACTAGAACCCTGTCTTCCATTATATTTCTTCTGTTTCATTTTTGATTTAACCCTTTCCCTCATATAGACGCTTTCTGATGCCTCTGCAGCAGACGGCTTTTTGAAAACATAGTGACAAAAGAAGAAACTTCTCAAAATGAGCAATTTCTCCTTTTGCCACTATGTTTTCCACTTTTAGTCATAGGTTATCCATTCAATTATAGAGATTTTCTAGTTTTTGACAACATAGGTTCAAAGTCGTTTGCTGCAGAAATGCCGTATGAGGGAAAGCGTTAATTTTTTTTCAAATAATTATACTTTTCCAGAAACTTCACTTCCCCCTCAGAAATGTGAAATGCTAATGACATGAAAACTAGTATATCAGCCAAATGCTTTAGTCATGTATTTTAACCCTATCCCTCATACGACAAATTTTGCAGCAGACAACTTTGAATATATTTTGTCAAAAATAAAAAGATCTCTATAATTGAATGGATAACCTATGACTAAAAGTGGAAAACATTGTGGCAAAAGGAGAAATTGCTTGTTTTGAGCAATTTCTTCTTTTGTCACTATGTTTTGAAAAAGCCCTCTGCTGCAGAGGCGTCAGAAAGCATTTATATTGGGGAAAGGGTTAACTTGTAGAACAGCGTTATTTATAAATAGGTTACCCATATCTCCATACAATAAAACTGCAGCAGATGACTTTGAAAACACCAAGGCAACTCTATTGACTTTATTTACAGTGAAATTGTTTTGCTTTATTTGGGTTATACACAGTTTTCAACATTATTTCAGTTTTATCACAGCAACAGCTTTTATTCATGGACCCTGAAAAACAAACCAGTACAAAGCTAGGAAATGTGCCTTGCCCAAGGACTCTTACTATGAAAACTGCATCAAGGGATCGAACTCAGGATGCCCAATTTCAAATCCCTGATGCTTACCACTCAACCATGGTGCATAACTACAGAAAATATAGTTGAGAACATTGTGGCAAAAGGAGGAGCAATTTCTCCTTTTCCTGCAATGTTTCCAAAACTTTTCTGCTTCAGATGCGTTAATTAATACAATGCGTAATGAATTTAGCATTTTAGGTAATGGGTTAAAAGGATTCAAATCTTTCTGTACCCTTGAGGAAACATGAATAAACATTCATCACGATTTGTTTATAGTTCTTGTTGATTTGCCACATACCAAGAAAAGAACACATTATTTGAGAAACTCTGTAGAATCGCACAAGTCCATTTGTTTGAATAGTTTTTAACCCTTTCCCACATACAGACGCATTCTGACGCATCTGAAGCAGAGGACTTTTGAAAACATCGTGACAAAAGGAAAAATTGCTCAAGACGAGCAATTTCTCCTTTTGCCACTGTTTTTTTGTCTTTTTTCAGTATTTTTTACTTTAATTATGAAGATTTTCCATATTTTTGCCTAGAAATTTGCAAAGTCGTCTGCTGCAGATTTGGTGTATGTGGGAAAGGTTAAGCAGTTTCAAAAAGTATTCAATTGGTATTACATCATTTCCTAGCTAAATCAATTGCCAGCACTGCTTAACCCTTTCCCACCTGCAGACGCATTTTGATGCAATAGCTGCAGACGCATTTTGATGCAATAGCTGCAGACGAATTTTGAAAACATTGTGGCCAAAGGTTAAATTGCTCATGATGGCCACAATGTATTTAACTTTATTTAACAATCAAGCTGTCTTTTATGGAGATTTTACAGGGTTTTGACACCATGTTTTTAAAGTCATCTGCTACAGATTTGTTTTATGTGGGAAAGGGTTAACAAGCTTACCAGATGTAATGATTGGTTTCCAGCAATTCAGAGTACCAAGCAGGAAAGTCACTCTAGCATTTTTAAATGAATTTGTATGACCCCCCAAGAATCAAACTTGGGTCTACCATTCTCAAGCCTGCAGACACTCTGTATCTTGTTTTTAGAGATTGATTGCTTGTTTGAGGTTTAACACCGTTTTTAACAATTTCTCAGTCATATCACGGCGGCCAGTTCACCTACTCATATGTTTCCTGGTTTTCTCACACCAGTACTCCACACAACAATCTTCCCAAGCAACTTGCTGCTTTTCCACATAGACTTAGCCCATTGGTGGAAGACGAATGACGCATGTCGCATTGACTTTTGTCAAATGTCGGAAAGAAAGCCGGGATTCGAACTCACAACCTCTAGTAGACAGCCCGCGTCGCTACCGACTGAGATACCGGGGCTCAGCTTGTTTTTAGAGTCACAAAGGACTTTTACCTATTGAATTTATAAGCAAACAACAATGACAAATATACTAGAACCAGAGCTGAAATTGAGGAAATGCTGAAAATGTAGAGAAAGTGATTGATTACATGGATAAACCCATTTCCTGCTTCAGATAACATTCCATTAGCAACAGACATCATTTGAAACATTGTGAAAAAAAGGAGAATTTCTCAAATTGATAATATCTCCTCATCCCACTCTCCTTTTCTTCACACATGTTCAAAGCAGAAGACTCTTAACCCTTTCCCACAAACAATATAATATTCTGCAGCTTACGACTTTGAAAATGTCTTGGCAAAAGTGTGAAAAATCCCAATAAATGGGAATTGAATCATTAAATAGAGTTGCAATTTCTTCTTTTACCAGAGTGTTTTCAAAATCTTCTGTTGCAGAGACTGTATGTGGGAAAAGGGGGGTTAAATTAACTTGATATTGTATCAATTGATAAGAACTGCAAATAAAATTATTCTTTAACCCTTTCCCTCATATCGACGCTTTCTGACGCCTCTGCAGCAGACAGCTTTTTGAAAACATAGTGACAAAAGAAGAAATTGCTCAAAACGAGCCACAATCTTTTGCCACAATGTTTTTCTATTTTAGTCATAGGTTATCCATTCAATTATAGAGATTTTCTACTTTTTGTTAAAATATGTTCAAAGTCATCTGCTTCAGTATTGTCGTATGAGGGAAAGGGTTTAACTTGGTCTCTGATTCCAGTCTAGGCAGCACTGGAAACCCTATCCTGAGTAAACAAACAGTGTAAACATGCCTGCTATAACAAGCATGCAGGTAGGTACTGCTTATAAGATAAAACGTATTTGCATCATACGACTTTGAAGACATGTTGACAACAATGTGGAAACTCTCTATAAAATAAAAAAGAATACTTAACCCTTTCCCCTCATATAGACGCTTCTGCTGCAGACGTCTTTTGAAAACCTTCTGTCAAAAGGAGCAATTTCTGCATGTGCCACAATTTAACCTTTATTTATAGAGATTTTCCGCAAGTTTTTGCATGGATATTTTCAAAGTCGTCTGCTGCAGATTTGTTGTATGTGGGAAAGGGTTAATGCAAGAAAAGAAGAATTTTCTACTTTTGCCACAGTGTTTTTAAATGTCCTCTGTTGCAGAATGTTCAAATTGGGTCTGAATTTGGGAGAGGGATAAGGTATTTTAAAAGCTAAAGTCCTTACATTTCCTCCAAAACATTGGTTGTTGGTTAATAATAGAACTCTTTCCTCATGAAGAATCTGAAATGCGTATTATTAAAGCCTCATTCTCACTGTCCCCGGTATCTCCTGCTGAAAAAAATCTGGTACTCTGGGATGATCTGTGCCTTCTCACATTCCAATCGTTGTCCCACAGTGCCCCCTTGTTTAGAAGCCAGATGACCCCGTTTGATCCTGAATTACCCCGGGTAGTTCCCTGTTTGGCACGGTTCATTAAAGGTGTAGCGCTGGTGCGTCCCGGTGTGACCAGGGTTGTGATGGTCCAACTCTGTATAGAACTCAAGTTATGCACCGGTGGAGCTCCAGTATTACCCTGGTGGCCCTCGTTGGTCTACCATGCATGGAGTATTCCTGGATCACGCAGGTTGTGGATATTTCTCCTGGTGTCTCTTAGTTGTATTCAACATTTTAAAACATCCGGGACAGTCTTCCTTATTTAGCTGTTATAACAGGGCTCGTAACAGATTATCCAGAACTTCTAATGTGCCGCTGCGGTTGTCTTCCCGGTATAACATGCTTCTCCCTAACCATCATCTGGGACAACCAGTCTGCCAATCGGGGACAGTGAGAATGGGGCTTTACAATGGGTTTACCAATTGACTGCTGAAACTGATTTTGCGAAGCCAGTGTCACCAGTATACTATGGAAACGGGTTCTATACTGCTGGCCGCTCAACTCAACATTTTCATCTTGATGTTCTTAGAATTGGCTATGGTCTCCTCCAAAATCAAAGCTGGACAAGTCCATTTTGAAAATTTGGCATTGAAATGGTTTAGTTATAATAATAGAAATAATTGATAATCATTCATTTGCTACAATGCATAAAAACTGACCTTCAGGGCCCATTCACTAAACATTCTAAATTAGGTCTAATTCTGAAATTCATCATGTGTAGTTTCTCCTTTGCCACACTTTTCTAAACTGTTTTTAATAATCTTACTTAAATTCAGAGAGAATGTTGAAAGTTTTGTTTTGTCCATTTTTAGATCACCTGAGCCAAAGGCTCAAGGTTAGCTATTCTGATCACTCTCTGTCCGTCATCAGTCGTCCGTCGTCTGTCGTTAACTTTTAGCTTTAAACTGTTTCTTTGGTGGCCCTCTTTCAAAATTGATCAAAGATTTAAATTCCATTGTCACAGCAACAACAAAGGGGAAATTAACCAAAACTTAAAAAATCTTTTTGTCTGAAAGTAGAAGGCCCATGCCTTTGATATTTGGTATGTAGTATCATCTAGTAGACCTCTACCAAGATTGTTCAAATTATAACCCTTGGGTCAAAAATGGCCCCTCCTCGGGGGTCACTTGTTTTACATAGACTTGTATAGGGAAAAACTTTAAAAATCTTCTTGTCTAAAGGTAGAAGGCCCAGGCCTTTGATATTTGATATGTAGCTTCATGTAGTAGACCTCTACCATGATTGTTCAAATTATAGCCCTTGGGTAAAAAATGGCCCCTCCCCGGGGATCACTTGTTTTACATAGACTCGTATAGGGAAATAACTTTAAAAATCTTTTTGTCTAAAAGTAGAAGGCCAAGGCCTTTGATATTTGGCATGTAGCTTCATCTAGTAGACCTCTACCAAGACTGTTCAAATTATAGCCCTGGGGTCAAAAACGGCCCCTCCCTTGGGGTCACTTGTTTTACATAGAATCGTATAGCAAATGTTTTTAAAAATCTTCTTGTCTAAAAGTAGAAAGCCCAGGCCTTTGATATTCAAATTATAGCCCTGAGATCAAAAATGGTCCCACCCCAGGGGTCACTTGTTTAATATGAAGACTCGTATAGGGAGAAACTTTATAAATCTTCTTGTCTGACGCTAGAATGTACAGGCTTTTGATATTTGGTATGTAGCTACATCTAGTTGACCTCTACCAAGATTGTTCAAATTATAGCCCTGGGGTAAAAAATGGCCCCATCCTGGGTCACTTGTATAGGGAGAAACTTTATAAATCTTCTTGTCTGACGCTAGAATGTCCAGGCTTTTGATATTTGGTATGTAGCTACATCTAGTTGACCTCTACCAAGATTGTTCAAATTATAGCCCTGGGGTAAAAAATGGCCCCATCCTGGGTCACTTGTATAGGGAGAAACTTTATAAATCTTCTTGTCTGACGCTAGAATGTACAGGCTTTTGACATTTGGTATGTAGCTACATCTAGTTGACCTCTACCAAGATTGTTCAAATTATAGCCCTGGGGTAAACAATGGCCCCATCCTGGGTCACTTGTATAGGGAGAAACTTTATAAATCTTCTTGTCTGACGCTAGAATGTACAGGCTTTTGATATTTGGTATGTAGCTACATCTAGTTGACCTCTACCAAGATTGTTCAAATTATAGCCCTGGGGTAAAAAATGGCCCCATCCTGGGTCACTTGTATAGGGAGAAACTTTATAAATCTTCTTGTCTGACGCTAGAATGTCCAGGCTTTTGATATTTGGTATGTAGCTACATCTAGTTGACCTCTACCAAGATTGTTCAAATTATAGCCCTGGGGTAAAAAATGGCCCCATCCTGGGTCACTTGTATAGGGAGAAACTTTATAAATCTTCTTGTCTGACGCTAGAATGTCCAGGCTTTTGATATTTGGTATGTAGCTACATCTAGTTGACCTCTACCAAGATTGTTCAAATTATAGCCCTGGGGTAAAAAATGGCCCCATCCTGGGTCACTTGTATCGGGAAAAACTTTAAAAAATCTTGTGTAAAAGTTGATATTTGAAATCTAATTTGATCTAGTGGACCTCGACCAAGATTGGTAAAATTATGGTCCTGGTGTCAAAAATGGCCCCACCCTGAGGATCACTTGTTTTACATAGACTCGTTTAGGTAAACAATTTAAAAATATTCAGGTGATTGATTTAGGGCCATCTTGGCCCTCTTGTTTCAAAGGTGACTGCTTTAATTTGATGTATGTGGAAAAGGGTTAACTTTGAAAAGAAAATCTACTTAATGGCAAAACTGTGGAAAATCTTAATATAAAAAAAAAGAACAAATAGAGCTGAACAAATTGTGGTAAAAGGAGAAATTGGTCATGATGAGCCATTTCACCTTTTACAATAATCTTTAAAACAGCTAGATGCATAAAAATGTGATTGCCTTGGCAAGGGGATAAAAGAATATTTTCAGAAATTCAGCAGTAATTATAATATCCTTAATATCTGAACTATCACATGCTTTTTAACCGTAAAAAATAAACAATAAATGGTTATTGATTAATAAAAAACCTGTTTGATCTCATACCCTGATTATCACCTGTATAGCAGGCAGACAGAGAGATATGCCCCGTTATCCGCTAATCCATTAACAGAGTGCTATAACCACATCTGGACCATCTTATGGAAACTTCCATGAATCTTAGGTGCTCCTCGGTAGGATATGCTGGTTCCTCAATATTTCTCGTTGAAACATGGATTTTAATTGAATTGGTTTCATAGGGCATATCGTGTTTGATGGTTATAATACCCTTATATGTGAGTACTGCTATTTTCTTATGATGTTACGTTCCCCTGAATCTGACAACTTTGATGGATTCTTATGAGACAATTTTGAATAAAGGATAAATAGTTTAAGAATGTCCAACGCATTTTGACGGAATAGCAGCAAAGGACTTTTGAAAACATTGTGGCCAAAGGAGAGCAATGGCCAAAGGAGACATTGCTCATGATGAGCAATTTCTCCTTTGGCCACAATGTTTTCAACTTCATTTAACAATTAAGCTATCTTTTATGGAGATTATTCAGGTTTTTGTCACTATGTTTTTAAAGTCATCTGATGCAGTTTTGTTGTATGTGGGAAACGGGAGTTAAAAAGGAGCAAAATCTCATGTTCCCAAAATGCTTTGAACTCTTCATCAATAAAACTTTCGCTTTTCATATTGATTCATGATGTCGACAGACTGCAATGAAAACACCATATCCAGTCAATGACTATCATCATTTTACCTGACTTCAATGACAATACCATATCCAGTCAATGACTATCATAATTTTACCCAACTTCAATGAAAACACCATATCCAGTCAATGACTATCATCATTTTACCTGACTTCAATGAAAACACTATATCCAGTCAATGACTATCATCATTTTACCCAACTTCAATGAAAACACCATATCCAGTAAATGACTATCATCATTTTACCCAACTTCAATGAAAACACCATATCCAGTCAATGACTATCATCATTTTACCCAACTTCAATGAAAACACCATATCCAGTAAATGACTATCATCATTTTACCCAACTTCAATGAAAACACCATATCCAGTAAATGACTATCATCATTTTACCCAACTTCAATAAAAACACCATATCCAGTCAATGACTATCATCATTTTACCCGACTTCAATTGAAACACCATAACCAGTCAATGACTATCATCATTTTACCCGACTTCAATGACTATCACCATTTTACCCAACTTAATGAAAACACCATATCCAGTCAATGACTATCATAATTTTACCCGTTTATCCTGTAAGACATTTTATCAATTAAGAGTTGTCTGTTTCGAAAACATGGGAAACCAGAAATGGCTTTTATAATAGATCAATGGCGTAGGTGTTTGCGATATGTTAATCCTTTTCCAAGCACAGATGCTTTCTGTTGTCTCTGCAGCAGACACGTTTTGAAAACATTGTGGCTCAAGGAGAAATTGCTCATATTAAGCAATTTCTCATTTTGCAGCAATATTTTTCAACTTTATTTTAATAATCGGTATAATTTTAGTTTCCATATTTCCAACTTAATGTTTTCAAAGTTGTACGCTGCCAATTTGTTGTATATGGAAAAAAGGTTATTAAGAAGTAACTGAAAACAACATAGCAGAAGTTTACTGAATATGTTTGGTCAAGAAAGGGAATTACAGAGAAATTTGAAAATGATAATAGTTAATAGATCGCTCCAATGATGTCACAATAGCATATTGACCCACCGAGTGGCAGCTGTAAGAGATATTTGATCATTGGATAGAAACACCTAAAACACCATAACAAAAATTCACCTGAATCATACTTGAACAAGTGCATTATATATAATTTGCTAATAATTGCATTATCAAAATGATTATCTTCAGTAAACACAGATATAGTTTGTATAACAAGTTTTGAATTGGCCTATTAACCAAAATACTAGCTTACAGCAATCTTGCGAGCTTGCACAAACTTGATAAGGTTGCGCATACTTCAAGGTAAGATTTATAATGTTCCAATCACAATCTAACTGCATGCTTAAATAAGTTAAAATAGTCGCAAGCTTATTATGATTGAGTCAGGTAATCTTGCTGTGACCTTGCCGGAATCTTAATTAACCCTTTCCCACATACAGATGCTTTCTGACGCCTCTGCAACAGACGACATTTGAAAATATTATGGCCAAAGAAGAAATTGTTCATAATTAGCAATTTCTCCTTTAGCTACAATATGTTCAACTCTATTCAATGAATATATACTTTCATTTATAGAGATCTACCACATTTTTGATGTGATGATTTCAAAGTCGTCTGCTACAGATTTGCTGTATGTTGGAAAGGGTAAAGCTTGAGGTTTTGGTTTAGGGTATAGTATTGAGAAGTACTCATGAATGTTACTTTATTGTTGGATAAAGTTTGACATTTCACTCCTGATTGACTCCCACTGTTTATTTTCATTCTTTAAAACCCTTACCATGCTGAAGCCAACATAATGTGGTCTGGCGTTCACCCTTTCCCACCTGCAGGTGCATTCTGACACATCTGCCGCAGATGACTTTTGAAAACACTGTGGCAAAAGAAAGAAATTGCTCATGATGAGCAATTTCTCCCTTTGCCACAATGTTTTCAACTCTTTACAATTATTTATACTGCTGTATTTATAGATATTTTCCACTTTCTTGCCCAGAAGTTTTCGAAGTTGTCTGCTGCAGATTTGTTGTATGTGGGAAAGAGTTAATGCAGGCAAAAGATAATTTTATCTATAAAGATAATTAATAACAATAAACAATGCGCCACTGGATGCATCACTAAAAAAAAAAATCACCAATGCAAATAGTTTATTTCATTATAAATCCCACCTGTAGAATCTATAGAGGGATTTAATTAATTGAAAACATTTCATTAGTCAAAAACAAACAACTAAACATCTGGACAAATGAAATTACAATCCTGATACAATCGTGAAAACATTATGGGAAAAGAAAAGAGAGCTTAACTTCTCCTTTTTCCAAAATGTTTTAAAAACTGGTCTTCTTCAAGGTCATCAAATAGATTTGAGCCACACCTTAGATTCTAGTGATTTGATGCATCTTATATACAGTGAAGACCCAGGCAAGTCTGCTCAGTTTCACCAGAGGATTCACAGTCTGTCTACATGTTACTTATACATATATATAGTTAGTCCCAAATGCACCTTTTAATCCTTGCTCACATACCAACTATCGGAACAGCAGACGACTTTGAAAACATCTCGACAAAAATATGGTAAATCTCGCTAAATGAAGACATACTTATTGAATAGTGTTGAAAACAATGTGTCAAGAGGAGAAATTGCTCATTTTGAGCAATTTCTTCTTTAGTCACAAAGTTTTCAAAAGTCATCTGCTACAGAGGCGTCAGAAAGCGTCTATATGTGGGAAAGGGTTGACAAAAGACTAAAATTGTAGTCCAATTAGTTTTAATCTTCTCCCACATAAATTCGCTTTCTGACGCCTCTTCAGCAGACTTCTTTCTGAAAACAATGTGGCGAAAGGAGAAATTGCCCACATAAATTCGCTTTCTGACGCCTCTTCAGCAGACTTCTTTCTGAAAACATCGTGGCGAAAGGAGAAATTGCTCATAATGATCAATTTCTGCTTTTGTCACGATGTTTTCAACTTTATTCAATAATCATTTTTCAGTTATAGAGAGTTTCCATTTTTAGCTCACCTGAGCTTTGCTCAAGGTGAGTTATTGTGATCGCCTTTTGTCCGGCGTCCGTCGTCCGTCGTGCGTCGTGCGTCGTGCGTCAACTTCTTCTCCTCAGTAACCAGTGGGTCAATTTGGATGAAACTTCACAGAAAGCATCCTCTCAATGACCTCACCAGAATTCCTTCAAATATTTTGGGATCCATGCAAAATTCTGGTTTCCATGGCAACGAAACCGAAAAAACTTCAAAATTCTTCTTCTTCCGAATTGGTTGGCAGATTTTCAAATAATTTTGTAGAAATGTTCCTTGGATGACCCTCTATCAGATTCCTTCAAGCCGTGTTGATTGGTCGAAAAACATGGCCGCCAGGGGGGGCGGGGCTATTTTGCCTTATATGGCTATAGTGAAAACTTAAAAAATCTTCTCCTCCGAAAGTGTAAGGCCGATTTTCAAATAATTTTGTAGAAATGTTCCTTGGGTGACCCTCTATCAGATTCCTTCAAGCCATGTTGATTGGTCGAAAAACATGGCCGCCAGGGGGGGCGGGGCTATTTTGCCTTATATGGCTATAGTGCAAACTTAAAAAATCTTCTCCTCCAAAAGTGTCAGGCTGATTTTCAAATAATTTTGTAGAAATGTTCCTTGGGTGACCCTCTATCAGATTCCTTCAAGCAATGTTGATTGGTCAAAAAACATGGCCGCCAGGGGGCGGGGCTATTTTGCCTTTTATGGCTATAATGAAAACTTAAAAAATCTTCTCCTCCATAAGTGTCAGGCCGATTTTCAAATAATTTTGTAGAAACGTTCCTTGGGTGACCCTCTATCAGATTCCTTCAAGCAATGTTGATTGGTCGAAAAACATGGTCGCCAGGGGGCGGGGGCTATTTTGCCTTATATGGCCAAAGTGAAAACTTAAAAAATCTTCAACATCTTCTCCTCAGTAACCAGTGGGTCAATTGGGATGAAACTTCACAGAAAGCATCCTCTTAATGACCTCACCAGAATTCCTTCAAATTTTAGGGATCCATGCAGAATTCTGGTTTCCATGGCAACGAAACGAAAAAAACTTCAAAATTCTTCTTCTCCCAAACTGGTTGGCAGATTTTCAAATAATTTTGTAGAAATGTTCCTTGGATGACCCTCTACCAGATTCCTTCAAGCCATGTTGATTGGTCAAAAAACGCGGCCGCCAGGGGGGCGGGGCTATTTTGCCTTATATGGCTATAGTGAAAACTTAAAAAATCTTCTCCTCCGAAAGTGTCAGGCTGATTTACAAATGATTTTGTAGAAATGTTCCTTGGGTGACCCTCTATCAGATTCCTTCAAGCCATGTTGATTGGTCGAAAAACATGGCCGCCAGGGGGGGCGGGGCTATTTTGCCTTATATGGCTATAGTGCAAACTTAAAAAATCTTCTTCTCCAAAAGTGTCGGCCTGATTTTCAAATAATTTTGTAGAAATGTTCCTTGGATGACCCACTTTCAGATTCCTTCAAGCCATGTTGATTGGTCAAAAAACATGGCCGCCAGTAGGCAGGGCTATTTTGCATTATATGGCTATAGTGAAAACTTAAAAAATCTTCTCCTCCAAAAGTATCTGGCCGATTTTCAAATAATTTTGTAGAAATGTTCCTAGGGTGACCCTCTATCAGATTCCTTCAAGCCAAGTTGATTGGTCGGAAACTATGGCTGTCAGGGGGCGAGGCTTATATAGCTAAAGTGAAAAATAAATAAAAAATCAGGTGAGCGATTCAAGGGCCATCATGGCCCTCTTGTTTGATAAAATATGTTCAAAGTCGTCTGCTGCAGAATTGTCGTATAAGGGAAAAGGGTTAAATTTAGTTTGATTGATTGGGGCGCTTTACGCCATTTTCAACAATTTTTCATTCATATCTTGACGGCCAGTTCACCTTCTCATGTGTTTTCTAGCTTTCTCACACCAGTACTCCACACAACATACTTTCCAAGCAACTGGCTGCTCTTTTCCACAAAGAATGTTGGCCGAGCTAGGATTCGAACTCACAACCACTGGATTGACAGCCAAGGGCATAACCAGAGAAGAATGTTTTATACGCACTATCCTGTTTTTAGCTCACCTGTGCACGAAGTGCTCAAGGTGAGTTATTGTGATCGCCCTATGTCCGGTGTCCGTTGTCCGTCGTCCGTCGTCCGTCAACATTTTCTCCTCTGTAACCGGTGGGTCAACTGGGATGAAACTTCACAGAAAGCATCCTCTCAATGTCCTCACCAGAATTCCTTAAAATTTTCGGGATCCATGCAGAATTCTGGTTTCCATGGCAATGAAATGAAAAAACTTCAAAATTCTTAAAAAATCTTCTCCTCCGAAAGTGTCAGGCCGATTTTCAAATAATTTTGTAGAAATATTCCTCGGGTGACCCTCTATCAGATTCCTTCAAGCCATGTTGATTGGTCGAAAAACATGGCCGCCAGGGGGGGCGGGGCTATTTTTCCTTATATGGCTATAGTGCAAACTTAAAAAATCTTCTTCTCCAAAAGTGTCAGGCCGATTTTCAAATAAATTTGTAGAAATGTTCCTTGGGTGACCGTCTATCAGATTCCTTCAAGTCATGTTGATTGGTCAAAAACATGGCCGCCAGGGGGCGGGGCTATTTTGCCTTTTATGGTTATAGTGCAAACTTAAAAAATCTTCAACATCTTCTCCTCAGTAACCGGTGGGTCAATTGGGATGAAACTTCACAGAAAGCATCCTCTCAATGACCTCACCAGAATTCCTTCAAATTTTTGGGATCCATGCAGAATTCTGGTTTCCATGGCAACGAAACGAAAAAAACTCCAAAATTCTACTTCTCCCTAACTGGTTGGCAGATTTTAAACTTATTTTGTAGAAATGTTCCTTGGGTGACTCTCTATCAGATTCCTTGAAGCCATGTTGATTGGTCGAAAAACATGGCCGCCAGGGGGGCGGGGCTTTTTTGCCTTATATGGCTATAGTGAAAACTTAAAAAATCTTCTCCTCCAAAAGTGTCAGGCCGATTTTCAAATAATTTTGTAGAAATATTCCTTGGATGACCCGCTATCAGATTCCTTTAAGCCATGTTGATTGGTCGAAAATCATGGCCGCCAGGGGGGGGCGGGGCTTTTTTGCCTTATATAGCTATAGTGCAAACTTAAAAAATCTTCTCCTCCAAAAGTGTAGGGCCGATTTTCAAATAATTTTGTAGAAATGTTCCTTGGATGACCCTCTATCAGATTCCTTCAAGCCATGTTGATTGGTCAAAAAACATGGCCGCCAGGGGGCGGGGCTATTTTGCCTTTTATTGCTATAGTGAAAACTTAAAAAATCTTCTCCTTCAAAAGTGTCAGGCCGATTTTCAAATAATTTTGTAGAAATGTTCTTAGGGTGACCCTCTATCAGATTCCTTAAAGCCAAGTTGATTGGTTGGAAACTATGCCCGCCAGATGGCGGGGCTTATATAGCTAAAGTGAGAAAAAAAAATCAGGTGAGCGATTCCAGGGCCATCATGGCCCTCTTGTTTTGAATAATTGTTTGCAAAGTTGTCTGACGCAGATATGTTGTATGTGGGAAAGAGTTTTATATCTATATCTATTTATGTGCCTTTATATCTTCCCGTGACAGAGGCATTAAGACCGTTAATTGCAAGATATCCATTAGGAAAAGTAATAATCGTTTCTTGCTTTTGAGTTTTAATAGACGCTTTTTGATGCCTCTGCAGCAAATGACTTTTGAAAACATTTTGGCAAAAGAAGAAACTGCTCATGATAAACATTTTCTCCTTTTGCTCCAAGGTTTCAGTTCTATTAAGTACTTATAAGTCACAGGTAGAAGCGGATGACTTTATTATACCCCCGCAAACGTAGTTTGAAGGGGGTATACTGGAATCAGCCTGTCGGTCGGTCGGATGGTCGGTCGGTCCATCCGTCGGTTTGTTTGTCCGCAAAATCTGTTCCGTTGTACTCCTCCTTCAGTTTCTACCTGATTTACTTGATACTTGGCATAAATGTTAATCAGGAGTAGTAGATGTGCAAGACGCAAATTTTATGTCCCTGTGACCTTTACCTTGACCTCTGACCTTGAAATAGGATTTTTTTTTGTGTTAAAATCTAATCTGTTGTACTCCTCCTTCAGTTTCAACCTGATTTACTTCATACTTGACATAAATGTTAATCAGGAGTAGTAGATGTGCAAGACGCAAATTTCATGTCCCTGTGACCTTCACCTCTGACCTTGAAATAGGATTTTTTTTTGTTAAAATCTAATCTGTTGTACTCCTCCTTCAGTTTCAACCTGATTTACTTCATACTTGGCATAAATGTTAATCAGGAGTAGTAGATGTGCAAACCATCTGGCATGGCAATTATTGCGCATATTTGTTTTGATGTTTACTTTCCTATTTACAATATAGTTATACCACCTTCGAAGAAGAGGGGGTATATAGGAGTCGCTGTTGTTCGGTCGGAAGCCATATTTTGTCCGGCCTATTTCTTACAAACCACTAGGTGGAATTCAATAAAATTTTACATGAAGCTTCTATATCAAGAGGAGATGTGCATATCCTAAAGGTCTTACAATTGCATGTTATTTTACAGAGTTATGGTCCTTTTACTTATTAAGTTATGGTGTAGGTCAAGGTGCTGTTTTGGGGGTATTTATCATCTTCAGTGATAGTTCTAGTTTTAACTTGTTTTTCAGATTTCACATGAGGCGACTAGTTGTTATTAGGATAAACTAAATATAAATGCTTTGAAAATATGGTTGCTCTTGTTTTAAACCACCGGTTATGATACATTTGAAAAAAAAAATCATGTTTCCAATTTTTACCTCACCTGTGCACATTTTGCCTTGTTAACACTGTACAGGCAACATTTTACATTTAATCTTCATGAAATATTATCAGGACATTACATCTCCATCAAATCTTGGCCAAGTTTGAATGTAGGTCATAATCGGTCATAAGCTAGACTGCATTTTTTATGCGGTGACTGCGTAACTAGCTTGAACATTTGTCAGAATGTTTGTCTGGATGATATCTAGGTAAATTTTGAAACTGCGTCATGTGAGGTAAAAAACTACAAATTGAAGGAAAATCTTATTATGACTCTGGAGGCCGCTCTTTATTCACCTGACAAACGAAGTTTGAAGGGGATATATTGGAGTCGCCCTGTGGTCGGTTGGTCGGTTGGTCGGTATGTTGCAATTTTCCCTGTCTGGAGCATAACTTGAAAACTACTGGATAGAATTTAATCAAACTTCATACGATGATACAACACAATGAGAGGCAGTGCAGTGTACAAGAACCATATCTCTATTTGACGTAACTAATTACAGAGTTATTGCCCTTTCTTACTGTTTTCTTGTCCGGAGAAAAACTTTAAAACTAATGGATGGAACTTAATAAAACTTCATACAATGGTAGAGCACAATTAGAGGAAGTGCAGGAACCGTTACTCTATTTTACCTAATTACAGAGTTATTGCCCTTTTTTTCGTCATTTCTTTTTTTGCCCGGAGAAAAACTACTGGATGGAATCTAACAAAAATGTATGCAATAGTAAAGCACAATGATAGGCAGTACAGTGTACAAGAACCATAGCTCTATTTGAGCTAATTACAGAGTTATTGCCCTTTCTTACTTTTGTCTTATCCGGAGAATAACTTTCAGTGCCCATTCTTACTGTTTCCTTGTCCGGAGAATAACTTTCAAACTAAAGGATTGAATTTAATAAAACTTCATACAATGGTAGCTAGAGCACATTTAGAGGAAGCAGTGTACAGGAACCATAATTCTTATTTCAGCTAGTTACAGAGTTATTGCCCTTTGTTATTTTTTCTTGTCTGGGAAATAACTTTAAAACAACTCGAGGCAAATTTCCAACTATGCCTGCAAAAATGTTTTCGTCGTCCGCCAAAAATTGGGACGATTCGCAAGAATAAATCCCAATTAAATCAAGGATACATCGCTTCGAAAATCTCGATCATTGTAAAACTGGTAAGAATCAAACAAAGAAAACTATCCTACGTACAAATTCACCGAATGCAGTCCGCCATTATGAAAAATCACGGAATCACATGTACGATTAAATCCTAGATATTTTTAGAAGTTTTTCATATTTATTCACCAATCAAAAATGAAAGTTTTCGGGAAACCTATTCTGATTGGATGATGGGAATTATGAAGTGCCCTGCTTGTGGGTTTTCCCCATAAATTAAGGTTGTGCGCATTCATTTTTGAAAAAGAGTTAACTTAGTTCCCGTGTACGGGGACGTCTTTGCAAAAACGAGTTAACTGGGTACCCGCACGGTAAGGGTTAATCATATTTGATAGCTCTAGATTATCCTATAGCATGTTGAAACTGTCTTAGAATAATTGTCTTGATCATATCTAGGCTAAGTTCAAATATAGGTTATGTTCGGTTATAAACTAGGTCACAAGGCCAAAGTGATGGAAAATCTTGTTATCATGCATTCAGGTGACCTTATTTTTTGCTCCAGCAGCTTATTTGTCAGAATGTTCAGTGATATTTATATTTTGAGCATGTCGAAACTTTGTCAGATTGGTTGTTTGATGAAATCTAGGATAGATTTGAACATAGCTCTAGCCCGTTAAAAATCTAGGTTACTAGGCCAAATTGAATAAAAATCTTGTTAACACCATGATGCAAATTTAATAACATTTTGAGAAAAGGAGAAAGTTCATGTCTTATGCAATTTAATCCTTTAAAAGTAGACAAAAGTGTCCAATGTTGAAGGTTAAATGGCTGCGTATTGTATCTAAATCCCGAATTGCGTTTTATTCTGGTTTTATCGACAATTACAAAACTTTCAAAAATCCTGGAATAAGTCCTTAATGAAAGCATTATGTAAGTATTCAGACTAATGAATGTTGTGAATGTCACAACGACTGAATTGCATAACTTTTTTATGATCAATAACGGATGAACTGCTGACTTTATGTGTAGTAAAAAGAAATGATTGCTGTCTTTTCCGGCAACATCGATGCTGTGCATCAACTTTCTATTGTGTTTTTATTTATAGGTAATTACCATGTATTTAGCCCAGATGTTTTTAAAGCCATCTTCTGCAGATTTGTTGTATGTAGGAAAGAATTAAATAAGTTCCATTAAATATTGGTAAATTGATATAAAGTTCCCACCAAGTTCTTTATGACACACAATTGTATACTGTGGTGAGCAGTTCTATTATCACTCTCCTTCATTAGCATAGTAATGAGGTGAGAATCCTTTGGTCAATATCAAAGGGTGTGATAAGTCGTTTATTTTGTGTTCATTCATTTACAATCTTTTTTATTTTTGATTACGCTTGCTTAACCCTTTCCCTCATATAGACGCTTTCTGACGCCTCTGCAGCAGACGGCTCTTTCAAAAACATAGTGACAAAAGAAGAAATTGCTCAAAACAAGCATTTTCTCCTTTTGCCGCAATGTTTTCCACTTTTAGTCATAGGTTATCTATTCAATTATAGAGATTTTCTATTTTTGGTTAAAATATGTTCAAACCGAAGTAGTCTGCTGCAGAATTGTTGTATGTGAGAAAGGGTTAAATGATCTTTCAACACTTTATTCATAGAGACACTTTCTTATGCCTCTGCAACAGACAACTTTTGCAAAACATTGTAGCAATATTGCTCGTGATGAGCACTTTCTCCTTTTCTCACAATGCTTTCAACTCCATTTAACAGTTATACTTTCCTTTTAACCTTTTTCCCACTTACAACAGATCTGCAGCAGAGACGACTTTCAAAAACATAGTGACAAAACCTGAAAAATCTCCATAAAAGATAGCTTAATTGTAAAATAAAGTTGATAACATTGTGGCCAAAGAAGAAATTGCTCATCATGAGCAATTTCACCTTTGGCCACAATGTTTTCAAAAGTTGTTTGCTGCTATTGCGTCAAAATGCATCTGCAGGTGGGAAAGGGTTAAGGAGATTTTTGCCAAGATGTTTTCAAAGTCGTCTTCTGCAGAATTGTTGTATGTGGGAAAGGGTTAATAGTTATACGGAGATTTTTGCCACAATGTTTCCCATGAAGTATGGTGCATATTTGTTGTATGTGAACAAGTGTTTCCTGATACAGAAGACATTTGATAACATACATATATATACGCATTAATTTTGGACCGCCTCGATGTTGTATTCGAAGAGCGAACAACCTCAGGTGCGCGAGGTTGTTGGTTGGATCCCTGTCATACCAGACTTAAACATTGGTAGTAATGGCTTTTCCTCCTTGGCGTTCAGGGTTGTAGGGTTAGCGTTACGACTGACTCGCTGGTGTCAGGATAAATGGACCAGTCATACGGGTAAAATACCCAGGAAATGCTGTGATATAACTTAAAAAATGTTGAAAGCGGTGTACAGACAGCATACAAACAAAACAAACAAACATACACATTTCTAAAATGACAGTTTTATAATCTCTCTTTCAAAAGTATACTTCCAAACTTGATATAACATATTTTTCCTTATATTTTTGTTCTTAGCAGACGACTCATATCTGGTAAATGGTTAAAGAGCAGACAACTTAGCAAAAATCTAGGCAAATTTATGAAATATCTTTATAAATGAAAGTAAAATTGGTGCATACAAATGAAACCACTGTGACGAAAGGAGAAAATGCTCATTTTCCTTCTGACACAATGTTTTTAGAAACGGTCTCATGCAGATGTGTCAGAATGTGTCTGCAAGTGCGAAAGGGAACGGTTCTTCAGCATTTTGATTTGGGAAGATTGTAGGTTTTTTGAAAGAGATCTATACTAACTCCTATTCCTGCAAGTTTTCTAAAGTCATCTGCTTCACTTGTGGCAGAAACAGTGTATCATGGAAAGGGTTAATCCTTTCCCACATACAACAAATCTGCAGCAGACAACTTAAAAAACATTTTGTTTAAAATTTGGTTTCCGTATATAAATCAAAGTTTCATCATTGAATAGTGTTGACAACATTATGGCAAAGGTTGAAATTTCTCTATTTGCAGCAATGTTTTCAAAGGTCTTCTACTGCAGAGATGCCAGAAAGCATCTGAATGCCAAAAGGTTTATAAGATAAACAGTTTAGTATATGAACCAGATGAAAGTAGCTGAGAGTTTGTTTGAAGTTGTTTGTAAGCTGATATTGTGCTAATGCATGTTGTAGGTTATAATCATTGACTATATAATTATATAAGGTTGATTATTATTATTTAACCCTTTCCAACAAATCTGCAGCAGACAACTATGAACATATCTAGGCAAAAATGTAGATCATCTGCATAAATGAAAGTGTATCTATTGAATAGAGGTGAAAACATTTTGGCAATCCGAGAATTTGCTCAGAATTATCAATTTCTCCATTTGTTACAATGTTTTTAAAATGTCATCTGCTGCTGAGGCCTCTGTAGGCTGAAAAGTGTAAACCATTTACCTGAAGTTATATTTGCAATGGCGGCTGCTTTTAAAAACATCTGAGGAAATAAATGTTTCATAAATAGGGAAAAATGGAAGTACGGTTTAAATACATGCAGAGATGAAAAAGTTGGAAGATATTGAAGAAATTGTTCATTTTAAATAAAAACATATTTTTTCTTGATGTTTGAAAAGTTTTGTATTGTAGAATTGTCTTACATCTTTTTCATTTCAGGTAAACATTTGAATATAAGATTGGGATTTGATAAGAATTTAGCTCTCTAAGAACTGTACTGTTAATTAACACTTTCCCTAATACGACAATTCTGCAGCAGACGACTTCGAACATATATTTTGTCAAAAATCAGAAAATCTCTATAATTGAATGGATAACCTATGACTAAAAGTGAAAAACATTGTTGCAAAAGGAGAATTTGCTCGTTTTGAGCAATTTCTTCTTTTGTAACTATGTTTTTAAAAAGCTGTCTGCTGCAGAGGCATCAGAAAGCGTCTAAATGAGGGAAAGGGTTAACACAGTGTCTTTCATCGACAATGATCAGTAGTTATGAATGTTTACAAAAGTTGTTTATTGCAGAGGCATCAACAGTTGTCTGTATCAGAGAAAAGTTAACATTTTCCCAACATGCAGACTCATTGTGGCAAAAGGAGAACTTGCTCAAAACTGGGCAATTATTCCCATTGTCACAATGTTTTCAATATTTTTTAATAATTATCCCATTACCTCATATAAACGCTTTCTGACGCCTCTGTACTCTGACGGCTTTTTGAAAACATAGTGACAAAAGAAGAAATTGATTAAAACGAGCAATTTCTCCTTTTGCCACAATGTTTTCCACTTTTAGTCGTAGGTTATCCATTCAATTATAGAGATTTTCTGTTTTTTGACAAAATATGTTCATAGTCATCTGCTGCAGAATTGTCGTATGAGGGAAAGGGTTAACCCACATCCCACACACAACAAACATGCAGCAGAAGACTTTGAAAACAAAATAAAAAATATAGAAAATATCTGCTAATGAATGTGTAATTGTGGAATGTATATAGCAGCATTGCTAGTAACATTGCAGCAATAGGAGAAATTGCTCATTATGAAAAATTTCTGCTTTTGCCACAATACTTTGAAAAAACCTCTGCTGTCAGGCGCGTAGCCAGGCAATTACCCCCATACTCGGAGGAGTACCTCGAATTACAAAAATGAAAAATTGAAATGGCATAAAAATTAGCTAGCTACGCCCCTGGCTGTAGAGGCGCGCGAGAAAGTTCCTGTAGACCGGAAAAGGTTGAACCTTTTCCAAATAAAGACGCTTTCTGGCGCTTCTGCAGCAGAAGACTTCTTGAAAATATTGTGGTAAAAGGTGAAATTGCTCATCATGAGCAATTTCTCCTGTTGCCACAATGTTTTCAACTGCATTCAATTATAAGACTTTTGTTTTAAGAGATTTTCCATGTTTTTGCAAAGATTATTTCAAAGTCGTCTGCTGCAGATTTGTATGTATGTGGGGAAAGGGTTAAACTTCCCCTCTCCACCTGTAGACAGCTATAATCATACTCCCAGGATCATTTAATGTGATGGTAATTACATGTATACAATTAATAACCCTCACATAAATAGGGCACTGATTAATGTTAATCACCTATGATTGCTGTGTTAACCAAACCTCCATTAACTGACACTGGTACTTTTTGTTCTTGTTTCTTCTTAACCCTTTCCCTCATATAGATGCTTTCTGACGCATCTGCAGCAGACAGCTTTTTGAAAACATAGTGACAAAAGAAGAAATTGCTCAAAACAAGCAATCTCTCCTTTTGCCACAATGTTTTTCACTTTTAGTCATAGGTTATCCATTCAATTATAGAGGTTTTCTATTTCTTGACAAAATATGTTCAAAGTCGTCTGCTGCAGAATTGTCTTATGAGGGAAAGGGTTAAACTTTAAAAATGTATATACAGTCAAACCTGCGCTTAAGACCACCTCGGAATAGCAATTCCCTATCTATAGCAACCACTCTTTTAGTTTCAAAATTTCTCTTTTTCTGCTTAACCCTTTCCCTTATATAGACACTTTCTGACACCTCTGCAGCAGACGGCTTTTTGAAAACATAGTGACAAAAGAAGAAATTGCACAAAACATGCAATTTCTCCTTTTGCCACAATGTTTTCCACTTTTTGTCATAGGTTATCCATTCAACTATGGAGATTTTCTATGTTTTGACAAAATAAGTTCAAAGTCGTCTGCTGCAGAATTGTCGTATGAGGGATAGGGTTAAATGAACCTGCAATTAAAAAACGATGATAACAGGACTGGTACACAAATTAATCGCTTTGCCCTTTATAAAGTGCTTCCAATGAAAAAATTCAAAAATGTACAGAAGATCATTTGTTTCGAGTCAAACTATCCTTTTTGATTGTTTTCCTTTTGGTGTTCATTCTCATTGGAAGCCGCCAGGAGGCGGCTTCCTGTAGGGATGCTTTTAATTTTCGGTCAAGGAGAATATTTAGACCTGCCAGCGTGACCACATATCTTGATTTCTCTTTGTCCTTTCTAAGTACATTAATTTAAGGTAATGACTTTTAAAACATCCCTTTTACACTCTATATACATGTGTGAGTTTTACAAATTAAAAACAAAAGACAAAGGCCAGTATATTAATTGAATGTATACTATGTACATTTTTATTTAAGCGAAATTCATACTGTATCTTGTCTAAACTGTAAACTGAATTGGTTACCTGCCTCATACGCTTTTTTTAGTTCGATAGTATGTTAAACCGGGAACCACGGACAAAAGAAGTTACGCAGTAAATGTAATCTGTTTCTTGTTGTTGTTGTTTGGCGTTGTTTACCCTCGCGCTCGGCATTAATGCCATTCCGTTCCTTACATGCTATAATATATTATGCAGTAATTCTAGATGAAGAAGTGCAGACAATAACAACAAAATATCTGTTTCACAATAAA
The DNA here is from genome assembly GCA_031761405.1 of Serripes groenlandicus. NCBI lineage: Eukaryota > Metazoa > Mollusca > Bivalvia > Cardiida > Cardiidae > Serripes > Serripes groenlandicus. The sequence goes on from JASEVX010000199.1 coordinate 256,457, forward strand.
TGTTGCCGTCTAGTTGAAATGTTAATGTTTATCAAACTTATTCATACGAATCACAAGAAAAAAATCCTAGTAGTACTTAAAGGGAGGTAATATGAAGTATATACGCACAATTTAATTAAGTTCCCATTTGGTCTGACACCTTTGTCTAATAATACACATGTATGACGATTTAAATAAACAATTTAAAGGGAATACAAATATTTAACACAGTTAAACATTTATTTAAGCGAAATTCATACTGTATCTTGAACAGTGAACAAGAGAAGGCACGCAGTAAATGTAATCTGTTTCTTGTTGTTGTTGTTTGGCGTTGTTTACCCTCGCGCTCTGCATTAATGCCATTCCGTTCCTTAAATGCTATCATATATTACGCAGAAATTCTAAATGAAGAAGTGCAGACATGAACATATATAAACCACAGAAATATCTGTTTCACAATAAATGTTGCCGTCTAGTTGCAATGTAAATGTTTATCAAACTTATTCCTACGAATCACAAGAAAAAAATCGTGGTAGTACTTAAAGGGAGGTAATTCCTAGTATTATACGCACAATTTAACTAAGTTCCCATTTGGTCTGACACCTTTGTCTAATAATACACATGTATTACGATTTAAATAAACAATTTAAAGGGAATACAAATATTTAACACAGCTAAACATTTAAATACATGTTCAGCAGCTAACCGTTTCCCACATACAACAACCAATTTGGTAGAGGAAAGTTTACGTCGTGCCGGGTTAGCTAGTCGCAATATAAAATCGCAAATATTGGAAATATACTTATACACAAACGGACGTTTCTAGTTTCAGTACAAAACAAAAACGGTTCATTCTTTAATTTACTTTAACATGTTGGTATATTGAAATGGGTGTTTCTGTGAGATTCACAGACTTAGTACGTTGAAATGAAAATTTGTTAATAACATTATAAATTTTATATTCATACCTATACATTAGGGTATCTACAAAACAATTAATGAAATGTGTACACATTTATCTTGGCTTAAATTTGATTTTGATGTTTTTATTAATTTGAATAATAGTTTTCATTCATATAATTTCAATGTTTATTAATCTTAATCATACGAATCACAAGGTAAATATCCTTGTATTGCTTAAAGGGAGGTAATTTGAAGTATCCACAGTCTTCAAAGGGATAAATATGTCAGCGTATTACCGTCTACAGTTGTCGTCAAACATTTGTCTTGTTTCATGTTTGGACTCATTTTAAAATACAAAATGCAAACTATTACATATCAAATTCCTTGTTTTCATTCCTTTATTGAGGTATTATCTTATTTTATCATTTCCCTTAGAAATATTTTTGTTTTGAAATTTTCTTTTCATCCAATCAAAACGTCAGAAAGTCTGTGACTGTGCCATTAAGCTTTTGTGGACACAATTTTTGCATAGCCTGTATAGGAAATTTCATACACATTGCCTATCAATGGGAACTTCCGGCTATGCCAACAATTTGTTTACATGTATAACAATAACATTGTTGGAAGCATAGTAAAACACATTTTGCCTCAATATAACTATAAACTGTTAATTGAAAGCTGAGTAAAACACATTTTGCCGTGATATAATTATAAAACTGTTGAAAGCAGAATAAAACATGTGCCTTAATTTATCTATAATATTGCTCAAAACAGGGTACTTAAACAATGATGTGCTTTGATATAACTGTTGAAAGCAGTGTAAAACACCTTGAGCACTGATATATCTTCAATATTGTTGAAAGCAGAGTAAACTACCAAGAGTGGTGATATTGCAAGAAAACTTAACTATTGAGGAAGGCAATTACTGATGATGATGATGATGCTGATGATTGTTTGGAAACAGTTCTGGTTGAAGTACATTGCAGACTTTGAACATCATATAGCTCTTATCTGTTTTGTCACGTCACTTGCTTGGATATGTTAAAACCATGTCTTGCATTATCTGAAATCATTCAGGTTTACACAATTCTGAAATTGAGTTCAATGGCCGCCATGGTCTGAATGTACCAGAGGAAACCTTGACAGGCTATTTATCATTGATGCTCATAACAGAGATCAATCATACTAGAGTTAGCTGGAATTAACCCTTTCATATACACAGATGCTTTCTGATACTTCTTCAGTAGATGGCTTTGAAAAAATTGTGACAAAAGGACAATTGTTCATTATGAGCAGTTTCTCCTATTGACACAACGTTCTCAACTCTCTTTGATTCTGTTACAGTGATTTTCCAAAAGTATTCCAAAGTTGTCTGCTGCAGTGTTAGTGTATGTGGGAACGGGTTAACTGTTAAATCTTTTGTCTCATGCATAACAGTTTACTTGACTTGATATTCAAGGCTTTGAAAATACCTGATGGGAAAATTGTATAACCTGAAAAAATTGGAATTATAGTTTTGAAACAAAGCAATATCTCTTTTTCCATATTTTTTCCCTAATGTCCACAGCAGATGACTTTAAAACATCTATGCATAAATAGTGAACTATCTCTTTAAATGTAAGTATTATTATCAGATGTAGTTGAAAACATTGTAACAAATGGAGAAATTGCTCATCATGCATATGAGCAATTTCTCCTTTTGCCAAAATTGTTTTTAAAATCTCTCTACTGCAGATGCGTTAAAATGCATCTTCATGTGGCTTCACCAGTATTGCCTTAACTCTTCCCCACCTACAGTCACATGTTGACAATCATCATGTGGCTTCACCAGTATTGCCTTAACTCTTCACCACCCACAGTCACATGTTGATAGTCTTCATGTGGCTTCACCAGTATTGCCTTAACTCTTTTCCACCCACAGTCACATGTTGATATGCTTATAATGAGCAATTTCCTCTTTTGCCAGAATGTTTTCAACTTTAATCAATCATTAAACTTTCATTTATAGAGATATTCCCTAGTTGTGTGTAGATGATTTCAAAGATGTCTACTGCTGATTTGTTGTATTATGGGAAACGGTTAATCAAATGCCATTTATTTTTTATTGAACCCCCCCCCCCCCCCCCCCCCAAAATGCATGAAGACAGGAATGCTAATTGCAGAATGCATTGTTGAAAATCAGCAGTTTCTAATTTTCCAATTAAGGTGTTTCAAATTCCTCTGTTGTATTTGGTAGTTGGAGATGACAAGCCATCCAGACTGATCAGAGGTCTATAAATCGTGAGGTCCAGAGGTAATTGATTAGATTATGGTCAGCAAACAAGCACTGTGTGTTCCACTGTCATTCTAACAAGAATATTGACAAGTTGTCACGGCAACGGGCCATAGAAAGTCCTTTTATCATATTGTCTTGTGATGATAAGGACCTCTTCAAAACAACAGTTAGAAGTGGTAAAGTAGCATCAGTGAAAAGGGGGGTCTTTATTGTTAACCCTTTCCCTCATATAGACGCTTTCTGACGCCTCTGCAGCAGACAGCTTTTTGAAAACATAGTGACAAAAGAAGAAATTGCTTAGAACGAGCAATTTCTCCTTTTGCCACAATGTTTTCCACTTTTAGTCATAGGTTATCCATTCAATTAAAGAGGTTTTCCATTGTTTGAGAAAATATGTTCAAAGTCGTCTGCGGAATTGTTGTATGTGGGAAAGGGTTAGCCCATTACTTCACATGATATTTCAAATGTTGTTTACTTTACAATCAACAGATGAACAAGTTGAACAAAATTGGAAAACTGGAAGTAAATTTTTGACAAAGAGTTGCAAATGTTGCATTTAACGGTGAAATTGCTCGTTTTGAGCAATTTCAGCTTTTATTGCAATGTTTTCAAAAGTCGTCTGCGAGCAAGCTTCAAATGTCGTCACTGTGAAGTAATGGGTTTTAACTAGACTTTCCTTAAATCCTTCTTTGCTTAAAACCATAATCCGAAAAAAAAACGAAGAAAATGCAAAAATTATGTTGCAGCCTTAGGTTAAGACGGAGTAGAAATTGCTTATTGCTTAACCCTTTCCCACATACAACGTTTCTGCAGCAGACAACTTTGTAAACATACCCTCGAAAAATTGTGACAAAAAAGAAAAATCGTTTTGAGCACTTTCTTCATTTGTCGCTATGGTTTCAAAAAGCTGTCTGCTGCAGAGGTGTCAGAAAGCGTCTATATTAGGGAAAGTGTTAACCCTTTCCCTCATACGACAATTCTGCAGCAGACGACTTTGAACATATTTTGTCAAAACATAGAATATCTCTATAATTGAATGGATAACCTATGACTAAAAGTGGAAAACATTGTGTCAAAAGGAGAAATTGCTCGTTTTGAGCAATTTCTTCTTTTATCACTATGTTTTCAAAAAGCTGTCTGCTGCAGAGGCGTCAGTAAGCGTCTATATGAGGGAAAGGGTTAAAGATATTTTTCATACTTTTGCCTACCTTTTTTTCAAGTCGTTTGCTGAAGATTTGTTATGTGTTTAGAGTCAACTGCTTAGAATAATGTACAATGTAGTCGCTGGAAATTTAGTGTAAAATTTTCATACAAAGTTAAAAAAAAATGTGATATGAGATATTACACACTATAAGATTTGCTGCATTGACGTAAAAAGATATGACAAAAACTGATATATCTGAGGGAGTGATTTTGTTGTGACACAGCTTCATAGCTGATTAGTTAGATGGGATGTCATTATTTACTCTTAGGCTGGAGTCTGACACCACTCTTACAAGAATAATTGGATGACCTTTATAAACTTAGAGGTCAAGGTCACCACAATTTGATCATCATGTTGTCATTCAGTTTGTCAAAATAACATGATGCACATTTGCATGGACTACTCCTGTCAGTTGTATCTTAACCCTTTTCCTGATACGACAATTCTGCAGCAGACGACTTTGAACGTATTTTGTCAAAACATAGAAAATCTCCATAATTGAATGGATAACCTATGACAAAAAGTGGAAAACATTGTGGCAAAAGGAGAAATTGCACGTTTTGTGCAATTTATTCATTTGTCACTATGTTTTCAAAAAGCCGTCTGCTGCAGAGGCGTCAGAAAGCGTCTATATGAGGGAAAGGGTTAATTTCAAGTTTGAGAAGATTGGATTCTAATGTATTGGTGGTTTCATGCAAAACAGTTGTTACATTATATCATGCTTGCAAACATTTATCTCACTTCACTGTCCAACACTTTCCCACATACAACAAATCTTCAACAGATTACTTTGAAAACACACTCACAATATGGCAAAATCACTTTAACCCTTTCCCTCATACGGCAATTCTGCAGCAGACGACTTTGAAAAAAAATAGAAAATCTCCATAATTGAATGGATAACCTATGACTTAAAGTGGAAAACATTGTGGCAAAAGGAGAAATTGCACGTTTTGTGCAATTTCTTCATTTGTCACTATGTTTTTTTCAAAAAGGCGTCTGCTGCAGAGGCGTCAGAAAGCGTCTATATGAGGGAAAGGGTTAAAGGGAAGTATGATTATAGAATAGAGTTGAAAACATTGTGGCTAATTATCAGTAGTTTCTTCTTTTGCCATAAAAGTCATTTTCTGCATATGCGCTGTAATGTTTCTCAGATGGGAAAAGGTTAATAACCTGATAGATTCTAACTTTTGATGACACAGCATGATACAAATTTTACAAATGTTGTTGATGAAGAATTTTATTGAAACAAAATAATGTTTTTCATCTGTAGCAACATTTTTAAAAATGGACTTGTCCAGCTTTTCAGTGGGAAGAGTCCAATTAGCAAATGTTTAGAATATAAAGATGAAAATATTGAGTTGAGCAACAAATATTATAGAGCCTGGTAAGAAAAGGTGGATGTGCCGACAGACCTGACTCTATACTTTTGGCACAGGCTTCTCATAATCCATACGAGCCCCTGTAGATCAGTCGGTTGCGCCCTTAGCTGTCAATCAAGGGGTGGTGAGATCGAACCCCAGCTTGGCCAACATTCTTTCCGGCGTTTGACAAAAGTGACTATGACAAGCGTCATTTGTCTTCCACCAATGGACTTACACTCTATGTGGAAAAGCAACCAATTGCTTAGAAAGAATGCTGTGTGAAAAAGTGGTGTCAGAAAGCCAGGAAACACATGAGAAGGTGAACAGACCGCTGTGAAATGACTGATTTTTTTTAAAACGGCGTTAAACCCCAATCAATCCTATCGATTCACAAAATCATTTTAGCAGTCAAAGGGTAAATTAATGTATGTTGCAGTGGTTTACAATAATAGCCCTTGCCTCTCAATCCAAAGGTTCCAGGCTCAAATTCTGTATGGTAAGTTTATAGGACAAGGTTTGGGACTTTTTCCACACGCTTATAAAAATCTCCAAGTTGCAGACATCAAGATTGATTAATTTACAAGTGAGAACAAATATTCACAATCAATGTCTGCAGGTGGGAAAGGGTTAACTAATCAAAGTCATAAAATCTATATCAAAGTCAAAAAATCTAAATAAAAGTCATAAAGTTGTTGTAACAGGCATGCCGATGCCCAGTCAATTACTGTAAACCTGATAATTATGTTCAATGAACTGTGACCATCAATTGTGATCTGTAGTTGTTCCCGGATTCATTGATTTGGTTTCAACATTGTTTTTAACAAAACATCACTGGCATAATATTATCACGCCAGCCAGTTCATCTCTCCATGGGCTTCCTGGCTTTCTCTCATCAGTACTCTACACAAGTCTTTCCAAGCAACTAGCTGCTTTTCCACACAAACTTTCAGCCCATTAGTGGGCAACGAATTGTTCACTGTGGCCATGTAGATAATCTGATAAGATAATCAGTAGGGCTTTTGTGGGATATCTATTCGGTCTTCTCTTAATGCTAACTAATTAACAGTAGTTCAGTCTCATTAACCCTTTCCCTCATACGGCAATTCTGCAGCAGACGACTTTGAACGTATTTTGACAAAACATAGAAAATCTCCATAATTAAATGGATAACCTATGACGAAAAGTGGAAAACATTGTGGCAAAAGGAGAAATTGCACATTCTGTGCAATTTCTTCTTTTGTCACTATGTTTTCAAAAAGCCGTCTGCTGCAGAGGCGTCAGAAAGCGTCTATATGAGGGAAAGGGTTAAATAGTTAATCAGTCTTACACGGGACTAAGCATCTAATTTACATAATCTTCTTATCGTTACTTCTACTTTCAGACATTTGAATGTTTTGAGATCCTGTGCACAATGAACCACAAAAGTCTTACATCATGCATGCATGAAAGGATTTTGAGCCAAATTGAAGACATCACTAAGTCTTGGAGATCATATTTTACATATATATCGTAGACCTTCATAATTGATATGAATGTTATCTCAAAAAAAATGTTTAAAACAACAACTGTTAACTATTTCTTGAGAATAGTACCATAAATGTCCAATAACGATTTTGTTGACTTACACCATTTAATTAATGGTGAAAATTCTGAAAATTATATGACAGAATAGTTACAGGTAGTGATTCGATTGGTTTTTGGACCCAATGATCTCCAGCATGGTTCTTTAAATCATTGTTTAGGTATGTGGTTTTACTCCTGTTCTTTGGTCACTAATAAGAAAAGTCTAGTGGAAATAATGAATATGGATATTTCGCCAATTTCTATTGGGTGAATACACTGCTTATTTAAAACTCTATACAAAACAAATGTTGCTCAAATGTAAAAAATGACAAATTGATTTGCAAAATGTTTCTACATTGACATCGGCGCATGCAAACATATATGCAAGGTTACCAGCAATTAACATGAAATTTGTGTACACATCATGTTTTTCAGGAAATGCAGGGGACATAATTATATAGTGCTAAGGGTCTTTAAATTCAGAATCAGATATATACCCCTGTAAGAAAAGGTTTCATTTCATGGTCAAATAGGTCTAATGATGAGCTTAATAATTAGGATTAGAAATCTGTTCTACTCGGCTCTTTTGAATTAGATTTCTTTTCTGCCAGAATGACGTCCTCTCGTGAATTCTTTCAAAACAGTTGTATCAATGCAGAATTCTGGTTGTCATGGCAAGAAAATACTTTAAAAATCTTCTATTCCAAAGCCATTTGGCAGATTTTCAAATAATTTGGTTAAAATTGTCCTTGGGTGACCATCTTCCGGATCCCTTCAAGCCATCTTGATTGGTATAAAACATGGGTGCCAAGGTGCATGGCTGTTTTGCCTTAAATGAAAACTTTAAAAAACCTCTTCTCAGAACATGCAAGGGTGATTTTCTAATCATTGCATAAAAATGTTCCAAAGTGATCCTCTTCAAGATTCCTTCAAGCTATATTGGGGAATCTGCAATGGTTCGCATCAGGGATTTGTGGAGTGCCCTTGGGCAAGGCACCTTTCCTAGCCTAGTACTGGTTTGTTTACCCAGGGATAATGAATAAGTGAATGTTGTCTTGATATATCTGAAATAATGTTGAAAATGGTGTAAAACCCCATTAAACTTCAAGCAATATTGATTGCTAAAAACCCATGGTAACCAGGAGGTAAGACTTTTTACCCTTTTTGTCCAAAGTGAAAAGGGTTATATTGTTTTATGACAGTGGAGTGATACATAGAGTAACCATAGCCAAGTTATTGCTGTAGTTAATATAGAGTAACGGTAGCCAAGTATGAACTATGACTTCTGGCTAGATTGCCTCAGTTACTTTAGAATAATAGTAGCCAAGTTTGATTTCTGGCCAGATTGCCTCAGTGACTACAGTGTATATAGACTTTATTTCCTTGATGCTTTTTAATCTTTTCAATCCGATGTCTTGTTATTGCAGAAAAACTCCCCAACAATCTGATATCAGCAAATCAATCTAAGCAGAAGAATAATAAATGAAGAAAATCTTAGACCTAGCTGCTCTCTTCTAGACATAATTGAGTACTTTTGGTCAAACTCTTTTCTTGGCCTAGTCCTGGCTAGTACTCTTTTGTATTGATATGTGTATTATGACCATGATATAACTTTAATACTGGGGAAAATTGCGTAAAAGCCCAATAATTACAAATCAAATAAAATCAAATAAAATCCTATCAGGACTGAATGACCAGTGTGGTCAACTGATTGGGGACTGATCATTAGATTGGGGTGATATATTATCGGACAGTGAATACGACCTCTGGGAAATATCATTGATTTGGGATCCATTGTCAGTTATTTAACCCTTTCCCACATACAACTCATTTGCAGCAGAGGACTTTGATAATGTATGGGCAAAAATATGGAAAATCTCTCATTATATATGCGTTATTATTGAATAGATTTGCAAAACATTGTAGCAAAAGGAGAAATTGCTCATTATGAGCACAATGTTTTCAAAGTTGTTTTTAAAAAGGCGTCGACAAGTGGGAAGGGGTTTACCTGATATGGTATATTTATAGTTGTTTGCTTTAAATATTTCTCAGAATGAAAATGTAACATCTCGAAAAAGGGAAGTATTATTTTGATACAGAGTTAATTCATTATGGGAAAAGGAGATATTGCTTCTTTTGAGCAATTTCTCAATTTTCCTAACTAAGTCTTTTGCTGCAAAGGCATGAAAGGTTGTGTGAATCAAGGAAATGGATAATTTGGTTAACCCTGTCCCTCATATAACAATTCTGCAGAAGACGACTTTGAACATGTTTTGTCAAAAAATAGAATATCTCTATAATTGAATGGATAACCTATGACTAAAAGTGCAAAAACATTGTGGCAAAAGGAGAAATTGCTCGTTTTGAGCAATTTCTTCTTTTGTCACTATGTTTCAAAAAGCCGTCTGCTGCAGAGGCGTCAGAAAGCGTCTATATGAGGGAAAGGGTTAAGTCTTTACCACATACCACAAATCTGCAGCGGACTTTGAAAACAGCTTGGCAATTATATAAAAAGAAATCTATCAAAAAATACAGTTAAATATGATTATTGAATAGAGTTGAAATTGTAACACTGTGGCAAAAGGAGAAATTACTTGTTTTTAGCAATTACACCATTTGTCACATTGTTTTCCATTGTCAGAAGGGTCCATTTGTGGGAAATGGTTAACACTAAGTGAATCTAACTGCAATATCTTTATTTATTCATTTATCAAACCTTTAATTGTATTGGTGATCAATTACGTGACAATTGCTTCTTTTTTCCAAGCTATTATATACGTTTATTGGCTCTGAAATGTTGTCACCCTAAATTTCATTATTTACACATTTATCAAAGCTGTCATTATCCCTTTTTCTCATACGGATACATTTTGATGCCTCTGCAAAAGCAGACGTTTGAAAACATTGTGATAAAAACTTAAAGAGTCAAAAATATTGTGACAAAAAGAGAAATTGCTCATAATGAGCAATTTCTCCTTTTGTCACAATATGTTCAACTCCTTTTTTAATAATTAAACTTTCCCTTATTGAGAGTTTCCATAATTTGCCTAGATGTTTTCGGAATCATATGCTGATGATATGTTGTATTTTGAAAAGGGTTAATTAAGCTAACAGTCACTTAATTGCCAAAAAGTTTTACCATGCATTCTGAAAGACTGGTTTGTTAAATCCCCCTTTACACACAAGGAGAGCGTTAGGCAACCATTGAGCGATCAAACATTTGCCCAATCTCTTGACGACCTCTCAAAGCCCCAAAAAAGTTGTTTCTGTGTAAATGCTTTGGAGATCCTTGTGCGCTCGTTGTGTGATCAAAATGCATTTTTTTGCAAACTTTCATGGTCATCTATAGAGATCTTGAAGAGACCACCCCTGTGAAATGCGAACCTTGAATCAAGTTTGACCATGGTTAAACATGGTCAAAACATGGTTGTCTATGTTGTTCGTTCAGACTTTGACTCTGGTCGATTATAACCATGATTGACCATGATTTGACTATGGTCTGACTGTGGTAAATGACCATGTTTTCCAGACCATGAAACAAGGTCAATCTTAAACAGTAAAAACACATTTGGTAATAAATGTTGCATTGCACAAATAGTGTCTGTTTCTTACTTAAAATACAACAATTTGAAACTCTAAGCAGTTTAGCATGCAACACCGTGAGTACGGTGTACACCTTATGTATTGTCCATGACTGACTATGATTCATGATCAAGAGTCTTTGTTTGAATATGATTCATGGTCAACAGTAATTACTAGACCCTGAATCACAGTCAAGCATAAATATTTCACATACTTAATGTGCATTGCAAAGAATAAAGAGATGTCAGAACGACATTTAATATTCTTAATGTGTTCTGTATCTGCTGTTACACTGCAAGAACTTTATAACAATTTGTTTTAAATATTAATGGTTTTATTTGGACTAAACAAAGTTTTGATAAATTGCCAAGTTAAACAAATATATCACTACAACATTTATTAAGGACACTTATAGAACACTTCTAGAACCATTTTTTTTAATAATTGCAACAACAACAACAGGAAGTTGAGATTTTAAATTTTCAAAATGGATGACAATGTGACATGTTAAAATTCTGGCAATGTTTTCACAAAACACTCTGTTATAATGGATTTTCATCAAATATTATGTACATAGTGATTTGTAAATAACTTTTGTTCTCATTCTAATGATAGAAGCAGATAGAAAAAACATAAAATGAAGATTTACAAGCACAGAATGGATTCAGAAATGGCAATGTATTCAATTTGATTTGGAAACACTTGACAGGTAAAACTTATATTAATGAATGTTTATTCAGTGTTATCATCTTTAGTGATATTTTACTCTTGTAATATGATTATTTTCTAGAACACTTTTAGACCTAGGCAGTTCCAGGCCCTGGCATTTTCAAATAATTTTGTAATTTACTACAAAGTCTCGGATAACCCTTTTTACGACTTAAAAAAAAAAGATTTAATTGCCATGAACAAGGTTTTAATTTTGTGTACATGTTATTTAATGAAACAAAATACCATGTTTTGTTCAATAAAGACCTGTAAAAGGGCTACTGAATTAATTTGGTATTATGAAACATGAATCGTGGTAATCAGGGCAGCAACAGATGACTAATTCTATAAAACATGTCAGTCTTAGGCAATGTTATTTTGAAATGCAATGAAACATGATTTATCATGATCTTTTAAAGAACATGGTCAAACCATGGTTGAACTTGCCACAAGGCTGCATTGAAGTGGACTATGAAACATGTTTGACCATGATTTATCCTGGTCTTAAGATCATGGTCAAACCATGGTTGACCATGGTACTAGGGCGGCCATATACCACGTGGCCTATGAATCATGTTTTACCATGGTATTTTTTTATGACCATGGACCAAGGTTAACCATGGTCTTTAAAAGAACATGGTTGACCATGGTCCCCAGGGTGGCCATATACCACGGCATGAAACATGGTCGACCATGGATTATACATGGTCATTTCGTGGTCAACCATGTTTTTAAAACATGGTCGACCTTGTTTAAAACATGGTCGACCATGTTTTGACCGCGTTCATTTCACAGGGGCATGGCGTTCATTGAGCGCTTATCGAGCCCTCATCGAAAAATCCTTGTGAAATTACGGCGAGATCTAAGGAGATTGCTGAGAGATCAGGTGCGACAAAGAGAGATCAATGAGAGTCTGAAAAATTTGCCGTCCAGTGAGAGATCATTGGGAGATCGATAGGACCGTTGAGCACTCATTGGGCGCTCATTTAGCACTCCTTGATATAACTGAAATAATGTTCAAAAGGGCGTAAAACCCAAATAAACAAACAAATAGACCTGAATACACCTTTAGGGATCAAAAGATAGTCCTTCCCATAGGTGTATGGAATTGAAATAACATTCACTTAGAGCAGGTAAACAAATTAACTTCCCAAATCATAATGAGCAATTTCACCTTTAGCCACAATGCCTTCAACTCTATGCATTCATTATTCTTTCAGTTATAGAGGTTTCTGAATTTTTGCGTGGATGTTTTCAACGTTGTCTGGACAGCTTTGTTGTATGTGGTTTGAAAGGGTTAAATTAACCTTATGCTGTGCATGCTCATAAGAATCACTTCACTGAGACAATTGTCTTGGGTATATTAACAATAAAGAGTTTAACCCTTTCCCACATACAACAATTCCGCAGCAAACGACTTTGAACACAATTTGTCAAAAAATAGAAAATCTCTATACTTGAATGGAGAACCTATATAACTGAAAGTGGAAAACATTGTGGCAAAAGGAGAAATTGGTCGTTTTGAGCAATTTCTTCTTTTGTCACCATGTTTTCAAAAAGCCGTCTAATGCAGAGGCTTCAGAAAGCGTCTATATGAGGGATAGGTGTAAATGAAAATTTATAAGGATTAAAGTACAATGAAATAGATCCATCATCCAACGACTTGTAAAGATCATGGGGGCTTTAAATGCTTCATGCTAACCCTTTCCCACATGCAATAAATCTGCGGTAGACACTTTGGCATAAATTTTGAAAATCTCCATTTATAAAAGTAAAATATAAATAAAATAGTGGCAAAAGGAGGAATTTGTATTTATGACCAATTTCTCTGTTATCCACAATCATCATCATCATGTGTTTTCAAAGATTGTCTGCATAGTTGGGATGCAAATGTCATATAATCCTTTCCCACTTGGAAATGCGCTTTGACGCATCTGTAGTGGATGACTTTTGAAAACATTGTAGCAAGTGGTGAAATAGCTCATATTGTGCAATATTTCTTTTGCCATGTGATGTTTTCATCTTTATTTTATGATTATACCTTCATTTATAGCATTTTGCTATATTTTTTGCGCAGATGTTTTCGCATATCATCTGCAAAACATTTGTTGTATGTGGCAAAGGGATCAGGTGAATGACTTAAAATTAACAAATGTTATGTTTATGTATGTTGAGACTCCCATAGTGTGTCATAAACATGCCAGGAAAAGAAAATTCACCACCAAAAGGCCCCTCCATATTTTTTTTGTCTATATAAAATAGACTGAAATAGAATGCCCATGAGCATCCAGGGAAAAGATAAGTCATTCAGTTAATTAAAAAGCAAGATGTCTGCTATCATATCCTTCACCAAGCTACAGACTTTTTAAGTTACATCCTGGCAGATACAGACGACTTTTGAAAATGTTTAGTGGAGAAGACATAATTAATCTTTATAGTTATTTAACCCTTTCCAACATACAACAAATCTGCTGCAGACGACTTTGAAAACATCTAGGCAAATATTTGAAAAGACCTCTACAAATGAAAGTGGTAAATTGAATGGAGTTGAAAACATGGTGGCAAAATGATTTCTGATTTTTAGCTCCACTGGCTGAAAGCCAGTTGAATTTATGTAATGGCGAATTGTCCGCTGTGCTTCGGTGCGTGCGTCTGTGCGTTCGTTAACTTTTTGCTTCAAACGACTTCTCTTCCCTAACCACTTGGCCAATTAGGATGAAACTTCATAGGAAGCATCCTCTCAATGTCCACTTCGGAATTCCTTCAAATGTTTGGGATCCATCTGAAAAAGATAGTGTAAACTTAAAAAATCTTCTCCTCTGAAAGTGTCGAAATGTTCCATGGGCGACTCTTTATCAGATTCCTTCAAGCCAAGTTGATTGGTCAGAAAACATGGCCGTTAGGTGATGGGGCTATTTTGCCTTATATGGCTATAGTGAAAACTTAAAAAATCTTCTTCTCCGAAAGTGTCGGGCTGATTTTCAAATAATTTTGTAGAAATTTCCCTAGGGTGACCCTTTATCAGATTCCTTCAAGCCAAGTTAAGTGGTAACTTGGGCATCAGGGGGCGGCGCTGTTTGGAAATTTTAATATTTGCCTAATGGCCGTGGAGCGATACTGGCCCTCTAAAGGCTCTTGTTTTTAAATTCGTCTGCTGAAGATGCGTTTGCAGGTGATAGGGTTGACCTTTTTCCTTCAACTCTGTATGAAAATACGCATTATTATATATGTCCCAGGATAACACTCTCAAGTAGAAGCATGGAATATGTGTATTATCACTACATGTAATAACCTTTCCCTCATATAGACACTTTCTGAGACCTCTGTAGCAGATGTCTTTTTAAAACATAATGTGGCCATAAAATAAATTTTTCATAATGAGTAATTTCTCCTTTTTGTCACATTTTTTTCAACTCTATCCAAAATTTATACTTTCATATATTGAGACTAAAATCATCAACTGCCTTGGTGGTGTAGTGTTTGCTTGCGGGAGGTCATGTGTTCAATTCCCGGTCAGGTCATACCAAAGACTTGGTAAAAATGGTAGTAATGGCTGCTCTCCTTGGTGCTCAGGGTTGCAGGGAAAGCATCACCACTGACAAGCTGGTGTAAGGATGAATTAGTACTGGTAACTTACCCAGGAAACATCTCAATATAACTGAAACAATTGTTGAAAGCCGGGTAAAACACCAATCAATCAAAGACGTCTACTACAGATTTGTTGTATGTGAGAAAGTGTTTAACCCTTTCCCTCATTTAGATGCCTCTGCAGCAGACAGCTTTTTGAAAACATAGTGACAAAAGAAGAAATTGCACAAAACGTGCAATTTCTCCTTTTGCCACAATGTTTTTCACTTTTTGTCATAGGTTATCCATTCAATTATGGAGATTTTCTATGTTTTGACAAAATGCGTTCAAAGTCGTCTGCTGCAGATTTGTCGTATGAGGGAAAGTGTTAAGAAGGTTAAACTGGAGACAAATTATTTATAAGAACTCTGAATGATTTATTAACAAATCAAACGCAAATGCCTTTATTTTAAACATTAATTTATTATAGTTTATTTCTTCAAATCTTTCTTCTCCAAGCAGCCCTGTATTCAATAAACACTGAAACCAAAACACACTTCGCCAAAACCAAAGTATGGTTTAGTGATTTTTAGGGGAAACCAACCTGGTTTGATCAAAGTTGGTCTTCATGCAGAACGGCTGTACAGTTTAATGTCTATTGAATGCACCAAATATTCAGACATTACTGATTAAACCTATTCCCCACTTATAGATACTTTTTGAATTATCTAGAAAAGACAGCTTTTGAAAACATTGTGGCAAAAAAGCAATTACACCTTTTGCCACTATAGTCTCAACTTTATTTAATAATTTCACTTTCAATTATTGAGATGTCAATTATTTTTGCCTACAATATTTTGATGTCGTCTGCTTGAAGATTTTCAGTATGTGTGAAAGGGTTAAATATTCCAACCTAATAAGATGTCTGCTGAAATTTGGCACGATATAACATCACTTTTACCAAACTTTTATGGAATGCCGGGTTATGAAGAATTCCGTGGACTCTTAGTAACTCGAGGTCACCTGAGCCAAAGTCACAATGAATGAATGTATATTGTTTTATGGCGCATCGACAGCTAAGGTCATTTAGCGCGCAATTAAATTTAATTATTCATGATCCCTGTCTAAACAAACCAGTACTAGGCTAGAAAATGTGCCTTGCCCAAGGGCACTCCACCATGACCGTAGTGCCGCGACTGGGGATCGAACCCGGGACACCCGGTTTCGAAATCCCCGACGCTAACCACTCGACCACAGCGGATTCCCCAAAGTCACAAAGCAGCAGAATACTTTTGAAAATATTTTTACTTTATTCAATATATATATTTAATGAATAGAAATGTTCCATAATTTTGCCTAGATGATTTTGAAGTTGTCTGCTTCAGATTTGCATGTGGGAAAGGGTTGAAGGCTTCTTTACCCTGGTTTTGCTTATCTTTGCTTATATCAATGGTTGATGAACTATTTCATATTTTCTCCATCATATCTTTGTAATTAAGTGTTGACAAACAAGTTTGTCTCAGTCTTTACTCAGTTGCTTGGAAAGATTGTCATGTGGAGTACTGGTGTGAGAAAGCCAGGAAAAACATGGGTAGATGTACCGACTGCTGTGATATGATATTGTTGAAAAACGCATTAAGCCCAAATCAATCAATTGCATTCAGTCCTATCTCAAGGTCCAAAGTTGAGTTATAATGAGAGATATCATAGCCAAAAAATAACCCATTGTACGTATTTTTCGATGATACCAAAATAAATAATAACATCAGTACAAAGTTGCGTTTGGGGAACTGCGAACACAATTTCACAATAGAGTAGTCAAGATGGATGAATGTAATACCATTACAAAGTGTATTTACTAAAGAACTCCCAAAGAAAAGATACAATTCCCCAGACACCCTATTATATAGTTTGTTTTCTAGAAAACATTGTCAAACCTGATGATGGATTATCATATTGTATTTAGCAGCATGGGAAAAGGCGGAAATTTAACTTGCATTCAAAAGAGACTAAACATTATGTTAAACCCTTTCCCACCTGCAGACGCATTTTGATACAATAGCAGCAAACGAATTTTGAAAACATTGTGGCAAAAGGTGAAATTGCTCATGATGAGCAATTTCTCCATGGCCCACAATGTTTTCAACTTTATTTAACAATTAAGCTATCTTTTATGGAGATTTCCCAAACCAAAATGCTAGTTTGCGGCATGCTTGTCACAAGTTTGCGACAAGTTTGCGCAAGCTTGCTGCAATCTAAACATGACTGCATTTCTTAAATATCATGGTTGCGGATGCGAGCGTGCGCGCTTGCACAGAAATTAAGGTTGCGGATAGGGGTTGTTCGCAAACTTCCCGCAATCTTAAATATCATTGAAGATCGCGAGAAGCTTGCGGTCTTGCAAGCTTAAAATTCTTTAGTATCATTAAGATCGTGAAATGGTTGTGGTCTTGCAAGCTTAAAATTATTTCAAGATATTATGTTTGCGACAAGCTTGCAAGTTTGCAACAACAGGAACAGGAAGTTGTGCATTTTCAATTTTTCAAAATGGAGGCTTACCATGTGACAGTTAAAATTAAGGCAATGTTTTCACAATATGCTCGTTTATCATCAAATATAATTTTCAGTACTTGTCAGTAACACTTTCCTAACATGATAATGACAAATGCAGATAAAATAAACTTTAAATGAAGATTTGCAAGTACAGAATTTACTCGGAAATGACAATGTCTGCAACTGGTAAAATGGAAACTCTTGACAGGTAAACTTATAAATGTTAATGTGATTCAGTGATTTAAAGTGAACATTTATTATGTGGGAAAGGGTTAAATTTCAGTTACTATTGTATATATATTTTCAATTTATGCATGAAATAATTAAAATTGCAATATGATTTTGGATGTTATTTAGAATCTTTGGCAAATTTTCAAAATAAACTGTCTTTTCTATTAATCTTTTCCTGCATGAAGCTCACAAATATCTTAAGATTGCTATTGTTTTGGTTTGGATAAATTAAGTTTTCTATTTCATATAAAAAATTCTAGTTAGTGGGAAAGCACTAAATATGATAAGACATTATTAACCCTTTCTTTCATATAGATGCATCTTGATACACCTGCAGCAAGCAGACAACTATTGAAAACAATGTGACAAAAGGTGAAATTGCTCATAACGAGTAATATTCCTTTTGCAAAAATGTTTTCAACTCTATTCTTTCACACAATTGTGGCTGGATGTTTTCCAAAATGTCTGCTGCAGTCTTAACATATGAAATGAATTGTAATTAAGCGTGCGACCCCGCAACCTTGATATGATCGCGCAAGCTTGCATGCACGCGATTAAGCGTGCAGCCCCGCAAGCTTTGTATATTCGCGCAAGCTTGCATGCGCGCAATTAAGCGCGCAACCCCGCACGCTAGGTATGCTCGCGCAAGCTTGCATGCGCGCGATTAAGCGTGCAACCCCACAACCTAGGTATGATTGCGCAAGCTTGCAAGCGCGCAATTAAGCTCGTAAAGGTTCCTATCGCAAGCATGCGCAACCTTGCAAGTTTGCGCAACCTTCATAAGGTTGTGGGAAGCATGCAAAAAACTTCCATTCTGCAAGCTTAATTAAATAATAAGCTTGCGCGCGCTTACAATCGCAATCTTACTGCAAGCTTAAATAAGGTAGCGGCACGCTTAGATGCAACCTTGCCACGACCTTGCTGCAATCTTAATTAAGCTTGCTGTTTTGGTTTGGGTTAATTGTTAGGTTTTTGTCTCACTATGTTTTCAAAGTCGTCTGCTGCATATTTGTTGTATATGGGAAAGGGTTAAACCAGTTTATACCTGTGTCTTACATGTTACAGATATATTTACATTCCTCCTTTTTCCGTAATGTTACTGTTTCTGTGTTAAACTCTCATTCTTCATTTTCAAGATCTTAATTTTGATCAGATCTTTTCATAAAAGATGATTATTAATTTCTTTGTATAGGATTTTTATGCATCATTCAACAATTTTTAGCTCGTCTGTTTTTGAAAGAAAAACATTTAGTTATTGTGATACCCAAAGTGTTTTCGTCGTCGTCACAAAACTTTAACCTTACCTCATAACTCAAAAACAATTCAACATTTTCCAATGAAACTTGATACGCATGTTCCTAGCAACAATATGCATGTCTATACAAAGGCACATAACTTTTGTTTAAATTATTAATCAGTAATGCCCCTTTCACTATGAAAAAACAGACAAGTGTCTGCAGAGATCTTCTTCAGTTATATAATACTATTTCCTGGGTAAGATATAAGTAGCCCTGAGAGACAGTTGTAATGCTGTCCTCACAATCATGAGCACCAAGAAAGGCAGCCATTATATATAGTATCATTTTTAAAGTCTGTGTTTTGACCCGGCTGGGGATCGAACCTGTGACCTCCAGCATCCAAGCAGCCTGACGCTCTACCACTAAACCACAGAGGTGGCAAGATGATTATACAAATATAATATCAAATAGCAGTTAAACCATTCCCAGAGCTCTAGATAAGGAGCGTTTTTCTAGATTTAAAATCCTTATTTGACATCCAAACCCTCTGTTGTGGGTGACTCAAAAGAATCGTCTCAGTGTGATGATTCTTTTGAGTACACACAACATAGGTTTTAATGAGTGCTAACAGAGATATCATGGAAGAAAGACCTATTTATCTAGTCCTTTGCATTCCTTTGTTAGATGTTTCTTAGATGCTTCCTCTTTTAAAACAGTGTTAAGAATAAATTGCCTAAGCAATTGAAAACATACCTTTTTCATAATTCAGGAAATAACAAATTGTGATATAACTCTCCCATATACAGATGCAATTTTATGCATCTGCCCCAGTTGTTTAGAATCATGTATTGCAGTTAGTGCAAATGATGTTTACAATCATGTATTGCAGTTAGTGCACATTATGTTTACAATCATGTATTGCAGTATGTGTAAATGATTTGTACAATCATGTATTGCAGTTAGTGCAAATGATGTTTACAATCATGTATTGCAGTTAGTGCAAATGATGTTTACAATAATGTATTGCAGTTAGTGCAAATGATGTGTATAATCATGTATTGCAGTTAGTGCAAATGATGTTTACAATCATGTATTGCAGTTAGTGCAAATGATGTATACAATCATGTATTGCAGTTAGTGCAAATGATGTTTACAATCATGTATTGCAGTAAGTGCAAATGATTTGTACAATCATGATGTTTAGAATAATGTGTTGCAGTAAGTGAAAGTGTAGTTTAGAGTCATGCATTGCAGGAAATGCAAATGTAGTTTAAAGCCATGGATTGTAGAAACTGTAGTTTAAAGTCAGGCATTGCAGTAAGTGCGCAATTACGTGCGCACATTTTTTTTTTTTTTTTAAGTTTATGCATAATGCGAAGTGCAAAATGTAGTTTAAAGGCATGCATTGTTTGAAGTGAAGATTTAAGTCCTGTGCAGGTAAATAAGAGTTAAAACTGATACATTGTTTGTGGAAATAGAAGTTTTTTTCTGGAATTGGAATGGAAGTGAACTAATGTTATGTTATAGCAAGATCTCTGTTCAGTTAAGACGACTTTGAAAGTATTTTGACAAAACATAGAAAATCTCCATAATTGAATGGATAACCTATGACAAAAAGTGGAAAACATTGTGGCAAAAGGAGAAATTGCACGTTTTGTGCAATTTCTTCTTTTGTCACTATGTTTCCAAAAAGCTGTCTGCTGCAGAGGCATCAGAAAGCGTCTTTATGAAGGAAAGGGTTAATGAATTCATTATGTTGGAAATAAATACAGCCCTGTGATTCTATGTTGATTTTGGCCGGAGTTAATCTTGGGAGGGTTCCAGTTAATCAGTTAATCTGTCCAACATGAAGCTGGCTGGGTCATTGAGACCAGTTATGAATATTTAAAAAAGATGCAGTATTTAACATGGCTTGGAGTCAATTTCTGGGAGAGAAAAGGAAACTGTTGATAAAATCAGACATGTATAGAGCTGCACTTTAATTACTAATCTTTGGGCTATATTTTCAAGCTGGAAACATTTTGGGAAAAACAAGAGATTAACCTTTACTTTGAATTTTTGAGTACTGAGACTTCAGGGTTCCAAATAATGTGTTTAAACCCTTTTCCCTCATATAGACGCTTTATGAAGTCTCTGCAGCAGATGACTTTTGAAAGCTTTGTGACTTAACACCTTCCCTCATACAACAATTCTGCAGCAGGCGACTTTGGCCGTATTTTGTCAAAACATAGAAAATCTCCATAATTTAATGGATAACCTATGACCAAAAGTGGAAAACATTGTGGCAAAAGGAGAAATTGCACATTTTGTGCAATTTCTTCCTTTGTAACTATGTTTTCAAAAAGCTGTCTGCTGCAGAGGCATCAGAAAGCTTCTATATGAGGGAAAGGGTTAAGAAGAAATTGCTCAAAATGAGCAATTTCTCCATTTGGTACAATGTTTTCAACTTAATGATTAAATAATTTCATTTATTAATTAATTTCTCATTTATGAAGATATTTCACATTTTTGCCAATATGTTTACGAAGCAGTACGTCTGCTGCAGAATTGTGGTATGTGGGAAAGGGTTAAAATAGCTTGCTGGAAGGATAATCTTTACTGTAATTGAACAAAGAAGAAATTATTAAAAACCACAATATGATCACATATCTTGGATTTTGCAATATTTTCTTTTGACTTTATGTTTAACCCTTTCCCACATACAGCAAATCTGCAGCAGTAGACTTTGAAAATGTCTACTAAAAAATATGGAAATTCTTTATAATTGTAGGTATAATTACTGAAGAAAGTTGAAAACATTTTGATAAAAACAGAAATTGCTCTTTTTGAGCAATTTCTCCTGTAGTCACGATGTTTTCAAAAGTCATCTGCTGCGAATGCCTCAAAATGCATCTATAGGTGGAAAAGGGTTCAGATCTGCTGCTGTCAAATTGTTTGAATTGACAAACTTAACTACATCCTAGACATCCATACCCAACTCTCTTTATCCTTGTTTGGCTATGATGCATTAATTTGTTATAATTTTTGTGTGTTGATTTAATAATAATAATAATAATAATAATATACTTTATTTAAAGAGGGTAACACAGTTAGTAAGACTAATCTTCCCTGTGGCCCTCAACAATGAACATTAAAACACTTAGTAATACAGTGAAACAATTCTTCTATAGTAAAACATTAAGCAGTTATGGTTCAGTAAGTAACATGAAAGTTTATTTTTGAAAGTGTATAAATCCAAGGAAGATCGAATTTCAACTGGCAGATCATTCCATAAGAGAGATCCAGAATAATGAAATGATTTTTTTGTAAAGCTCTGTTTTGGGCTTTTAAACATATAAATTACCATTTACAACAGTTCTTAGGTGATAGGGGTTATTACTACCTACATACCTAAGATTATCTGGCTATTTAAGCCTATAACTAATAATTTGTGATATTGTTTCCTTATCTTGACTGGCATCCAATTTAGTTCTTTGAACAAGGGCTCTGATGGTGAAAAAGGATCTGTAATCAAGGATTATTCTTGCTGCTCTTTTGTGTAGTATTCTGTTTAGACCATCTTCAGTGCAATTACCCCAAACAGTACAATAGTAACCATAAGTGGTAAGATATACCCAGTTTTGTGAAGCGCTCGGGAAAACGCCTACGCAGACGTTTAATATGATGAAAAAGTCCGGCAAGAATTGCAGCAGATCTCTGGTGTTTAAGTGGCATGGACGATTTAAAGATGGGCGTCAGTCTATCACAGACAATGAATGTTGTGTATCACTGCCGTAGTTTCACGTCGCCACTTGACGTCATGATTTTTTTAATTCTCTTTTAGATAAGACGTTGTTGTTTTTACGATATTTCTGTACATGCAATTGTTACAAACATTAAAATAACAGGATATGACGTCGGTACGTCGCATTAACGGCAGACGAAATTGCACGTAAAACACACGCCGAGAACTTACTATATTGCGTATTTAGGAGGAAACATTGCTTTTAATTAGTAACGTAAAATTGGTGTGCGCCGGCTGGACGTTACTAGGTTTCCATAGAAACGTAATATAGGTATAATATGAATGCAAATGCACCAATTTTACATTCCATGAAGACCAAAGATTTTAACGTTAATAACAATTAAGTAATTCTATCTGTTAAAACAAAACTTATGAGATAAGTGCCTGGATGGGTGAACTGTAGTGGCTTTACTCCATGAAGGCCCGGGTACACCTTACACATTTATTGCTCTAGCCAAAATATTTCATGCCAAAACGAAACAATTTGGCTGTATCAAAATACAATTCGTAACTTGACGCAGTTAAATCAGAAAACTAGCTCCAATCGCACGAGAGAGTTAAACAGACATTTGTAATTAATTTACATTATACCACTAATACAATTTTACTTACACATATTTTCTAATTTGATAAGATTTTGTAGAATTCTTTTGGAACATGTCCAAGTTGACATTGATTTTGTTAATCAATCTATCCTGACCATATTAGCTGTAAATTGCTAACATTTTTATTTTTATCTTTTGCTCAATGTGGAATTGGCTTTCAACATCATCAGAATGGAGACTTCGAGAAGAAAACATCATGTGAAAAGGAAACTTTACACAGGAGGAGCAATTTTCTCATTTATACATTACTGTTGTCGAATTTCGACTGATGACATTAGGTTTGAGGAAATGACTGAAGAAAAAGGGAGACAAAAGTACATAAAATCCGTGGGCTACACTTCCCCTTGGGCTATCTCTGGTGAATCATTGAAAAATTACCATTTGATTTGCCTGATTATGAAGTACTTTCAATTGGAATATTAACCTTTTCCCACGTACAGAAAATCAGCAGCAGACGACTTTGAAATATCGAAGCAAAGCTATGGAAAGGCTTCAAAAGTGAAACTTTAATTATTGTATAGATTTGAAATCATTGTGGAAAAATGGAGAAATTGCTCAAGAGGCCACAGAAAGTGTCTGTATGTTGGAAAGGGTTAATTAACCTTCATATATATTAACACCCCTTTCCTACATACAACAAATTGGTAGCAGAAAACACTTGTTAAGTCATGGAGTTGTGTGTGTTTAGCTGTGTTTGAGAGAAGACATTAATTATTATCTCTGAACATGAAAATGTCAAAGCTTTTAACGTTTAAAATGTTCCTAAAATCACAGTCAATCATCTAAATTGAAAACCATAATGACCATCATCTGTTTTATAAAAAAAATAAAGTTCTGTTAGAAAAAGAGAAAAAAATTAACAATTTCCCCCACACAGACCCTTTTTGACGCCTCTGCAGTAGTAGACTTTTGAAAACATTTTGGCAAAAGAAGAAATTGCTCATAATGAGCAATTTCTCCATTTGCCACAATGTTTTCAAATCTATTCAATGTTAACACTTTCAATTATGTAGTTTTACCATATTTTACCCAAAATGTTTTCAAAGAGTTTGCTGCAGATTTGTTATATGTGGGAAATGTTAAACCCTTTCCCTCATATGACAATTCTGCAGCAGACGACTTGGAACATTTTTTTTTTGTCAAAAAATAGAAAATCTCTATAATTGAATGGATAACCTATGACTTAAAGTGGTAAACATTGTTGCAAAAGGAGAAATTGCTTGTTTTGAGCAATTTCTTCTTTATATAGTCACCATGATTTCAAAAAGCCTTCTGCTACAGAGGCGTCTAAAAGGAGTGTATATCAAAAGCCTGACATGCTCAAAATCCCCATGGTTCAAAATTGCCATAGTACTCAAAATCCCCATGATGGGTTGTCAAAATCCCCATGACAAAAATGATAGGGTATTCAAAATCCACACCAAGGGGAGTCAAAATCCCCATGGCAAAAACGACAGGGTATTCAAAATCCCTACCAAGAGTAGTCAAAATCCCCATTGGCAAAAATGATAGGGTATTCAAAATCCCCTTGGCAAAATGACAGGGTATTCTAAGATGTTGAGAAGGGGAATTAATTCAATTAGAAAACTGGACATGTCAAGATGTTTTCTTAGTTGTCTGCTGAAAACTTATGTATGTATAGGAAAGGGAATATGCTAATATAAGAGAAATGAAAGACAAATGAAACAATGAACAACTTTAATCATTTTAATTCATAAATATGCATTATTTAATTTAATTGTGCTGAACTCAAAATTATAGATAATATAGAGTTTTAAAACTGTTATACCAAATAAACATAATTTGTAATTGCAATCAACATAAATCATATACTGCACTGCAAACACTGTTTTTATTCTATTTTAGCACATTTTCACATTAGCACAAGTCCACAATAAAACATGGTGCAAACACGTTAATTTGCATGATTATTTTAAGTAATTATCATAAAAGATCTTAAGCCATTGTGCAATCAAAATAATAAACTAATCTAATTTGTATTTAAAGTAAAAGATCTTAAAATATATTAAGCTATTATGCAATAAAAATAATTAAAGAATCTAATTACCTAATCTAATTTAGCGGTATGATGATTTAATGACTGGCTGTGACCAAAAAATAGACACAGAAATTCACCATGGGGATTTTAAATACCCCCATCATTTTGGACATGGGGATTTTGAATACCCTGTCATTTTAGCCATGAAGATTTTGAGTACTTATACCAATTTTGAACCATGGGGATTTTGAGTGTCTCCCGTCTGAAAGCGTCTATATGAGGGAAAGTATTAATTGGAGTATGTTCCTTTAGAATCTTTCATGTTGAAAACATCGAATGTGGAGAATTAATACTTTTGTAACTTTGAGTTTCATTGATTAAAAATATTAACCCTTTCCCTGTCATATGACAATTCTGCAGCAGACGACTTTGAACATATTCAAAAAATAGAAATCCTCTATAATTGAATGGATAACCTATGACTAAAAGTGGAAAACATTGTGGCAAAAGGAGAAATTGCTCGTTTTGAGCAATTTCTTCATTTGTCACTATGTTTTCAAAAAGCCGTCTGCTGCAGAGGCGTCAGAAAGCGTTTATATGAGGGAAAGGGTTAAGATAAAAGAATAAATCATCTTTATTGCATATCTGATGTTTCCATAGCTGTCTGCAGCAATTATTTTTATACATGATTTTCCCACATGCAGATGCATTCTAACGCCTTTGAGCAGATGACTTTTAAAATCATTGTGCCAAAAGGAGAAATTTCCCACTATGATCTTCTTTTGCCGCAATCTTTTCAAATTTTGTCTGCTGCAAATGTGTCATTAAATTGCATCTGCTGGTGGGTAAAAGTTAACTCTCCGAGAGATAAAGATTACAATTGACTGTAAAATTTATGTAGTTCATAAAGACGCTTTCTGACGCCTCTGCTGCAGACGGCTTTCTGAAAACATGTTGACATGTTTTCAACTCTATTCTATTATTGTACTTTCATTTAAGGGGAGTTTCCAATTTTTTTCCGGTATGTTTACAAAGTCGTCCGCTGCAGATTTGTTGTATGTGGGAAAGGGTTAAATCCATTATCATTTGGGCAAGGGTTAGGATATCATTCCAATTTGACTAATCCACGTATGTAGAAAATGGGTCAATTATGGGTTAACTGCAATGATAATGGTAGTTTCATTATTTGATTATTGTTGCTAATACAGTCTGGAATGGTGTTTCAATCTAGACATATTATACACTTTGATTTTTAGCTCAACTTCAGCACTTTGTGCACAATTGTCTAATTATGTCTCCCCCTGTATACAGGGGAGATATATTGTTTTTGTCCTTGATGTCTGTCTGTCTGTCTGTCTGTTCGTCCCCAAAATCTTGTCCGATCCATATCTCCCAGACGGCTTGAAGGATTTTCATGAAACTTGGGTCACATGTTCACCTCATCAAGGCGACGTGCAGAACCCGCGTCTCGACAATATAGGGTCAAGGTCAAGGTCACGCTTGAAGGTCAAAGGTTTGAGGCTTTATTTCGTGTGCGCTCCATATCTCCGAGACGGCTTGAAGGATTTTCATGAAACTTAGGTCACATGTTCACCTCATCAAGGCGACGTGCAGAACCTGCGTCTCGACAATATAGGGTCAAGGTCAAGGTCACGCTTGAAGGTCAAAGGTTTGAGGCTTTATTTCGTGTCCGCTCCATATCTCCGAGACGGCTTGAAGGATTTTCATGAAACTTGGGTCACATGTTCACCTCATCAAGGCGACGTGCAGAACCCGCGTCTCGACAATATAGGGTCAATGTCAAGGTCACGCTTGAAGGTCAAAGGTTTGAGGCTTTATTTCGTGTCCGCTCCATATCTCCCAGACGGCTTGAAGGATTTTCATGAAACTTGGGTCACATGTTCACCTCATCAAGGTGACGTGCAGAACTTGCGTCTCGACAATATAGGGTCAATGTCAAGGTCACGCTTGAAGGTCAAAGGTTTGAGGCTTTATTTTGTGTCCGCTCCATATCTCCCAGACGGCTTGAAGGATTTTAATGAAACTTTGGTCACATGTTCACCTCATCAAGGCGACGTGCAGAACCCGTGTCTTGACAATATAGGGTCAAGGTCAAGGTCAAGGTCACGCTTGAAGGTCAAATGTTTGAGGCTTTATTTCGTGTCCGCTCCATATCTCCAAGACGGCTTGAAAGATTTTCATGAAACTTGGGTCACATGTTCACCTCATCAAGGCGACGTGCATAACCCGCGTCTCGACCATACCGGGGAGACATATGTTTTTGTCAAAACAATTCTAGTTGTGTATCTATTGTTATCACCTTTTGTCCGATGGGTGTTGTCAACAATTTCTTTAAAAAACATCTCTAGAATTGTCTAGTGGTCCTCTACCAAGATTGTTCAAACTATGCTCCTGGGGTAAAAATTGGCCAAGCCGGAGGGGTCACTTTTTAGCTCTTCAGAGTACAAAGTGCTCAAGGTGAGTTTTTGTGATCGCCTTTTGTCCGTCGTCAACATTTTCTTGTTAACACCCTAGAGTAAACATTTTGCATTTAATCATCATGAAAGTTTATCAGAACATTATCTCCATCAACTCTAGGCCAAGTTTGAAACTGGGTCATGTCGGGTCAAAAACTAGGTCACTAGGCCAAATTTAATGAAAATCTTGTTAACACTCTGGAAACCACATTTTTGGCTTGAGCATGTTGAAACTTTGTCAGAATGATTGTCTTAGTTATATCTAGGCCAAGTTCGAATATAGGTCATGGCTAAATTTAAGGAAAATCTTGTTAACATTTTAAACTTGACCATGTTAAAACTTTGTCAGAAAGTTTGTCTTGATGATATCTAGGCCAAGTTCAAATATGGATCATGTCCTGCCAAAAACTAGGTCACTAGACCAAATTTAGGGAAAATCTTGTTTAAACACTCTTGAAGCCAAATTTTTTGGCTTGAGCACGTCGAAACTTTGTCAGAATGTTTGTCTTAGTGATATTTAGGCCAAGTTTGAATAAAGGTCATATTGGGTCAAAAACAAGGTCACAAGGTCAAGTTTAAGGAACTCTGGAAGCTACACTCTAGAAGCCGCATTTTAAACTTGACCATGTTGACACTTTGTCTGAATATTTGCCTTAGTGATATCTATGCCAAGTTCGAATATAGGTCATGTCAGGTCAAATACTAAGTCACTAGGCCATATTTAATGAAAATCTGGTTAAACCTCTGAAAGCCACATTTTTGGTTGAGCATGTTGAAAGTTTGTCAGAAAATTTGTCATGATGATAATATCTAGGCTGACTTTGCATATGGGTTTGGTCAGATCAAAAACTAAGTCACTAGGCCATATTGTAGAAATATCTTGTCAACACTATAGAGATCACATTTTACTTGAGCAGCTTGAAAGTTTGTCTTGATGATATCTAGGCCAGGTTTGAACATGGGTCATATCTGGTCAAATATTATGTCACTAGGCCAAATTGTAGAACAATCTAGTTAACACTATAGAGATTGCATTTTTGACTTGAGCAGGTTGAAATTTTGTCAGAAAGTTTGTCTTGATGATATTGCCATTGGCGCTGAAAGAGTTAAGTCTTAAATAGCCCATTCTCATTCTGAGCGATTCCAGGGCATCATGGCCCTCTTGTTTACTTAAAGGTTCATAGGGAAACTTTGAAAGTCGAGCTATACTGGGCGTTTGGCCTCGTGTATAAGGTTACCTGACTGCAAAATGATTTCATGTTGTTGGCATAAAAGAATCATACTGCATAACTCAAGAGAGTGATCCAAGGCCATCATGGCCCTCTTATTTATAAATGTTTCCTTTCTAATTCCAATGCATGATCAAATAACAAAATTATTTTAATCTAGTCTATAGCCCGGTTGGTACCGACACAGGCTGTTAATTGTGGGGTTGTGGGTTTCATCCCAAGCCTGAGTCAAAAGTCAATATGACAAGTGTCATTCATCTTCCACCAGCAGGCTTACAGTCTATATGAAAAAGCAAGTTGCTTCAAAAGGCTGTTGTGCGGAGTACCGGTGTGACAAAGCAATGAAACACAATGTCACGGTAAGGTGATCTGGCTGCCATGATATGACTGATGAATTGTTCAAAACTAAGTTAAGCCCCAATCAATCAATAATCTTTTTAAACTAATAGACCTGTGTTTGATAGACATCATAAGTAACACAAAACAAGAAAACATCCAAATATAGCTTTAACCATAACCCATGTGCAGATACACATTGATGCAACTTCAACAGGCAACTTTTGAAAAAAAATATCACGGCACATGGTACTTTACTCTGAAGTTTCAACAGTTTTATAAATATATCACTGTGAATTGTGTTTTACTCTTTAACATTATGTATACACAGCTTTAAATGTATATCACGGTACATGGTGTTTCTGTTACATTATGTATACACAGCTTTAAATGTATATCACGGTACATGGTGTTTTACCCTGCTTTCAACAGTTGTATAGTTAAATCTTGGCTATAATGGTCTAAATAATGTAGTGGGCATCTACATTCAATAATTGTCCCAATATGGTAACACTTGGAAGCACGTATGTTCTTTGATTGTATATCTGTATGACAAATAAGCAGATGCGAGCTACTTGACGCATAAATGTTGAAGGTTATTTAGGAGAAATAACAAGTTAATTAATGTCTGCATGCAGCATGTCACTTTTATTTTCAAAATGGCTTTATTTTGTCACATTTTATTTGTCTAGACAAAATGAGATATATTTTCTTGAATGTCAGCCTAGTGTTTGTGTCACCTGCCTGGATCACTTCTCTGTCTGTCTGTTTGTCTGTGCAAGATACTACGTAGAATTGTTTTTTGTCTGCCTGAAAGCAAGGGTAACACTTAATTTAAGGGGATCACAATTCTCCATCATGTGTCCACCACATATTGATTTTGTTCGTAGTAAAAGTTTATTGACTGGCAACTCAGCTGTTCCTTTGAAAACTCATATTGAAAACATTTGTTTAATGAGAAATTGCATATCAGGAGTAGTGTTTTCTACAGTCATGAAGATTCTTCTTTTTACCATAGGAGCTATTAAAAGGGCATGTAGCCAAGAATACGGAGGCTATTGCACTCGACCCGGCGTCTGTTAGAGGTCCATGCGACAATGCTACCAATCAAATCTCTAAATCTCTAAGCGAATTTCAAAGTTTTTCCCTATAAATCTCCATGTAAAACAGGTGAAACCCAGGGCAGGGGCCAATTTTGACCCAAGGATAATAATTGAATAATCGTTGTAGAAGACTACTAGACACACTAAATATCTAAGCTCTAATTAGGCCTTTCGGTTTCAGACAAGAAGATTTTCAAAGTTTTCACTGTATGTATATACATATATGGAAAAAAACCTGTTTTCCTTATAATTATGTAATAATATATAATGAAAACTATAAAAATCTTTTGACCAAAAGCATAGGCCCAATTTTAAAATAATTTCGCACCGACTGCTACCAAGATTGTTGAAATTATTCTGATCCATTGAAAAATATGGCCGCCTGAGGAGGGGAAGGGCTAATTTGCCTTAATTGATTATATAATGAAAACTTGAAAATTCATCTTGTCTAAATGGATAGGCCCAATTTGATAATAATTTGGGACGATTGTTCCTTCGATGACCCATTACCAAGTTAATTGGAATTATACTAGTCTGTTGAAAAACATGACTACCAGGGGCTCATCTGACTTACATGTTTAGGGTGAGATATGAAAACTATTTAAATATTAAATAAGATGAGTGATAAAGGACCATTATGTCCTCTTGATCTCAGATGTTTTAAACCCTTTCCCACAAAGAGTCACTTTCTGACGCCTCTGCAGCAGACAACTCTTGCAAACATTTTGGCTAAAAAATATATATTTCTGTGTGTGCCACAATGTTTTTAACTGTATTTAATTTAAAAAACTAACTTATTGCCATATCATATATGGCAATATGTTTTCGAAGTCATCTCTTGCAGATTTGTTGTATGTGGGAAAGGCTTTGAAACTGGAGATTCTATAAGCGTTCTATGGGGAAAAGTGTTCAGATCAAAGCAGGTCTATTATTGAGTATAGAGAGACCGGAGTGACTATAAATTCTCCCAGACAGGCATCATTATAACACAATTAGAGTTATCATATTTGCATGATCAACAATAAAGTTCTCTTCTTAGATATGCCAGACAATTATATCAGATTTTTCAATGTGGCAAAATTCTTCATACATGCTTAACCCTTTCCTTCATATAGACGCTTTCTGACGCCTCTGCAGCAGACGGCTTTTTGAAAACATAGTGACAAAAGAAGAAATTGCTCAAAACGAGCAATTTCTCCTTTTGACACGATGTTTTCCACTTTTAGTCATAGGTTATCCATTCAATTATAGAGATTTTCCATTTTTCGACAAATTATGTTCAAAGCCGTCTGCTGCAGAATTGTCGTATGAGGGAAAGGGTTAAGTGTCGGATTTAAAAGAACTGAAGATATTAACCCTTTCCCTCATACAACATATTTGTGGCAGATGACTTTGAAAACAAAAAGCAAAAAATATCGAAACTCGCTATAAATGAAATGGCAATTACTGAATAAAATTGAAAACATTGTGTCAAAAGGTGAAATTGCTCATTATAATGAGCAATTTCCCCTTTTGCCACAATGTTTTTAAAAGTTGTCTGCTGTAGAGGCATTAGAAAGAGTAATTTCTCTTTTTGACATAATGTTCAAAAATAACTCTTTCATTTATGGAGGTTAAATTGTCCATACTTTTGCCTGTATTATTTCAAGGCATCTGATGCAGATTTGTAAATGTCTGTGAGAAAGGGTTGAAAACCCTCCCTTAAGAGACCACCCCTTCCCCTAAGACCAATGCTATTCAGATAATACTTTGTCCAATGTTTGATTATCTGAGTTCAAATCCATTGATCTTTCATGATACAGCCCATAACCCGAATCGTTTTACCTGATTCTTCATCTATTACTAATGGAAACTATCTTTATTTCATAACTGCGCATTACCCTTTTCCCTCATACAACAAATCTGCAGCAAACGACTGAAAACGATTATGGTAAACAATATGTAAATAATCTTAACAGGTGCGTAGCTGACTGTACACAAAATATGCAGCTGCGTACACATTGTCTGCAGTATTTAAATTTTAAAAAGTACAAATCTGCAATGTAAATAATCTTAACAGGTGCGTAGCTGACTGTACACAAAATATGCAGCTGCGTACACATTGTCTGCAGTATTTAAATTTTAAAAAGTACAAATCTGCAATAGAATTTGACATGGGGTAGGCGTAAGTAT
Source organism: Serripes groenlandicus (assembly GCA_031761405.1). Classification (NCBI taxonomy): domain Eukaryota; kingdom Metazoa; phylum Mollusca; class Bivalvia; order Cardiida; family Cardiidae; genus Serripes; species Serripes groenlandicus. The sequence goes on from JASEVX010000199.1 coordinate 289,329, forward strand.
AACCCTACCGATCTGACTTGATAAATTTGATGAAAAATGACAAATGCAACACATTTTACTATCTCAAAATTTCAAAGAAATTACGTTTATTTCACCATGAAGATCAGTCATATTTTGCTACTGAAATGCTCCCATGGCAGAAGTCACCACAGACAATATATAGGGGGAAATAATCACGGGGAGCATGCCCCCGGACCCCCTAAGTACACACTTAGTAGACCCTAGCTATGCCCCTGCTTAATGAATGAAAGTGTAATTACTCAAAAGGGTTAAGCACAATGTGTCAAAAGAAAAATTGCTAAATTTGAGTAATTTCACCATATGCCACAATGTTTGTAAAAAGTCTTCTGATGTCAAAATGTGTCTGCAAGTGTGAATGGGACAACAATCTGTCAAAAAAAAATGAGATATATGGAAACAAATTATAATGATCCCAATTTTAATTATATTTGCAGATTACTTCCATTACATGAACCTTGTTTCTGTTACATATTTCACCTCGCTTGATTAAACATATTTGATTTTTGAGCCTTTCTGCAGCTATCACTTTTTTAAAACATTGTAAAAATAAACCAGAAATATTTCTCCTTTGTTAAACAATCAAAATTTTACTGTTACTGACAGTATCTCGTCAAGGACATATTTTAGAACAGACAAGTAGAATACTGATGGTTCAAAATTGCATTCACTTTGGAAGAGTCCATCAAGAACATAGTTTTGCACAGAGAGTAGATTACTGATGGTTCACAAGTTGCATTCACTTTGGAAGAGTCCATCACTAGCCCTTGAAGGTTTAAGTGCTGCAATGATATGCATGTTCATAGGCAATCAATCTTTTAAGCTCTATTTCCAAGCGAAACTCAAATTGAAGTTCTAATATCATCTGCATGTTTTCAGATACCAGCAAAAGCAAATATTTACCATCATGATGTGTGTACCTTTTTTTTTTCTTTCTACCCTTTATGCACCAGTTAGCTTTTGTTTACCCTTTTCCACATACAATTGATTGATTGGGGTTTAACGCCGTTTTTAACAATTTCTCAGTTATATCACGGCGGCCAGTTCACCTACTCATGCATTTCCTGGTTTTCTCATACCAGTACTCCACACAACAATCTTCCCAAGCAACTGGCTGCTTTTCCACATAGACATTAGCCCATTGGTGGAAGACGAATGATGCGTGTCGCATTGACTTTTGTCAATCGGCGGAAAGAAAGTTGGCCGAGCCGGGATTCGAACTCACAACCCCTGGATTGACAGCCCGCGTCGCTACCGACTGAGCTACCGAGGCTCGGCTTTTCCACATACAAACAGTTTCTGACCCAGCTGCAGCAGACAATGTTAAGTTTGAAAAAATTATGGCAAAAGGAGAAATTGCTCAGTTCCTATTTTGACACAATGTTTTCAACTCTATTCAATATGTATGTCCCCTATTTCTGCCTTAATATTTGCAAAATTGTCTGCTGCAGATTTCTTGTATGTGGGAAAGGGTTAAACAATTTGATGTTGTAAAATCTGTTCCCCAATTCTGAGACAAAAAGGGCCATAGAATGTAACTTCTGATGAATGACTAGGTGTGTAACACCATTGAAAACGCCATAGAATTGTATAACACCATTGAAAGCTCCATAGAATATAACTTCTTATGAAAGACTAGATGTGTAACACCATTTAAAGGGCCATAGAATATAAAATTATTTAATTAGGTAATTAATGCATGCCTTTCATTAATTGTCGGGGAGATTTTGTCTGTGATTCGTTTAACACCATTGGAAGGGCCATAGAATGTAACCTCTGATTAATGACTAGGTGTGTAACACCATTGAAAGGGCAATAGAATTTAACTTCAGATTAAAAACTAGGTGTGTAACACCATTGAAAGGGCAATAGAATGTAACTTCAGATTAAAAACTAGGTGTTACACTAGGTGTGTAACACCATTGAAAGGGCCATAGAATGTAACTTCAGATTAAAGACTAGGTGTGTAACACCATTGAAAGGGCAATAGAATGTAAATTCAGTATGTACATTTTCAATGGTGTTACACACCTATTTTTAGCTCGACTTTTGAAAAAATGAGAGCTATTGTCATGACCCTGGTGTGGTCGTCGTTGGCGTGGTTGTCCGGTTAAGGTTTTTTGTTGGCGGCGTCGGCGTGGTCGTCCGGTTAAGGTTTTTTGTTGGCGTCGGCGTGGTCGTCCGGTTAAGTTTTTTTGTTCAGCTCAGCTTTTTTTCTGTTTTCTCCCTATCAGTCGAGCGCCTGTGCCGTACGCGGTGCTCTTGTTTAATCTGAAGTTACATTCTATGGCCCTTGTTGAAAATTGTGTTAAACCATTATCGATCCATCAATCATTTAAATAGTATGGCGGAAAAATAGACAGCACTTTCATATTCTCCCACATACTGCTACTATGTCAACACATAGAACAACCATAATAATAGTTAGTCTTCACCTAATGCGCTTGCAAGTGATCAAGGGTAATAACTTTAATCCTTTCCCACATGCAAGCGCATGTTGAAAACATTATAGCGAAAAGGAGAAATTACCTATATTGTAGAATTTCCTTTATATCTGGTGATTTTCCCTACATGTTTCCAATATCATCTGCTGCAGATTTTTTATATGTGGGTCAGGGTTAAAAGACTACAAAAAATACAGGTACATTACACCTGCAAAAACCCACTCATTGGTGTAGTAGTAGAGTGTCCGCCTTAGGTATGGGAGGAAGTGGGTTCGTGGGTCATACCTAAATTGTCCAGAAAATGCAATTTCTCCATCTTCTTCAATACTTCAACAACTGGCTACTACACAGGACAAATCAATTCCTTCTGATCGACGATCTGTCCATAGCCTGGCAGACTATTCTGTTATTAACTTTATTACCGGGCACCGGGTAACTCGGCAACAAAACACCTCCGTCTTCGGATTTCGGGTATCAGGAGTACCAGTCAGATAAAATCTTTTGGACTCCGGGTGGAAGAGAGTACGCTTCTAGGGACTACACTCCTCCACAGTACCACCCCTCGTTCTTCAGCGACTGGCTACTACACAGGACAGATCTTTTGCTTCTGATCGACGATCTGTCCATAGCCTGGCGGACTATTCTGTGATTGGGTCTTATTCTGAATACGTAGACGTCCGACCTAGTTCCGTCAAAGAGGTTCACGTTTGTGGGCATGACCTTTCTCACCGATCTTTTGGTGATTCGGGTCCCCTCGGACAGAGTCGATTCCCTATCTCGGAAAACCGACTCATTCTGGATTGGGTTACAGTAACAGCCCGATCAATGCTGTCATTTCTTGGATCCTTAAGTGCAGCAGCGGACCTGGTCATTCTAGGCAGGCTCCACATGCGGCCCTGCAGTATCTTTTTCTGTCCAGGTGGCATCCGTCTACAGGAGATAGCTCTGACTGATTTCTTCAAGTCGCACCTTCGCTGGTGGTTAGACCTGTCAATCTATCTGCAAGGGGTCCCCTTGCTCACACTGCCTCCGGATCTGTACCTGTTTACAGATGCCAGTGATGTGGGTTGGGGATCAGGTATTAAATGACTGGTAATGTATTTTTGACATAAAAATGAAGTTTTATAAAGTATAAAATATTTTTATTAGAAAATACTTACCAGTCACTTCATGATTACCACCTCCCACCCGCATCGTCACTGAACACTTAACTGTGGAAATTAAAAGTGACTTGTGCGCACGTGCCGGGTATATATTGGCGACTGTGTATATCACACAGCGTGAGGGCTAAGCATAATCTTTTCTGGATGGAATTAATCCATATTGAGATCATAATATATCGGGTATTAACCCTTTCCCTCATAAAGACACTTTCTGATGCCTCTGCAGCAGACGGCTTTTTGAAAACATAGTGACAAAAGAAGAAATTGCTCAGAATGAGCAATTTCTTCTTTTGTCACAATGTTTTCCACTTTTTGTCATAGGTTATCCATTCAATTATAGAGATTTTCTATTTTTTGAAAAAATATGTTCAAAGTCATCTGCTGCAGAATTGTCGTATGAGGGAAAGGGTTAAATGACTGGTAAGTATTTTCTAATAAAAATATGTTTTACTTTAAAAAACTTCATTTTAACACTTTCTCACTTACAAAAGATCTGTAGCAGGCTTTGAAAGTATGGAAAATATCTGTATATCTGTAAGGAAAGTTAAATAACGCTTTTTGACGTCTTTTCAGAAGATGATTTTTGAATACATTGTGGCAAAAGGAGAAATGGCACATAATGTTTTCAACTCTTTCATTTATAAAGAGTTTCTGCATTTTAATCTAGATGTCTTCAAAGTGGTCTGCTGCAGATTTCTTGTGTGTGGGAAAGGGTTTTTGTATTTCACTTTTTGTAAACAGGAAAATATTACTGGCTCCAAAGCTGGGAAAAACAAAATTGAATAAGAGAAAAAAGTAATGAATTCCATGGAACATTTTAATGAAAGGTTATATTTGCATGCAAGAATGAAATTGTATTGAAAAGAGGAATATTGTGACATAAATTGAAAAACACATGTAACATGTTAACCATTACCCTCATATGGACAAGCTTCATAAGCTATGCAGCTTACAGGTTTTTTAAACCCTTTCCCACATTCAACAAATCAGCAGCAGACGACTTTGAAAACATTTAGTCAAAAAGATGGAAACTCTCTATAAATGAAAGACAATTTGACTAAATGTTTTCTGATGCCTTTGCAGCTGACAATATTTGAAAACAATGTGATAAAAGAAGAAATTGCTCAAAACATGCAATTTCACCTTTTGCCACAACGTTTTCAACTTTTTACAGTAATTAATCCTTCATTTATTGAGAGTTTCCGTGTTTGTGCTGAGATGTTTTTAAACTCGTCTGCTGCAGACTTGTTGTATGTGGGAGAGGGTTAAAGCTTTTTAATCATTCTTCATTTGTTCTTGAGTTCCGAAACAGTTCTGCAGCTGTTCTTATACTAATTTCAAGAACAGAAGTTGAACATGCATGTCTTTAGAAATAAATGTTACTAAAATGATTATGAGAAACTTGTGCTTTAAATGATTTGAAGATCAGCTTGAGAACCATAACATTTTGAACAGATGTTCTTGGGTTCTTCAGTTGTTTTAATAATAATACTTTCGTGAACAATTGTAGAACATATTTTAAAAGCAGTTTAAACTGCTCATATGATATTTTTTAAATGTTATCAAGAACATAATTTAACATTTAAGAAAATTCAAGTTTGTGATGTGTTCTTATAATGGTCAAGACCATTTTTAGAACTTCAGGACATTCTTAAAACATTCAAGAATTGTTCTAAAACAGTGTTCCTGCACAGTTTGAGTACAAATGGTCTAGAAAAGCCATCAAGAACAGTTCTAAAACTATACAATTCTTAACCCTTACCGTACGGGAACCAAGTTAACTTGTTTTTGCAAAGACGTCCTAGTACACAGGAACCGATTTAACTCGTTTTCAAAAGTGAATGCGCACAACCTTAATTTTTGGGGAAAACCCACAAGCAGGGCACATCTATAATTCCCATCATCCAATCAGAATAGGTTTTCCGAAAACTTTCATTTTTGATTGGTGAATAAATATGAAAACTTCTAATAATATCTATGATTTAAGCGTACATGTGATTCCCTATTTTCATAATGGCGGACTGCGAAAATATTTTTGCAGACATGTTTGGAAATTCGCCTCGAAAGAGGAATTTAAATTATCCCACATATAAGTTACAGTGAATATGTACATAGGATAGTTTTCTTTGTTTGTTTCTTACCAGTTCTACAATGATCGAGATTTTTGAAGCAATGTATGCTTGATTTACTTGGGATTTATTCTTGCGAATCATTCCGATTTTCAAAATGGCGGACGACAAAATGTTTTTGCAGGCATGTTTGGAAATTCGCCTCGAAAGAGGAATTTAAATGATCCCACATATCAGTTACGGTGAATTTGTACGTAGGATAGATTTCTTTGTTTCATTCTTACCAGTTTGCTAATGATCGAGATTTTCCAAGCGATGTATACTTGATTTATTCATGCGAATCGTCGCGATTTTCAAAATGGCGGACGGCAAAAATATACATGTGCATGCATGTTATTCGGAATAACTATCCTAATGATTGAATTTGCATGAACATTTCGGTAAACAATAAATTTGTTTGTAATTTTTAGCTCACCTATGCACAAAGTGCAAGGTGAGCTTTTGTGATCGCTCAACGTCCGAAGTTCGTCGTGGTTGTTGTCGAAGGTCCGTTCACATTTTCCTACAAACGACTTCTCCTCCTAAACCAATTAACCAAATTCAAAATTTTACAGGAATGTTCCTTGGGTGGAACTCTTTCAAACTTGTTCAAAGAATTCTATTCCATGCAGAACTTTGGCTGCCACGGCAACAAAAAAGGGGAAATTAACCAAAACTTAAAAATCTTCTTGTCCAAAAGGGTACTGGCCCGATTTGAAAATTATTTTGCACAAATGTTCCTTGGGGTACCTTCTACCAAGATTGTTCAAATATTTCCAATCCGTTGAAAAACATGGCCGCCAGGGGGTGGAGCTTATTTTCCTTATATGTGCATTGTTAAAACTTTAAAAATCTTCTTGTCCAAAAGCACTGGCCCGATTTGAAAATTATTTTGCACAAATGTTCCTTGGGGCACCCTTTACCAAGATTGTTCAAATATTTCCGATCCATTGAAAAACATGGCTGCCAGGGAGCGGAGCTTGTTTTCCTTATAATAATGTGCATTGTTAAAACTTTAAAAATCTTCTTGTCCAAAAGTACTGCATGGCCCTATTTGACAAGATTGTTCAAATATTTCCGATTCTTTGAAAAACATGGCCGCTAGGGGATGGAGCTAGTTCATAGACTCATATAGGGAAAAACCTTTAAAAATCTTCTTGTCTAAGAGTAGAGGACCCAGGCCTTTAATATTTGGTATGTAGCATTGTCTAGTGGACCTCTACCAAGATTGTCCAAATTATAGCCCTGGAGTCAAAAAATGACCCCTTCCCTGGGGTCTATTGTTTTACATAGACTCATATAGAGAAAAATTAAAAAATAAATCATTTCTGAAAGTAGAGGGGCCCGGCCTTTGATATTTGGTATGTAGCATCGTCTAGTGGACCTTTACCTCTACCAATATTGTTCAAATTATAGCCCTGGGGTAAAAAATTACCCCATCCCGGCTGTCACTTGTTTTACATATAATCATATAGAGGAAACACTTAAAAAATCTTCTTGTCTAAAAGTAGAGGGCCCAGGCCTTTGATATTTGGTATGTAGCATTATCTAGTGGACCTCTACCAAGATTGTTCAAATTATAGCCATTGGGTCAAAAATGACCCCTCCCCTGGGGGTCACTTGTTTTACATAGACTTGTATAGGGGAAAAACTTAAAAAATCTTCTTGTCTTAAAGTAGAGGGCCCAGGCCTTTGATATTTGGTATGTAGCATCATCTAGTGGACCCCTACCAAGATTGTTCAAATTATAGCCCTGGGGTCAAAAATGGCCCCACCCGGGTCACTTGTTTTACATATACTCGTATAGGGAAAAACTTTAAAAATCTTGTCTAAAAGTTTAATATTTGAAATCTATCTTCATCTATTGGACTTCTACCAAGATTGGTCAAATTATTATAGCCCTGGTGTCAAACATGGCTCCACCCTGGGAATCACTTGTTTTACATAGACTTGGTAAGGTAAACACTTTAAAAATATTCTTGTCCATTTGCCATGAATGTTCTTTGGATGCCCCTCTACTAAGACTTCAAATTATTTTGACAGGATGATAAACATGGCCACCAGGGGGTGTTGCATTTTTTCCGTATATATGTATAGACAAAGAACAATGAAAACTTTTTAAGTTTGATTAAATCAGGTGAGCGATATAGGACCATCATGGTCCTCTTGTTTTTTTTCTCACCTGTTCTCACCTGTCACAGTAAATATATCAACAATTTGAAAACAAAATCTGACTCAAAAGGATGGTAAATATATATCGAACAAAAAATATAAAGAGTTTGTACACTTTTATTCAAGAATTAACCATAGAAATCATGCATATATGAACATACCCTTCTACAAGAGAATTTTAAGAAAAATATTAAGTAGATGGGATTGGTATTGGAAAAAACAATTTAGCACTGTAAGGGTTAACAGGTCCTAAGCATAGGAAATAATTTTGTATAGGCTGAAAACATTATGGCAAATGGAGAAATTGCTCATGATCCAATGCAGCTGTCTTGTTGTAAATCAGCGAAGGAACTCTTCCATAGATCTGATTCCTTAGATAACTGAGAGGTCCAAGGTGCACAATTTGGTACAATGTCTATCCCATCTTATTGTCAAATTCCACACATTTATAGTCTATCAAAGGTCCCTGATATAAAAACTGTGACAGGAATCTTTGTGGAGCTGTCTGTTAAGTGTCTGCTACAATCTAAATAGTAGCATAAGTCTCGAGGCTAATACCAGAAAATTGTCACAGGCTTCCCCGCAGGACAGTCTCCTGGTAATATCAAGTAGACATTAGCATTGCTCGTACATCTGAACTTGCTCTCTTGAGAACAGCCTTGATGTAGATGACTTTAGGTGCCTAGTAAATGATATTTGAGAGCTGTTCGGGAATGAACATAGCTAATATTTTCTCTACACAATGGTTTCAAATTTGTATCATATTCCTCCAATTTTCCATATATGACATTTTGTTTCCATTCTTTTCCCTTTCCAATATGCAGTCACACATCTGCAGACAGGGGCGTAGCTTTGCACTAGTTGTAGGCCGTCTCGTGAGAAAATCAACATTGTGGACTGATTAAAGTATCGACCCTGATCAGCCTAAGCATGCCACACAGGCCTACCCGGATAGACACTTTTCGCCTCCTGTGGATTTTCTGTTTCAGGAATAACTACTCTATACATCTATCTGCCTAAGACGGAATGTGTTGGCTGGATCAGTCTGCCCGGACAGCGCAGGCTGACCTGGTCGATACATTACGCAGATGTCTATCGCCGCAGCTGCATTTTGGGGCATTTTGAGAAAAAATGTGTAGGCATGTACCTACAGTTTTTACCACAATGGTTTCAACTCTATTCAATGATTATTCTTTCATTATGTCTCCCCCTGTATACATTGATGTCTGTCTGTCTGTCTGTCCGAAATCGTGTCCGCTCCATATCTCCAAGACGGATTTTCATGAAACTTGGGTCAGATGTTTACCTCATCAAAGCGATGTGCAGAACCTATGTCTCGACCATACTGATTTAAGGTCAAGGTCATGCTTGAAGGTCAAAGGTTTGAGGCTTTATTTTGTGTCCGCTCCATATCTCCAAGACGGCTTAAAGGATTTTTATGAAACTTGGATCACATGTTTACCTCATCAAGGCAATGTACAGAACCTATGTCTCGACCATACCGGTTCAAAGTCAAGGTCAGGCTTGAAGGTCAAAGGTTTGAGGCTTTATTTTGTGTCCACTCAATATCTCCAAGACGGCTTGAAGGATTTCTGAGAAACTTGAGTCAGATGTTCACCTCATCAAGGCAATGTGCAAAACCTATGTCTCGACCATACCGGTTCAAGGTCAAGGTCACACTTGAAGGTCAAAGGTTTGAGGCTTTATTTCGTGTCCGCGTCATATCTCCAAGATAGCTTGAAGGATTTTCATGACACTTGGGTCACATGTTCACCTCATCAAGGCGATGTGCAGAAGCCATGTCTCAACCATACCGGTTCAATGTCAAGGTCACGCTTGAAGATCAAAGGTTTGAGGCTTTATTTTGTGTCCGCTCCATATCTCCAAGACGGCTTGAAGGATTTTCATGAAACTTTGGTCACATGTTCACCTTATCAGGGCGATGTGCAGAACTTATGTCTTGACCAAACTGGTTGAAGGTCAAGGTCATGCTTGAAGGTCAAAGGTTTGAGGCTTTATTTTGTGTCCGCTTCATATCTCCAAGACGGCTTGCAGGATTTCTAAGAAACTTGAGTCAGATGTTCACCTCATCAAGGCGATGTGCAGAACTTATTTCTCGACCATACTGGTTCAAGGTCAAGGTCACGCTTGAATGTCAAAGGTTTGAGGCTTTATTTTGTGTCCGCTCCATACCTCCAAGACGGCTTGAAGGATTTTCATGAAACTTGGGTCAGATGTTCACCTCATCAAGGCAATGTGCAGAACCCATGTCACGACCATACCGGTTCAAGGTCAAGGTCAGGCTTGAAGGTCAAAGGTTTGAGGCTTTATTTCGTGTCCACTCCATATCTCCAAGACGGCTTGAAGGATTTTCATGAAACTTTGGTCACATGTTCACCTCATCAAGGCGATGTGCAGAACCCATGTCTTAATCATACCAGTTGAAGGTCAAGGTCACGCTGGAAGATTAAAGGTTTGAGGCTTTATTTTGTGTCCGCTCCATATCTCAAAGACGTCTTGAAGGATTTCTAAGAAACTTGAGTCAGATGTTCACCTTATCAAGGCGATGTGCGGAACCCATGTCTCGACCATACCGGTTCAAGGTCAAGGTCACACTTGAAGGTCAAAGGTTTGAGGCTTTATTTCGTGTCCACTCAATATCTCCAAGACGGCTTGAAGGATTTCCATGAAATGTTACAGCTGCAGTAAAAAGATGTGTTATTGTAAACCATTTGCTATCATGTCCACTTTGTACAAGGTCAAGATAAAATTAGTAATTAAAAGTTGAATACTGTCCGACTTGGTCAATTTTTTGTCTGCTTTATAGGTTGGAATATTTTGAGAGGTTTTGACAGATATTTGAGGGAGAGACATCTGTTTTTGTGTCAAAAACAATTCTAGTTTATAAAGATTTTAAATTTTTGTCGAGATGTTTTTAATGGGAAAGGATAAAATGCCTTCTCAATAATGTACAGATATAATTTACATATTGGGAGGAAGAGAATTGGTTTTGAATTGTTTCCCACTTAATTCCAAAGGTCAACTGCTAAAAAGGCATCAAAATTCTCTCTATATCAGATATAGGGGAGAAGAATGTTTACATATAAAGTCAATATTGATCTTGAAGACGCCAATTATCAATTCATTTAGCACTCAAAGTTAGACTGATGAGTTCTGAGAACAATGCCAGGGACATGTGACTCCAATAACCATGTGACATGTGGATTATCCTCGAGAACTTGTAGTGTGACGGGAAACCGGCTCTTTACCTGGGTTCCAACAAGAGAAACACTAGAAAGGGTTGAAACACTCATATTGGCATATTGGTAAAATGTGGCCCAGTTTTCATGCTAAATAAATGCAGGATTTATAGGCGATTCGTTGTTACATATGGGTTCTCTGATTGATGAGATTGGGTGTGGAAATTAAACAAGAGTGCTGGAATTCACTTTAACAAATGGTTATATTTGGAATTCTTGAGTGTTTTTTTTATCTTTTCACGATTTTTCCCCCTACAGAGCTGTCTTTGATATGATGAAAGATACTTTAAATTAATGTTATTATAGTCAAGATTATAGTTTTGTGCTGAAACTAATCTGTTTCCTCAGAATGGATATTGACTAAAATTTGATGGAACATATAAAGGCAGATTTAAACAAGATGACAAGGTAATATTAATCTTACAGTTTCTCCACATACAACAAATCAGCAGCAGATAACTTTAAAAAACAAATAGGTAAAAATATGTTTTTTTTTTTATCCCTTTCCCTCATATAAATGCTTTCAGACGCCTCTGCAGCAGACGGCTTTTTGAAAACATAGTGACAAAAGAAGTAATTGCACAAAACGTGCAATTTCTCCTTTTGCCACAATGTTTTCCACTTTTCGTCATAGGTTATCCATTCAATTATGGAGATTTTCCATTTTTTGACAAAATACATTCAAAGTCGTCTGCAGCAGAATTGTCGTATGAGGGAAAGGGTTATAGGGTATACAGTTGAAAACATTGGTGATAAAAGTAGATATTGCTCATGAAGAGCAATTTCTCCATTGTCACCATGTTTTCAAAAGACTTTTGCTGCAAATGCGCCACAACACGTCAATGAGTGCTGCTGCGAATATTTTGAAACTTTGTCGGAAAAGGAAAATTACTTTCAGACTTTGAGATGTCATATTATTAAAAACAATTATTTTTAAGCAGACAAATCTTTAAACATAATTATCAGATATATAGTTCTTTTGAACTGATGATACGGGAATTCTGTCCCCAGTAATATTTACGTAAAATGTGTAATCAATAAGTGCACAGGTATAAGTTTGTTATTAGTGGGTAAAAATTCTTGCATTTAAGGTTTTAATTATGGTGAATAATTATTTATCACATAAATCCTCTCTGGGAGTGTCAAAATGCCATTACATGAATATGATATGACACTACACAAAAAACAACACGGAAACAAAACTATGAAAATTACGTCACATCAGCAGTTTGATGGCATAACCTTAATCACTTTGGCAAACCGGTAAATTTCATGTAGAAATATGGTAAACGTTAAGTACATTTTTTTTTAATTACGCCTCATAAATAGAGGATCTTACATGAGTGCTTATTTGTTATTGTTTTTATGAAACGAGTCGACTGTCATATTCGTTTCAGTCGACGAGTTTCATAAAAACAATATCAAATAAGCACGAATGTAAGATTCTATTTATCACATAACACCATAAAAAGACTGTTTTCAATCTTTAAATCGATCTTTCTTCGTCCTCATATAAACAGTGACCGAAGTTCACCCCGAAGTTCTAATGCATACTTCTTCCACTGTAAAAAGTAGTCCCTATCAATAACCTTTGGATTTTATACAAAATTAGCAACAAGGCACTTATAACATTTCATTTATCGAGATTTATTCACTTTAAACAATATTTTTAATAAATGCCGAAATTCAGAACAATTGTAAACAATATGCTGTCATTTAAAGTGACGTCACACTGGAGTGACGTCACATACGTGCTGTGAGTCGGCTATTTATGTAACTAGTTACATATGATATTTATGTCACTGCTTTATGTCACTCCTGGAGTGCAAGTTATGTGATAAATCACTTTATAAAAAGAATATCTCATTTGTGTTTATTTATTATCACTTTTAATAAGATTGCTAACTCCATTTGCAAGGCTCGCAGCAGATCATCTTAGTAAACTCGTGTAATATAAGTGATAATTAATAAACACTCATGAAATATCCTCTATGTATTACATATACTATCAATGAAAACTTGTGTCTTTTCGAGTAACTGACTTTATTATACCCTCTTCGAAGAAGAGGGGGTATATAGGAGTCACTGTGTTGGGCCGGCTGTCTGTCTGTCTGTCGGTCGGCCGTAAGCCATATTTTGTCTGGCATATTTCTTACAAACCACTGGGTGGAATTCAATATAAGTTTACATGAAGCTTCTATACCAAGAGGAGATGTGCATATTCTAAAGGGGTTAAAAAGTTATTTTACAGAGTTATGGCCCTTTTACTTATTATGTTATGGTGTAGGTCAAGGTGCTGTTTAGGGGGTATTTGTCATCTTCAGTGATAGTTCTAGTTTTGATAAAAGTAGCTGACTGTTTATGATGCTTTCATGACACAAAATGTGTATTGTTACGTGAATGGGGACATCAAATATGTTATTATACCTCAATTGACTTTGTCTTGTTGAATTCTCATATACACGAATTTCATCATGGGGAATTTCTTACTATTTCACGCTGACAGTACGTTTATGACCAGTTGACATGATAATGACACACTAGCATACGTGTCAAAAAAATAGACAATTTTGGTTTCCTAAGTCTGAGGTGGAAAGCGCTAATTAAAATGTGTTGTAAATTTGTAACTTCAGTTGTTTGCAACTTCCTTCTTATGTAAAACATTCAGTTTGTTTCAATTCTGGAATCAGATTCATCAACTGAAGATGATGCAAAGGATTCCATCAACACCATACGGATTGTTAATTAGAGTGTCAAACTAGACTTTTATCAATTGTTACTGAAGCAGAATAAATTGAATAAACTTGAAAATTGTGAAATGGTGAAATAACTAATGTAATTTGTTCTGTATGATAAAATAAATATGACGTGGCTTCCAGTGTGACAGTACATATTGTCAACCCTTGGGTAAATCCTGTTAACCCTTTCCCATATACAACAAATCTGCTGCAGACGACTTTAAAAACATACCCGAAAATTGGAAACGCCCTATAAATGAATGTACAATCATTGAACAGAGTTGAAAACATGGGGACAAAAGGTGAAATGGCTCATTTTGAGTAATTTCTTCTTTTGTCGCCATGTTTTCAAAAAGGCATCTGCTGCAGAGGTGTCAGAAAGCATCTATATGAGGGAAAGAGTTAAAACTGCAACTTGGCCTCCGGTAATAGTATTAAAAAATCCCTCATGTTGACAATATGTACTGTCTCACTGGAAGCCATGCAATTTTTATATGATGTCATTTTATGTCATCTTTGTAACCAACATCCCATTGTAATTCTTTTCCAACTAGAAAATTATGATTTTTTTCATCCCTGTATAATTTCTAAAATGTATTGTATTATGTAAATATATTTATTTTCATACCTCAAAAAAACAATTCTAAAATGATTACATCTAAATAGGTGTAATGACATTTTGTTATTAATCAAGTAAGTGGTTATGTTCATTACAAGCAAAGAAGAATAAATCACCATATTAAATTAATCAATCAACCAGGTTTTGTGAAATTTGACAGTAAGTATATTAGCCTAGCAATGATTAATATTAATCATTTTAGATTTACTTCCTGTTTCAGATATTAAACCCTTTTATGTATTTTAACCCTTGCCCTCTTATAGACGCTTTCTGATGCCTCTGCAGCAGACAGCTTTTTGAAAACATGGTTACAAAAGAAGAAATTGCTCAAAACAAGAAATTTCTTCTTTTGCCACAATGTTTTCCACTTATAGTCAAAGGTTATCCATTAAATTATAGAGGTTTTCTATTTTTTGACAAAATATGTTCAAAGTCATCTGCCGCGGAATTGTCGTATGAGGGAAAGGGTGAAGGGGACATTGCTCAATATGAACATTTTCTCCTTTTGTGACAATATTTTCAAATCTATTCAATATTAATTATGCTTTCACTTTGATCGTTTTATGAATTAGTGATTTACTACTAAAAAGATCAGCATGGTGAGTAAATTAACCGTTTCCCTCCTGCAGATGACTTCTGGAAATACTGTGAGAAATTGAAGAAACTTCTCATTATGCACAATTTCTCCTTTGCCATATTATTTCAACTGTATTTGATAATCATACATAATCATATGTATTCATGGAGATTTTATACAGTGTCACTCAGAATGTTTAAATTTGTCTGCTGCATATTTATTGTATGTGGGAAAGGGTAATAATGAGGGTGAGAGTGATACATTATTGTCAATCAAGCTTTGACTAACATTCTTTGTGGGAAAGCAGCCAATTGCTTGATAAAGATTGGTGATAAATGATTGTCAATCAAGCTTTGACTAACATTCTATGTGGGAAAGCAGCCAATTGCTTGATAAATATTGGTGATAAATTATTGTCAATCAAGCTTTGACTAACATTATATGTGGGAAAGCAGCCAATTGCTTGATAAAGATTGGTGATAAATTATTGTCAATCAAAATTTGACTAACATTCTATGTGGGAAAGCAGCCAATTGCTTGCTTGATAAAGATTGGTGATAAATTATTGTCAATCAAGCTTTGACTAACAGTCTATGTGGGAAAGAAGCCAGTTGCTTTGAAAAGATTGGTGGTAATTCATTGTCAATCAAGCTTTGACTAACAGTCCATGTTAGATAGCAGCCGGTTGCTTGGACAAAAATGATTGTGTGGAGTACTGCATGGTAACAGAAAATCAGGAAATAAATGTGTAGATAAATTTGTGTTTAACTCAAATCAATAATAGAATCAATCAATAACATTTTCAATTATAAACAGAAACATGTGTCATGCAGGTGTATATCTCTGAGAGTTTATGAAATCAAGAGAAGAAATTTAAATCCGGCAATAGAAGAACAATTTGAAAGAGAGCTTATAAGGAGAAAATTTCTTTTTTAGAAATTAAAGTTTGCTTAGATGGCTTTCTAAAGACCTTTTATGTGATACTTCTTTGAACTGTTGTTGTTTACTGAAGAGGCATTAACCCTTTCCCACACACAGAGGTTTTGTGACGTGGACTACTTTTTAAAAAAACATTGTTTACAACTTTTGCCAGCACTTTTACCTTCATTTATAGAGGTTGTCCATATATTCGCCTAGATGATTTTAAAGTTGTCTGCAGCAGAGATGTGTTGTATATGAATTTTGAAACTGGAATTATTCTGAGAAATGGAGGATTGATAAAATCAATCAATTTATCTTTTTCCCACAATATGCTTATCTCATTATCAAAATTAAACTTCCAATTTTCCGGATGCCTTTTAAATAAATCCTAATAGGGAAAGGGGAAATCTGAACCCGGGTGTTTGGGAGGGGAGGGGAGGGAAACTATGTCAGTCTATAGATAATTCAAAGGCACTTTCTTAATAAACTAATTAGTGGACCAAGGGACTATTCTCCAATCACATTCGGTATATACTGATTTGTTAAAGTTGTCATATATCATATTCATTCAGTTAAATTATTCATAGCCCTTAACCCTTTCCCTCATACGACAATTATGCAGCAGACGACTTTGAACATATTTTGTCAAAAAATAGAAAATCTCTATAATTGAATGGATAACCTATCACAAAAAGTGGAAAACATTGTGGCAAAAGGAGAAATTGCACGTTCTGTGCAATTTCTTCTTTTGTCACTATGTTTTCAAAAAGCCGTCTGCTGCAGAGGCGTCAGAAAGCATCTATATGAGGGAAAGGGTTAAATGCTTTTCCACAAATGTAACCCAACCTAGTGCTTGGAATTTGCGTGGTAAAATGGATAGCATTTGGCTTCGAGACCAGGCATTGGATCTCTGCTAGTGAAAACGTTGAGACCAGGCATTGGATCCCTGCTAGTGCCAGCTTTGAGACCAGGCATTGGATCCCTGCTAATGCCAGCTTTGAGACCAGGCATTGGATCCCTGCTAGTGCCAACTTTGAGACCAGGCATTGGATCCCTGCTAGTGCCAGCTTTGAGACCAGGCATTGGATCCCTGCTAGTGCTAGCTTTGAGACCAGGCATTGGATCCCTGCTAGTGCCAGCTTTGAGACCAGGAATTGGATCCATGCTAGTGCCAGCTTTGAGACCAGGCATTGGATCCCTACTAGTGCCAGCTTTGAGACCAGGCATTGGATCTCTGCTAATGCCAGCTTTGAGACCAGGCATTGCATCCTTGATAGTGCCAGCTTTGTGCCCAGGCATTGGATCCCTGCTAGTCACAGCTGAGACCAGGTGTTGGATCCCTCCCTGCTAGGCACAGCTTTGAGACCAGGCATTGCACCCCTGCTAGTGCCAGCTTTGAGACCAGGCATTGCATCCTTGCTTGTGCCATCTTTGAGACCAGGCATTGCATCCTTGCTAGTGCCAGCTTTGAGACCAAGAATTGGACCCCTACTGCCTTGAGACAAGGCATTGCATCGTTCCTAGTGCCAGCTTTGAGACCAGGCATTGCATCCTTGCTAGTGCCAGCTTTGCGACCAGGAATTGGATCCCTACTAGTCACAGCTTTGAGACCAGGCACTGGATCCCTGCTAGTGCAAGCTTTGAGACGAGTCATAAGATCCCTGCTAGTGCCAGCTTTGCGACCAGGCATTGGATCCCTCCCTGCTAGTCACAGCTTTGAGACTAGGCATTGCACACATAATTGAATGAATAACCTATGACTAAAAGTGAAAAAACATTGTGGCAAAAGGAGAAATTGCTTGTTTTGAGCAATTTCTTCTTTTGTCACTACGTTTTCAAAAATCTGTCTGCTGCAGAGGCATCAGAAAGTGTCTATATGAGGGAAAGGGTTAAACACATTAAATCAACAAAGTAAGTTTTGTCCCTCACTTGATTGAATGAATTCAAGGTTTAAATCTGAGAAAGAATTAATCATCAGCTTCATTCTTCAAATAAATTGATTGTATGGTGTTATTAAGTCACATTCAACAAGTTTTCAGTTATATCACAGCCTTTCCTGAGGGTACCAGTATTACCATGTATTACGTCCTTCAAATGAAACCACGCCATTGAAAATTTATCATTATGGCTCTCCAAAAAATCAGATCAGCCCTTGTTGCATTTTTTTTTGTATCAAGTTCTCCCTTCTCCTAATTATGTCTTCCCCATGTAATTGGGAATTGCTTGGGAATATTGTTGTGTGGAGTACTGGTGTGCGAAAACCAGGAAACATATGAGTAGGTGAACTGGCTGCCGTGATATGACTGAGAAATTGTTAAAAACGGCATTAAACCCCAATCTATCAATCAATCCATGTAATGGGGAAATTATTTTGTTTTTGCTTGGATTAAACCCTTTCCTATCTGCATGCTCTTTTTGATGCGTCTACAGCTGGCGTCTTCTTATGATATTGTGGCAAAATGAGAAATTGCTAATTGTAAACACCTTCTCCTTTTGCCACAATGTTTATACTATATTAAATAATTATACTTTTACTTCTGTAAGTTTTTCCAGATTTTTGACCACATGTTTTTAAAGTTGTCTGCTACAAATATTTTGTATGTGAGAAAGGTTAAACCTTGTCCCGCATCAGTAAAAATCTGCAACAGATTACTTTGAAAACATCTACATAAAATACAAAAAAAACATCTATAAATGAAAGATCAATTGTTAAATAGAGTTGAAACACATTGTGGCAAATGGTGAAATTGTTGCCATTTGTCCATTTACCACAATGTTTTCAAAATTTGTATGCAGCATAGGTGTCAGAAAGTGTCTACATGTGGGAAAGGTTTAACCCTTTCCCTCATATAGACGCTTTTTAATGCCTCTGCAGCAGACAGCTTTTTGAAAACATAGTGACAAAAGACACGGCAATTTCTCCTTTTGCCACAATGTTTTCCACTTTTAGTCATAGGTTATCCATTCAATTATTGAGATTTTCTATTTTTTTGACAAAATAAGTTGACAAAATAAGTTCAAAGCTGTCTGCTGCAAAATTGGCGTATGAGGGAAAGGGTTAAGGAAGTGCAGTAAGAGTGTAAATAGTATTGATTTGAATTGATACAATAATAAATGGAGATCTAGATTAATTACTATTGATATGATTGTTAATGGTAATTGGTGGATGTACCCACGTTTCCGGTGTTCAGATTTTATCTGTGGGGGGTGATGTGTGGAATTGATTTCACTCTTAATCTTTTCCCACATACAGAGGCTTTCTGACGCCTCTGCAACAGACGAATTTTGAACGTAAATAGGATTATCGATCCAATTAAGTTTGACAATCATGTAATCTGATAGATAATGCCAATCGAAATACCTCGGTGATGAGTTCTTCACCACTGATGGATGACGGAATTACCTGAGAAAATCCCATTGAATGCATGTGGTAATGGTTTCATGCATCTGATTGGCTGGTTTTTTTGGGGGGGGAATTTCCATAGGGCACGTGACCTTTGTAACCTTTCAAGATGGCAATAGTGTCATGGAAAAAGACATATTTACAAAACGTTTCATTCAAATAAATATGTCACTGTATATATATATAAGGCAGAAGTTTTAACTTCATTTCATTTAATTTGTCCTTCGATACATTGTTGAAAGGGCTCAACGAAATTTACTTGCGATGTTCAATAAGTCAAATGACCGGCTTGGCACACGAATCATGTTGACAAAGAGAACCGGTTGAGACCGGTTCATTATTACTCAAATGTGTAAATGTACTTACCTAAAAAAATGGCTTTCTCTAATTATTTCAGTCATGGTAATTCCAAAACAATAAAGACATTTTTTGTAGTAAATGTTTTATTTTTTTGTAGACAAAACAATGTTAACCATAGAGATAAGAGAAATGTATCTTCTGTGTGCCACTAATAATTTAGTAAGTACGGGTCGAACAATCTTAAGTACGAATGAGCAATGTAAACATACATGCGTGGTTATGTTCGTCTGCAAATTACTTCTACATTGACATTAACGGGCGATGACACTGTTATGCAACCATCTATGCAAGGTAACCTGCAATAAACATGAAATTCATGTGTATATTTTGTTTAAATATCATTTTGGTAATGAGGGTGAAAAAAAAAATCGGGACTGATTGTAATTTTGAAATTTCTGCAGCCCTGGCGCCCATGTAACTTAATCAGATTCTGCACTTTTCACCTCTAAGTCCCAGAAACAAATTCTGACAACATTGTTGAAAAAAAGGTCAGACAAATCAATTTCTATTCATATTATAAATATCTTGATCCTTTCCCACAAACAACAAATCTGCAAATCTGTCTTTGAAATTATCCAGAGAAATATATTGAAAAAAGAGTAAAAAAACACTGTGGCAAAAGGACAATTTTCTCTTTTTAAAAAATCGTTTCCAGAGGCAGAAAGCTTCTGTATGTGGGAAAGAGTTAAGATTGGTTTCCCAGCTTGCAGCATATATGATAGCAAAATTTGTTAAAAGAAACACCTGTAGGAACAAATCTTCAACTTGAATGACTTTGGTTCATGATACTTGAAGTTCATACATTAATTTGAAAAGGTGTCAATTATCCTCTGTATAAGCAAATTGGCTTAGATGAAAGCAGACAACAGAAACAATGTAAACAACTTAACCCTTTCGCACATACAATAAATTTACAGCAGATGACTATGAAAACATTAACAAAAAAATGTGAAAATTTTCGATGAATGAAAGCATATGTATTGAATAATGTTGATAAAACTGTTGCGAAAGGAGAAATTCTCATAATGTGCCATTGCTCTGTTTGCCATAATGATTTCAAAAGTTGTCTGCTGAGGTGTCAGAAAGTGCCTGTTTGTAGGAAAAGATTAAAGCCATCATGTCTTTGTAAGGAGATGTATGGATTGGAACCAGGACAAGGAAATTTAATACTTGAGGTCCTTTGATATGGTCTTGGCACAAGAAGGTAGTAATGGCTGCCAGTCACCAGGGATGTTAAATGGAGTAGTGGCTATAATCCTATTTAACAGACTGTCACAATTATTGATGAACCTTTAGATTATAGATGGATAGTCCCACAGTTTTTCATCAACATTCTTCCAATAAATGCATGGACTGGGGCAGAAAAAAGAGGCTTTGGGTATTCATTATTAACCTTAGTACACATAATTATGTAGCAGATGACCTATATATTGAGCAATTTCTTATTTTTCAACAACATTTTCTACATTATTCTAAAGGTCGTTACTCTCATTCAGAGAGATTTCCCCCAAGAAGTTTTTCAAGTTGCCTGCTGCAGATTCTTTCTATGTGAAAAACTTTAAATAAATGTTTTTCAAAACAGTTATTTCCCCCTCTTGGAATGTGCCTACACCATGGTGTTGAAAATTGAGTGACAGCCTGTGGAGCGGGAGACCAGAGGTCAATCTGTGGTTAATAATTGTCATACAAAAGGGTGAACAATGTTAGAACTGGCTTCCTTCCTTGTGGCTCAGGATTGTGCTGGTAACATAACCACTGACGCTTTAGTGCCAGGATAAAAATACATCAATAGTACTTTTAACTAAACAAGAAAAGCCATGACTGGACATACTTGAATTAATCCACTACATCCCATTAGGAACAAATGGCATCATCATAGGCTTTTATAGTCAGATGTTAACCCTCTTTACCAGATGGTTTTTGCAACGTTTTCAAAAGGCTCATCAAAATGGGGGCAGCTGCAGAAATCTTCTCTATTTGGGAAAGGATTAGTTCACTACATCCAATTAGGCACAAATAGGGACAACTGTGGCTTTTTCAGTCAGATGCAGGTGATTTTCCAATATATGCCATAGCACGTTATTGCTAATAGAACTAAGCAAATTTATTCCTACCATGTTGCTAAGGCAGTGCTTTAGCCCTTTACCACATGCAATCTGATGCAGCAGCAGCAGACGGTTTTTGAAAATATTGTGGCAAAAGGACAAATTTGATCTTACAAAAGCAGATAATTGCTTATGTTTTCAACTCTATTCAATCATTGTACTTTCATTCTATAGAGAATGAACCTGATGTTGACCTGTGTACCTGAGATTGATCAATTACCATCATGTACATGTTGAGGTCACATCAATTGGACATGACTGATCCCAAGTGATGAGCAGCCACTTGTCTTAACCTTTCCCTCATATAGATGCTTTCTGACGCCTCTGATGCAGACAGCTTTTTGAAAACATAGTGACAAAAGAAGAAATTGCTCAAAACGAGCAATTTCTCCTTTTGTCACAATGTTTTCCACTTTTAATCATAGGTTATCCATTCAATTATAGAGATTTTCTACTTTTTGACAAAATATGTATGTGGGAAAGAGTTAAGCAGCCAGTTTTATGATTTCCCTTGGATGGCTGCTTATCAAGTTTGACTGTATTTTCAGAAAACCAATGATTAATTTTTAGCGATGTTCCATTGGTTGCTCGAGAAACATGGCCACCAGGTAGCAGGGCTATTTTGCCTTATTTGGCTAATTTGAAAACTGAAAAATTCTTATTTCAAAACAATTTAGTAGAAATGTTCAAATGGGTGACTTTCTATCAGATTAATTCAAATCATGTTGATTGGTCTAAAAACGAGGCTCTGACGGGGTTGGGGCTGTTTTGCCGTATATGGCTATAATGAAAGCTCTAGAAATCTTCTTCTTCGAAAATATTAGCAGAATTTCAAATTATTGTGTAGACATTTTCCTTGGGGGACCATAGGGTTTGGGTTATATTGCTTTTTGGCAGTGGAGCCAGGTCCTCTTGGGCCTATTGCAATAGCTTACCTGACTGTAAAAAAAGAGTTATTGGGGTTGGCATTACAAATTACATTGCATATATATCAGGTGAGTGATCAAAGGGTCATCATGGCCCTCTTGTTTATGAAAATGGTACACTGTTTAAATCTCTTCACCAAGTGCAAATGAGAAATATTGTTTGGGAAAAAAGCTACCACTTCATAAATTTGAGTACAAAAACTTTCTCAACATTCCCAACACAAAATATGTCTGCTGCAAAGTCCAACAAAAGGCGGCAAGTAGATAATTGCCTTTATCAGCCTTATTATTTTGCCTGCCACTTACATGATGCTTATTTATAGTGACAGATTAATTGGTTTCTGATAAAATACAGTTTGTTACATATTCTAGTATGTCATTCTTTTAGGAAAAGATTATCTGCAGTACTTAGCTGCTAGCATTCCATAGATTATAACCCCTTTCCCACAATCAACAAATCTGCATCACACGCTTTTGAAAACATCTAGGTAAAAATGTAAAAAATCTCTCTATATATATAGAGGATATTACATGAGTGGTCATTCAATACGAAATTTTATTAAACGAGTTTAATAAAATTTTGTATTGAATGACCACGAATGTTATTAGCGCAAAATATATATAATGTCGCTATATAGCGCGGTCATTTTCAATGCTTTTCATTATGACGTTACGTAGCATTGTTATTACACTAGTTATATACCGAAAAATATAGAATGACGTTATTTCACGCTGGCGACGTCATTTATGATATAAGAATATGTATTTATTGTGGCAAAAAGAGAAATTTCTCATTATGAGCAATTTCTCCTTTTAGCCACATTGTTTTCAAAAGCTGTCTGCTTTGATATGTCAAAATGCCTCTGCTTGAGGGAGATTTTCTTTTTTTGCCAAGATGTTTTCTAAGAATTCTGCAGCAGCTTTATTGTACCTTGATTGGGTAGGATTACCATGTAAGAATAGTTTTATCTGTAAGAATGAAAATATGTATTTTAGATATGAGTTGTCAATTAGCCATCTGTCCTGCCATCAGTTAAGGTTCTCGACTGTTAACCATTTCCCACCTGCAGACAAGTTCTTACGCAATATCAGCCGACAACTTTTGAAAACATTGTGATCAATTTTCATTTATTGGGGTTTTACGCCGCTTTCAACATTATTTCAGTTATTATCACAGCGACAGTTCACTTATTCATGATCCCTGGGTAAACAAACCAGTACTAGGCTAGAAAATGTACCTTGCCCAAGGGCACTCCACCATGACCGTAGTGCCGCGACTGGGGATCGAACCCGGGACACCCGGTTTCGAAATCCCCGACGCTAACCACTCGAGCACAGCGGATTCCATTGTGATCAAAGGTGAAATCACTCATGATGAGCAATTTCTCCTTTGGCCACAATGTTTTCAACTTTATTTAACAATTAAGCTTTCTTTTATGGAGATTTTTCAGATTTTGGTCACTATGTTTTCAAAGTCGTCTGCTGCAGATTTGTTGTATATGGGAAAGGGTTATTTAAATGTTGTCATCAGTTTATGAGGCCCAATCTGACTGATTGATTTAGTTTTCTGTCCTCTCATTGTTGTTTCACATTTCTCTCTAGCTGTTGATCACAATTTCCTTTTTCTCACATAATCTTATGCCTTCATGAAACTGACATATTCTTGATCTATCAACTGCTGTATGGGTTAACCTTTTCCCAAATACAACAATCTGCTGCAGACAACTTTGAAATATCTCTGCACAAATCAGGAAATTGAAAGTATTGTATTGAGTAGAGGTGAAAAAATGAGGCAAAAGAAGCCCCTGCTCATCATGAACGAATGAATGAATGTATATTGTTTTATGGCGCATCGACAGCTAAGGTCATTTAGCGCGCAATTAAATTTAATTATTCATGATCCCTGGGTAAACAAACCAGTACTAGGCTAGAAAATGTGCTTTGCCCAAGGGCACTCCACCATGACTGTAGTGCCGCGACTGGGGATCGAACCCGGGACACCCGGTTTCGAAATCCCCGACGCCAACCACTCGACCACAGCGGATTCCTGCTCATCATGAACAATTTCTTCTTTTACCACAATCTTTTCAAATATTGTATGCTGAAAAGGCATCAAAATGTGTCTGCCAGTGGGAAATTTCTTTTTTTATTATCTTGTAGATTATTTTGAGACATAGATTCATATGTACATTAATTGTAATTATAAATTTAATTGAATTGTAGTTAATATTGAAAACAAGATAAATTGCTCATAATAAATGTTCATAATAATTGTTCATCATACTTGCTCATCATAAAATTGGTCATCATAATTGCACATCATAAAATTGCTTGATCAGCATAAATTGCTCGTCGTAAAAAAGGATAAATTGCAAATGGAAGAGAAGGAATATGGCCTCAATTTGTGAGGAGCAATTTCATTTGCTTAATTTGTCAAGGCAATACTTTTCAGTCATGTCTAAGGATTTTGAAGGACATTTCTTTTATTACCATGACAGTTTTACAAGGGAGAGCATTTATTGAAGGCTGAGTATGAGGAAATAGAAAATGATATATAGTTTGTGCTTTAAACACTTTCCCACATGCACACACAATTTGATTCCTCTGCAGCAGATTTTCTGTATGGGGGAAATGGTTCAAACTTATCCCTAATCTGGGGAGATTAATTTTGAAAACATCTCAGCTAAAATATGGAAGGGAATATGAAAGTAGAATTAGTTTAAACAATTGTGGCTGAAGGATTAATTCGTCATAATGAGCAGTGTATCCTTTTGTTGCAATGGAAAGTATACACTTTCAAAACAATCAGTCAAAAATATGGAAATTTTTAGTTGAAAATGTTGTTGCAAATGTAGAAATTGCTCATTTTGAGCTATTTCTCCTTATTTAACATAATTTTAAAAAGTCGTCTGCTGCAGTTTATTAGAAAATACTTACCAGTCATTTATTACCTGATATATCATCTCTATACACCTTAATTATCAACAAAAAAACGCCCACGCAAGCATATCCCTCACGTATCCGTGACATACACGGCTGCCCGGAAGTACGGGCGCGCACGTGAGCAGGTAATCACTTTTCATTCACCGTTAAGTATTGGTGACGACGCGGGGTGGGAGGTGGGACTCTATAAATGGCTGGTAAGTATTTTCTAATAAAAATATGTTTTACTTTAAAAAAACTTCATTTTTATATCAAAAATACATTACCAGTCATTTAATACCTGATGACTTCGTAGCATAGGACGGGAGGTTCGACCAATACTTACTGTCGTTCCAGGTACGTTGTAGTATATTATTCCATATTTTTTCAGAACAAACATACTTGATTCCAACGGTAGTATAAAGTGATAGTGGGGATTGAATTCAGGTTCAATCGGTATTCACTTTATTTATGTGTTGGATATGTAAATTAGCGAACAACTCGCTGAGAAGCCACAAGGGGACCCAGAGAGAACAAATTCTCTGACTGACTAGCCATAGAACGTAAGTAGAAAGACGAAAAGGTAGATTGCGTCTTCCATACTGCTGCTTGAAGAATCTCTTCAAGAGGAACATTATTAGAGAATGCCCAACTTGTAGAGAGAGCTCTAACTTCGTGAGGACGAATCCGCAGAAACGAGAGATCTCGACTTGAAAGGTCTTTATAAGCTAATTTTATAGTAATAGATATCCAGCGGGAAATAGACGCCGCCGAAATATCTTTACAACCTATAAGAGGAAGAAATAACCTCTTTCTCCGACCCCTAGTCCCTTCAACTCTCTTAAGATAATGCTTAAGAGACCTAACGGGACAAAGGGTTCTGTCGGAATCCGAAGGACAACAGGTCGCCGAAAGGCTGGGAACTGTGATCGGCGAAGGTAAAACCGAAGGTAACTGGTTTTTAGCCAGGAAACCCGGTTGACAGAGTAGAGTGAAAGAGCCATCAGACTCATTGAATCTGATGTGCCCTGGTTCTACCGAAAGAGCGTGTAACTCGCTCCTTCGACGAGCTGTAGCGAAAGCTAAAAGAAAGACGGTTTTATAAGTTAGAAACTTTAAAGACGCCGATACCAGAGGCTCGTATGGAGCTCTAGTAAGCGACCAAAGGACGCAAGATAAATCCCATTTTGGAGTTAAACTCCTGCAAACGGGTTTTTCTAATTCGAACGATCGTATAAGTTCCGAGAGAAAATGATTTGAACCAATACTCTCTCCCCCAATGAACTTAAACGTGTTCGACAGCATAGATCGGTAGCCTTTTACCATACTAATTGCCAGCTGTTTTTCTTCAAAAAGAAAAAGAAGGAAATCGGCAATCCGAGTTACAGAGGGACACTCCGGATTGATCGACCTTGTACCACACCAATCTGAGAAAACTTTCCACTTGGAATCATAAACGATTCTAGTGGATCGTCTTCTTGATTGTGCGATACGAGAGGCAACCTTTTGAGAAAAGTTTCTCTCTCGGACAGAACGCTTGATAATGCCCAAGCGTGAAGATGTAGCATTGCCAGGTTGGGATGAAGACGCCGACCTGGTTGCTGAAACAGTACGTCTTCTTGAATAGGAAGTCGTATTGGATTTGCTGAGAGACAGGCCAGGAGGTCGCTGAACCACGACCTCTGGGGCCAACAGGGTGCTATCAACAGTATTTTGCACTGTTGCGAGCGAAGAACCTTTTGAAGTACAATCGGAACCAGTATGAACGGGGGAAACGCATACCCGAACAGGCGGTTCCAATCGAGGGTCAGCGCGTCCACTGCCCAAGCTGCAGGATCGTACATCGGAGATACATAAAGTGGCAGCCGATGATTGACTCTGGTGGCGAAAAGATCCACCAGGGGTGTTCCGATCCGCATGAACACTGAGTTCAAAACACTCTGGTTCAGTGTCCACTCCGCCGGAAGAATTTTGTTTTGGCGGGATAGACTGTCTGCTAAGACATTTAGACGACCTGGGACGTGTTTTACTAGTAGTACTAACGACGTCGCCTGACACCAAAGGAGTAACTTCCA
This sequence comes from Serripes groenlandicus, assembly GCA_031761405.1. NCBI lineage: Eukaryota > Metazoa > Mollusca > Bivalvia > Cardiida > Cardiidae > Serripes > Serripes groenlandicus. The sequence continues at coordinate 317,140 of JASEVX010000199.1, forward strand.
AGTCTCTAAAAAGAGAAGATGGGAGTGCGTTCCTCCTTGCCTGCGAATGTAAGACACAACAGTAGTGTTGTCCGTCGACAACAAAACAGTTTTGTTCGCAACGGAGGCAGAGAACTGATTGAGGGCTAGCAGGACTGCCCTCAGTTCCAAGTTGTTTATGTGAAAACACTTCTCCTCCGCTGTCCACATGCCCTGGGCTGTTAGGCCCTGCGGCTCTAAATGAGCTCCCCAACCCGTAGCACTGGCATCTGTAAATAGGTACAGATCCGGAGGCGGTGTGAGAAAGGGTACCCCTTGTTGATAGATTAACGGATCCAGCCACCACCGAAGGTGGGATTTGCAGAAATCCGTCAGAGCTATCTCCTGTTCCAGTGAGTCCACAGACGGACGCCACCGGGACAGAAAAAGAAACTGAAGGGGTCGCATGTGGAGCCTTGCTAGAATGACTAGGTCGGCTGCTGCACTCAGGGAACCCAGAAGTGACAGCATGGATCGGGCTGTTGCAGCAGCCTGTTCCAGTGTGAGACTGATTTTTCTGTAACAGAGAATCGACTCTGTCCGAATGTACTCGAACTACCGCTAAGTCGGTGAGAAACGTCATACCCACGAACGTGAACCTCTTTGACAGAATTAATTCCGACTTCTGCGTGTTGGGTATTAAACCCAACCGCAGAATGGTCCGCCAGGCTAGGGATAGATCGTGAAGTAAAAGTACACGATCCGTCCTGTGGAGAAGCCAATCGTCGAAGTATTGAAGAAGTTGGGGTCCTTTCATGCGAAGAAAGGCTCCCACAGCACTGATTATCTTTGTAAACACTCGAGGGGCAGACTTGAGGCCGAAGGGAAGAGCCCTGAATTGGAACACTTCTCCGTCTATCACAAACCGAAGGTATTTCCTCGAGGAGGAAGCGATCGGGATGTGATAATAGGCGTCTGTTAGGTCTAGAGAGACCGCCCAGTCGCCTTTCCGAATTGCTACTCGGATGGAGCGGGTCGACTCCATCTTAAATTTCTCGACCGGAATCAATAGATTTAGCGCAGATAAATCTATAACCGGTCTCCACCTGCCGTCTTTCTTCGGAACAAGGAAAAGACGGCTGTAGAAACCCCGAGAATTGGGGTTGAGAACCCTCTCTATGGCATTCTTTTTCAGAAGCGATGAAATCACCTCTGACATGGTCGGATGACGTGATGACATGTCGATCGGCACGCTTGTCAGAGGAGGGGGGGAAATGAAGGGAATCAGATACCCTTCCTGTATCACAGACAAAATCCAACGATCCTCTGTGATACTTTCCCACTCCTCCGTGAAAAATGACAGGCGGCCCCCGACTGCAATCTCCGACCTCGGGATTGTCATAGAGAGGAGCGAATCCCTAGGGCTGCGGCTTCGGGTTCGTGTTAACTCTAGTAGGCTGCCGATGCTTAGTACCCTGATAGGGGCGCTTCGGTTTAGCCGATTTTTGACCCGTGGAAGGGGTTTGTTTAGGCTGAAACGCCTTTACATCCCGTTTTGGCTACTTTGCTGGGTTGGGTTTCTTAGAAATACCCACATTCGCAGAATACGATGAACGTTTCTGGCCCTGCGCAAAAGCCTTAGCTGCGTTCGCCGAAAGGCGTCGGGACTGTTCTGAAGCATCAGACACCGTCACCGCAGCAATCCTTCCACCAAAGAGTTGTATCGACTCCAATGGTGCGGCCCTCAGGCTGTCCTTGCTAGCACGTAGCAATGAGTTAGGAGCAGCTAGCACTGCGTCCCTCCTCATGGACAGTATCTCTGTGGCGGTCTGAAGATTCAGTGCCATGAGATGCCTGTTGCCTGTGTCGAAAGCTTCGAGAATTCTGTTAGCCCCTAGGCTAGAGATATTCTCCTCTTTCAACAACAAAGACAGAGCGACTGCGAAATGGTTGTCATGAGATGACACCATTACACCCAGTCATGCTCTGGCCTCCCACTTCTCTAGCGTCTTAGAAGAGACCTGGACAGAAGCCGGTGCAGTTAAACCCAGTGTAGTTGCATCCCCGTCTAAAGCTGGCACTTTGACAGGGAAGAACTATTTAGACGTAGAATACGCTTTAGGGTTGACCCATTCCTTAGAAATGGGTCCTGGGACCGACCAGCCTGGAGGTATAGCCTCTAGGGACCTGGTCGACTGCAATTGGTCTAACAACCTGCCCAAGTTGTTAGCTTGAGGAAGCAAATGCACTGGCGTAAAAGCTTGTACATTAAGTTCCTCTAGGCTCGAAAGGTTTTTCCGACATGGGGGAGCGTCAACCTTAGGGCATAAAGTATTCGGCACCACCCGAAATACTTCGTCAATAGCCTGCTGAAAAGACCAACGCTCTACAGCTGGCTCCTCATCGGACGGAGACCTATTTCCCTCCTCATCGTTAGACGAGGATGTAGGGTTGTATGTACTCCTCTGAGGCTGTCTACTCGGTCTTCCAACCGGCAGATCTATGTCCGACTCAGACATGGATAATTCAGAATAATCCATGTTCTGCCGAAGATTTTGTGAAGCAGGCCCCCTCTCCGCAGCAGAGGGCGGCCGTACAAAATCTTCTGCCGGGGCCGAACTAACCGTATGGGACGGTTTCGACCTCTCTTTCACAGAATAACGCAATGTATTCTGATCCCGAGGTTACCTATAACCGGACTGCCTATCAACTAGGTGTCCCCCCGAGAGCAGTGAATCCCCATGAGATGGGTAATGCTGATCCCGGTAGGCCGTTAAGCCCTGTCTAACACCTAACGGTTCCATAGTATGGACCGGTGGCTGGTATTGAGGGGCAGCGTATTCTCTAGCGACATACACTGTCCCCCCAGGGGAAGAAAAAGATTTTCCGTAACCCCCATACCCGATGGAAGACAGAGGAATAACCGAACCCGGTGCTATACCTGGGTTATGATTATTCTGATTCTGTAGTGGAGCAGAGATCGATCGATAATTAGAATCAATCCGGTCTATCACCACAGAACCCGTGCCTGGACGCGCCATGTTTACATAGCCGTCCGGCAGTGTAGACGAGGCATTGAAAAATGCCTGACTACTCGGTTGCCCTGTGTATACATAAGACACTGGTGTTTGTGTCGTATTCACAGGCGTGACCGATTGGCCCGTAGCACCATAATGAAATGGGCTACTGACCTGATGCGGCATGGATACATGCGCGCGATTTTGGCCAGTCGTCGAATCATTTAAGATAGTCTGACTGCCAGGATGAATCGTTGCTAAATGACCAACCTTTTGCCTGGCTGGATCCTTGCAATAAGACCTTTGCCCTGTCGCATCACAGCTACGTGAGCGACTACCTGGTCTAGTCATGGCAACGTGACTGACTGGCCCAGTCGAGTCCAAAACGGACTGACTGGTGACAGGTCGAGTCATTAACAAATGACTCCTCTCCGGTTGCCCAGCGACCTGACGTGCCTCGGTATTTGGGTTTTGTTGCTCAGCCCAACCAAACCCCGGTTGACTATGCATAGGCAGGAGTGAAGCTGCACTATACAAAGTCTCCGGAAAACTACGTCCCCCGACGTATGTAACCGGTACTCTGCAGCCGTCTGAAGACCACTGTAGCTCAGAGTATGGTGTCGGATCAGTACAACTCATGCGGTTTCCCGGAAAGCTACCGAAGGCATCTCCTTCTTTCGAAGGCCCAGCCACAACACCAGGCGTCAGATGGTGAGGTTCAGCGGTTAAATGTTCCAGCTGAGCATTTTCCCCGCTGTTTCCGTACGGTGTCTGACGTTTCCCGACGGAGCAACTCTCACCCAAAGCTACCATCCGAATTTCCTCAGCGCGCGGAAAAACGGTTGTGTTGAGTGGAGAAGAAGGCTCAGCAGCGCCCTTCGACTCGCTCAACACCGTCGCAGAGTCCGGTTGGGAGAACCCCTCGAACTCTGCCTCACTCGATGAAGATAAAGGCACCCTCTTCGGGGTCTTCTTTATCTTCCTGCTTTTGCGAGTCTTACTCCGCACGACCTTTTTCCAAATGGAAATAGGCCATGCCGAGCAGTACTCGCAAGGTGAAGCCTGTGTGCATTTGGTGCACACAACGCAGGTCGGATGTGAATCCCATAGGTGCACAGCATGACCACATGGGCTCCGCATCCCTTCACCATTGATTGACATAGACATTATTCAATTTATGCACAAAATACAGGACTAAATAAAATTGTTTTATTTATATCCACGGTACGGGGACACCGGACTTGGACACGTATATTGAAATAAATTTTGTTTCAAAATTTGTTCACAAATATTGAATTGAACAGTCAATGAATTCATACAGCAAATAGATAAGGTACTATCGCTAACAGGGTAGGGAAAAAGTATTGAAAACAGTACGACTTCCGCACCCGAAGACGGTAACTGAAATTAGTGGGTGGGGTAATCCACGTGCTTCTCAGAGTATCGTCCGCTACAAAAACAAGAAATACAGTAATAAAGTAAATAATTTACGACTGTGACGTTAATGCAGAAAAAATATTTGGACAATTAAATGATTATAAGGCCTGGGCCTTATAAAACAAAAGAGTTAATTGAAAGAAATAAATAATATAAATGTTCTTATCGACTACTCCGGTAAATCCAAAAATGAAAAGTGATTACCTGCTCACGTGCGCGCCCGTACTTCCGGGCAGCCGTGTATGTCATGGATACGTGAGGGATATGCTTGCGTGGGCGTTTTTTTTTGGATAATTAAGGTGTATAGAGATGATATATCAGGTAATAAATGACTGGTAATGTATTTTTGATATAAAAACATCTAGGCAAAAATATCAAAACTTTCTATAAATGAAAGTACAGTTATTAAATAGAGTTGAAATCAAAATTACCTCAAACAACTTTGAAAACATCTAGGCAAAAATGTGGAAATTCTCTAGCAATGAAAATATAATGGAATAGAGTAGAAATCATTGTGGCAAAAGTAGAAATTGCTCATCAGGAGCAATTTCTCCCTTTGTCACAATGATTTCAAAAGTTGTTTGCTAGAGAGGCATCAGACAACATCTTTATATTTGAAAGTGTTTAATTACAACAAACTATTTGTAACTTCTTCCTGATACAGAAGACTTTTGATGTATTTTAAGGCTTGTAACAATTTGTTTAACCCACATACAGATGCTTTCTGGTGACTCAACAGCAGACAACTTTTAAAAACATTGTTGCGAAAGGAGAAGTTGCTCATAATAACCAATTTCTTCCTTTGCCACAATGTTTTCACCTCTATTCAATTATTATGCCCCCTTCGAAGAAGAATGGTATATTGCTTTGCACATGTCGGTCGGTCGTTATGTCGATCTGTTGGTAGTTCAAAGCTTGTCTAAGTGATAACTCAACAATGCCTGGACCTATGGTTCTCAAACTTGACTTGGAGGTTGGAGATGACCAGTAGACGAACCCTATTGATTTTGAGGTCTTAGGTCAAAGGTCAAGGTCACAGTGACCTTGAACGTGAAAGGCTTGTGCGAGTGATTACTGGACATTGCCGGCACCCATGGCCCTAAAATTTGACATGGAGGCTGGGAGTGACCAGTATATGACCCCTATTGATGTTGAGGTGATTGGGTCTAAGGTCGAGGTCACAGTAACCTTGAACCTGAAAAGCTTGTTTGAGTGATAAATCAACATTGTCTGCACCCATGGCCCTCAAACTTGACATGGAGGCTGGGGGTGACCAGTAGATGACCCCTATTGTATGTTTGACAAACATCTCTTGTTAAACTTTCATTTTTAACCATATATGTAACCATATTTTCAACCAGATGCTTTCGAAGTTAATACTGCTACAGATATCTTGTATGTGGGAAAGGGTTAACCTTACCCACATACAGATGCTTTCTGGTGCCTCTGCAGCAGACAAATTTTGAAAACAAAAGAAGAAATTGCTCAAAACAAGTAATTTCTCCATCTGCTCTGCTTTCAACATTTTTCAGTACTTACATCTTTATGTATAGATATTTTCCAGGTATTCAAAATTGTCTGCTGCAAACTTCAAATAGTGGGAAGGAATTCTTAGTAAAGTCAAGGAGATATTGGTTATAAATGAGTAACTTCCTCTTTCCCTGCATCTAGCATTCTCTGCTCAAAATCAGCAGTTTGAGCAATTAGTCCTTTTGTAACAGTATATTTTCGAAATACTTTACCCTTTTCCTCATATAGACGCTTTCTGACGCCTCTGCAGTAGACAGCTTTTTGAAAACATAGTGACAAATGAAGAAATTGCTCAAAACGAGCAATTTCTTCTTTTGCCACAATGTTTTCCTATTTAAGTCATAGGTTGTCCTTTCAATTATAGAGATTTTCTATTTTTTCACAAAATATGTTCAAAGTCTTCTGCTGCATAATTGTCATATGAGGGAAAGGGTTAAAGTATTTAAATACAGCTGCATGTGGGAAAGCTACAGTGTTTATCCTTATAATTTTGATTATACTATTGATGTTTTAAACTAGTTTAATTGAGTGTCAGATTTTAGCCTTTCCCATATTTACAACAAAGCAGACGATTTCGATTCAAAAACGTCTAAGCAAAAATATTGAAAATCCCTATTATGAAAGTAAAATGATCAAATACAGTTGAAGACATTGGGACAAAAGGAGATATTGCACATACATGTCTTAATGTCTCTGCAGCAGACAGTATTTGAAAATGTTCTAGGAAACAAAGAATTAACTCAAAACATTAGGAATTTCTCTACTTCTTAGAATTTTTTCAACTCCAATTTCCAATTGTTACATTTTCTTCCTAACAAGTTCTCAAAGCAGATTACCTTAAACTTTTCCCACTTACAGACACTTTCTGAACATTGTGGCAAAAGAAGAAATTACTCATAATTAGCAATTTCTCCTTTTGCCACAATGTTTTCTACTCTATTAAATTTTTGATACTTTCAAAGATTTGCCATAATTGTGCCTACATGTTATCAAAGTCGTCTGCTGCAGATTTGTTGTATGTTAGAGAGGGTTGAAAAACATCAATATCAATATTTGTAATTTACTTTACTAAGATTGTTCTTTACATCTGATAGTTTTTTAACCCTCTGCAGCAGACGCCTTTTTGAAAACATAGTGTCAAAAGAAGAAATTGCTCACAACGAGCAATTTCTCCTTTTGCCACAATGTTTTCCCCTGTAAGTCATAGGTTATATATCCATTCAATTATAGAGATTTTCTTTTTTTTGACAAAATCTGTTCAAAGTCGTCTGCTGCAGATTTGTTGTATGGTGGAAAGGGTTAAAGTGTGCTGTTTATTATGAGGTGTGAAATTCGCGTGACTTTATAATGAGATTTTGTACAGATAATATCTTCAGTTAATTTCATTTAGCACCTCAAACATATTTCACAGACCTAGATAAGCGTGATAGAAACAATAAAGTACATTCAGTGCGCCATTTATATCTCGACTAGTTGAAAGCTGTAGCTAAAAGAGGAATATTACAAAATTAATGCCTTAATTTTCCCTGATATATGGATATAACATTTGAAGTTCTGACTTGCTGCAAACAACTTTTGAAAATATTGTTGAAAATTGAGATTTTGCACAAAAGATTACCTTAACCCTTTTCCACATATAGACGCTTTCTGACGCCTCTGCAGCAGATGGCTTTTTGAAAAAATTATGTCAAAAGGAGCAATTTCTCCTTTTGCCACAATGTTTTCCACTTTTAGTCATAGGTTATCCATTCAGTTATAGAGATTTTCTATTTTTTGACAAAATATGTTCGAAGTCGTCTGCTGCAGAATTGTCATATGAGGGAAAGGGTTAACAGTAACCCACATGAAGTTGCTTTCTGAAACATCTGCAGCAGACAACTTTTGAAAAGATTGTGACAACAATTGCTCATTTTAAGCAATTTTTCCTTTTCCCACAATGTATTCAACTTTTTTTCAGTTTTTATATCTACATTTATAAAGATTTTCCGCTTTAAGGTCATACAGTGCTCACTGGTGACTAATAAGCTTATTGTGATCTGACTCACTGTCCGTTGTCTGTCGGCTGCCATCGTCTCTAAACCATTTGCTTGAATGACATCCCTTGTATAATAAATTCCATGTAGGACTTTGGTTGCCATATAAACCAAGGGGAAAAGGAAGGAAAAACTTTAAAAGTCTTCTTGAAGTGCTAATAAATAGCTATGTGATGGCCTGATGTCTGTGTCGTCAAAAGGTCTTGTCATCAACAATTTCTTTAAATGTCATCTCCGCCTTAATTAACAACTGTTTGCTACTGCGGCAATGATTAGGTCTTGTGTTAATTTAACTTTAGCATGGTTATACTAACAAGATCGTGGATATATTTGAGATGAATAACGATCAGCCTACATAAGTAAAATAAGGTGTTTCTTACTGTACTGAGAATACAATCATTTACTCTTTCCCACATACAACAAATAAGCGGCAGACTACTTTGAAAACATTAACCCTTTCCCTCATATAGACGCTTTCTGACGCCTCTGCAGCAGACAGCTTTTTAAAAACATAGTGACAAAAGAAGAAATTGCACAAAACGTGCAATTTCTCCTTTTGCCACAATGTTTTCCACTTTTTGTCAAAGGTTATCCATTCAATTATGGAGATTTTCTATTTTTAGCTCTACTGGCCAAAGGCCAGAAGGGCTTATGTCGTGGCGATTTGTCCGTCGTCCGTGCGTGCGTGTGTCCGTGCGTCCGTGCGTCCGTGCGTCCGTAAACAATTTCTTGTTAACACGATACAGTCTTCACTTTTGATTGTATCTCAACTAAACTTATACAGTAGTTAGATATCCATTAGAGCTCGGTTCCTTTCGAAAACCAGCAAGATCCGCCCATGCATGACTGGATTATGGCCCTTGAAATGGTCAAAATTGCTATAAAAGAGCTTGTTAACACGATACAGTCTTCACTTTTAATTGTATCTCAACCAAACTTATACAGTAGTCAGATATCCATAAGAGCTCGGTTCCTTTCAAAAACCAGCCAGATCTGCCCATGCATGACTGGATTATGGCCCTTGAAATGGTCAAAATTGCTATAAAAGAGCTTGTTAACACAATACAGTCTTCTTTTTTGATTGTATCTCAACCAAACTGATACAGTAGTTAGATATCCATAAGAGCTCGGTTCCTTTCGAAAACCAGCCAGATCCGCCCATGCATGACTGGATTATGGCCCTTGAAATGGTCAAAATTGCTATAAAAGAGCTTGTTAACACGATACAGTCTTCACTTTTGATTGTATCTCAACCAAACTTATACAGTAGTTAGATATCCATGAGAGCTCGGTTCCTTTCGAAAACCAGCCAGATCCGCCCATGCATGACTGGATTATGGCCCTTGAAATGGTCAAAATTGCTATAAAAGAGCTTGTTAACACGATACAGTCTTCACGTTTGATTGTATCTCAACCAAACTTATACAGTAGTTAGATATCCATGAGAGCTCGGTTCCTTTCGAAAACCAGCCAGATCCGCCCATGCATGACTGGATTATGGCCCTTGAAATGGTAAAAATTGCTATAAAAGAGCTTGTTAACACGATACAGTCTTCACTTTTGATTGTATCTCAACCAAACTTATACAGTAGTTAGATATCCATGAGAGCTCAGTTCCTTTCGTAAACCAGCCAGATCCGCCTATGCAAGACTGGATTATGGCCCTTGAAATTGTCCAAATTGCTATAATTGAGCATGTGAACACAATAGAGGCTCCATTTACTATCTGATCTTCACCAAACTTAGATAGTAGTTAAATATTGATGAGAGCTTGGTTCCTTTTGAAAATCAGCCAGGTCCGCCCATGCAAGACTGGATTATGGCTCATGAAATTGTAAAAATTGCTATAATACAGCTTGTGAGCACAAAAGAGCCTCCATTTACTATCCGAGCTTCACCATACATACATGCTCTGGATTGAAAATGACCAAAGAACCATACCAGTAGAGCATAGGCCCTCATGGGCCTCTTGTTTGACAAAATACGTTTCAAAGTCGTCTGCTGCAGAATTGCCGTATGAGGGAAAGGGTTAAGGCAAAAATATAAAACGCCTGTAATAATAAAAATATTATCATTGAATGAGTAGCAAACATTGTGGAAAAGGAGAAATTGCTCATCATGAGCAATTTCTCCTTTTTGTCAGAATGTTTTCAAAAATCAGATGCGTCAAAATGTGTTTATAAAAGGGTAAGAGTAAAAGGATCTAACATTGTTTTGCAAATTTATCAAATGGTCTTCGTTTGAAGGTTTCCTAAGACTCTTTGAACAGTTTCTGAAAGCATTGTGGCAAAAGGAGAAATTGCCCATAACAAAATTAGTAGGCCATTGGGACTTTTCCACACAAACGGTGCGAGAAATGGTTAAATCTCCAGGAAGCAGACATCAAGCGTGATTAATAAAAGCTGAAAGCTTGTTTCGCAATCGCTGTAAAATAAATCAGTTTAAACTAACAAGATAAGTGATATTTTTAGCCACACTGTTTACAACACAATTCAAGAACTTAATTTACTTTCATTTTTAGCTCGACTATTCGAAGAATATGAGAGCTATACTACTCACCCTGGCGTCGGCGTCGGCGTCGGCGTCGGCGTCGGCGTCGGCGTCCACGTCACACTTTGGTTAAGGTTTTGCATGCAAGTTCTTAAATACTACATGTATTGCATTGAAACTTTCTACAACCCTACCAAACTATCACACCAATGTAGATTATCAAGTTAGATAACTCTATCCTGCATTTTATGCAAGTTATGGCCCTTTTTTACTTAAAGTTTTGCGTGCAACTAAAGTAAGAGTCCATATCTCAGTATTTAATTGATGCATTGCATTGAAACTTTATACAGCACTACCCAACTATCACACCTATGTAGATTATCAAGTTAGATAACTCTATCCTGCATTTTATGCAAGTTATTGCCCTTTTTTTACTTAGAAATTCTGGTTAAAGTTTTGCGTGCAACTAAATTAAGAGTCCATATCTCAGTATTTACTTGATGCATTGCATTGAAACTTTCTACAACCCTACCCAACTATCACACCTGTATAGATTATCATCTAAGATAACTGTATCCTGCATTTTATGCAAGTTATGGCCCTTTTTTTACTTAGAAATTCTGGTTAAAGTTTTGCATGCAACTAAATTAAGAGTCCATATCTCAGTATATACTTGATGCATTGCATTGAACCTTTATACAACCCTACCCAACTATTACACCTATGTAGATTAACAAGTTAGATAACTCTATCCTGCATTTTAGGCAAGTTATGGCACTTTTTTTTACTTAGAAATTCTGGTTAAAGTTTTGCGTGCTACTAAATTAAGAGTCCATATCTCAGTATTTACTTGCTGCATTGCATTGAAACTTTCTACAACCCTACCCAACTATTACACCTGTGTAGATTATCAAGTATGATAGCTCTATTCTGCATTTTATGCAAGTTATGGCCCTTTTTTTACTTAGAAATACTGGTTAAAGTTTTGCGTGCAACTAAATTAAGAGTCCACGTCTCAGTATATACTTGATGCATTGCATTGAACCTTTATACAACCCTACCCAACTATCACACCTATGTAGATTATCAAGTATGATAACTCTATCCTGCATTTTATGCAAGTTATGGCCTTTTTGGACTTATAAATTCTGGTTAAAGTTTTGCATGCAACTACATAAAGAGACCATCTCTTAGTAACTACTTGATGCATTGCATTGAAACGTTATACAGCCCTTACCAACCAGCATTTTATGCAAGTTATGGACCTTTTTGGACTTTCTGGTTAAAGTTTTGCAACTACATTTAGAGTGTAATCTCAGTAACAACTTGAACAATTGTATTGAAACTTTATACAACCTTTCCCAATTGTACAACTATAAACACAACCAATTAAGATAACTCTATCCTGTATATGGTGCAAATTGTTGCCCTTTTTTTACTTAGAAATTATGGTTAAAGGTTTGCGTGCAACTACATTAAGAGTCCATATCTTAGTAACTACTTGATGCATTCCATTGAAAGGTTATACAACCCTATCTAACCATCAAACCTATGAAAATAATCATGTTAAATAACACTATCCTGCATATAATGCAAATTATCACCCACTAAGAAATTGTGGTTAATGTTTTGCATGCAACTACATTAGAGTCCATTATCTCGGTAACTTAAATAAGCGGTGGAATAGTCGAGCGCGCTGTCCTCCGACAGCTCTTGTTAGATTTTGTTTTGTCCATATTTGATGTTTGGAAAGTTTTCTGCTGCAGATGCTTTCTATATGGAAAAGGCTTAAATCAAGAATTATTTCCAACTTTCTTCCATCTTAATACAAATACAGTGTATATATTTTGAATAGTTGACTTCAGTCCCAAATACGTTTTGAGAATTTCCTCATCAATTCACATATTTCAGACAGCTACAGCATGAGACATAATTTAACTCTTTCCAACATACAGCTAATCTGCAGAAGACAACTTTAAAAAACATTTAGTGAAAATTGTGTATCTTTCTATAAATAAAAGCATAATTATTAAATCAAGATGAAAATATTGTGGCAAAAGGAGAAATTGCTCATTATGGGCATCTTCTCCTTTTGCCACAATGTTTTCAAAAGTCGACTACTGCAGAGGCTCTATATAGTAGTAAGCATATGTATTAGTTAACCCTTTCCCACATACGACAAATCTACAGCAGACAACTTGAAAACATCTAGGCAAAAGCACAGAAAATCCATTTAAATTAAAGAACAATAATTGAATACAGTTGAAAGTAGGGTGACAATAGGAGTAATTTCTCGTTTTGAGCAATTTCTTCTTTTGTCGCCATGTTTTCAAAAAAACCTCTGCTGCAGAGGCGTCAGAAAGCATCTTTTTGAGGGAAAGGGTTAAGGCTTAAGCATATTCTGAAGACCTAGATCTACATTTACCATGATTAGAAATGCTAAAAGCTTTCCTTGCCAAAATAATCGATATAAAATAAATAAGTTTTAACTAATACTGTCTACTATACAACCTGTGACAAATTACAAGCTCTCTGTTAACTTGTTCTCAGATATAGACAACTTTTGGCGCCTTTTAAGATCTGCATCAGAAATTTTTATGCCATGTAAGATCTGCAGCAGACATTATTTGACATATTTTAAGATCTACAGCGGACAACCTTTTGAAGACATAATGAGTGAAGGATAAATTAGCCATTTCTTCTTTTCTCGTAAAGTTTTCTATCTATCATTTTTATCGAGGCCCAAGTTGCAGTGAGCTTGACATAGCTGTCACAATGCAGTTTGATGTATGTATGTGTGTGCGTGTATCCGTCAGTCCGAATTTTGTCCTGCTCCCATCTTAACTATGTATCACAGGATTTCTAAGAAACCTGGCACAAACATTAATCATGATAAGGTGATTTTTTGCACACAATACTCAGGCCTGTACCTCAAATGTCAAGGTCACACTTAGAGGTCAAAGGACAAAATGAGTAGTGTTTGATAGGACTGTACCTTGTCCGGCAAACATATCGACCATGCATCATAGGATTCCCAAGCTACTGGGTACACATGTTCACCATGATGAAGTGGTGTGTCGTACACAAGACCAAGGTCTGTACCTCATAAGTAAAGGTCACACTTGGAGGTCAAAGGTCAAAATGAGTACTGTTAGATTCTAAGGACTGTACCTTGTCTTTAACATCTCAACCATGCATCATAGGATTCCGAAGCTACTGGGCACACATGTTCACCATGTTGAGTTGAAGTGAGGCGCATAAGACCCAGGCATGTACTTTAAAGTTCAAGGTCACACTTAGAGGTCAAAGGTCAAAGTGAGGAACCATGCATGATAGGATTCCCAAGTTACTGGGCATACATGTTCTCCATGATGTGGTGATGCTGGCAGAAGTGAAAAAAAAATTTGAAAAAAAAGGAGACTGTTCTCTTTAAACACTTTCCCACTTGTAGACATGTTTTGATGCATAAATAACTAGACCCTTAATTAACTGCTATCAGGTCAACTCTTTGTCACTCTGTGTTGCAATTCCATGGAAGAGCACTATGTCTGTGACAAAACCTTTGGAGAGGACTCAACATGTTGCCTGTGGGAATCTAGTTTCATGCTTGTAGAATGTAAATTATCCTGTGATGGGTCACAGTTCTTACCTCTCAAAACTACTTAAATATGTACTCAACTGAGCATGTTAATAATTTCTAGTATTTAGGTAGAGAATATTAGAAATATCTGAACTATTTAAGTTCAAAATAATATAGTTTCGTATTTGGCTTTCACTCAATTTGTTGAACTGATATAAATTGCCATGGGTTACTTAATTGATCAGCTTAGGAAGAGAAAATTACTGTTGACCCTTTTCCTCATATAGACGCTTTCTGATGCCTCTACAGCAGAAGACTTTTGAAAACATGGTGACAAAAGAAGAAATTGCTCAATACGAGCAATTTCTCCTTTTGTCACCATGTTTTCAACTCTATTCAATTATTATTCCTTCATTTTAAGGGATATTCTGTGCTTTTGCCTAGACATTTTCAAAATTATCTGCTGCCGATATTTTGTATGTGGGAAAGGGTTAAGTCTGTTATGTAGTGTTATTTAGTGTGCAGGACACAATTCTGTATATACTGTGAGAAAATAAGGCAAAGCAATAATCTTTTTGAAAACTTTTGTAAATTTAAATAAAAACCTTAAACCGATTGATAACCCCAGTGAAAATGTGATTGAAATCCCAGTGAAATCCCACTAGGTGAGATCTCGTTGAAATCCCACTGGGATTTCAAGCAAATTTTTCAGTGGGATTTCACTGGGATTTCAACCAAAATTTTCACTGGGATCTCACCGGGATCGCACCGGGATAACACAGATCTCACCCATATCCCAGTGAAATCCCAATGGGATTTTGAACAAAATTTCACTGAAATCTTAGTGGGATTTCAGTGAGATTCATCCTAAAATGTACATGAAATGAACATTCAAATTTAAATATAAATTGTATAGCTATATCATTTAACACATATAAGATACAAAAACTAAATCAGTAAACTGTACAAAAGACCAACTTTAATTTGAACTACATTTGCCAGGAAGCAATTAAGAGATTACTGGATAATTTACTTAAAAAGTCTAGGACCTTGACCCAATGCAGGATCAGCAGCCACATGGATTTTTCAGAGAGGAGTTTTGGCAATACATATGCAGAAGTGAAACACAAATAAAAAAGATGAAAACAGAATTACACTTACATAATTAAAAATATTAATATGCTCAGAACATATTTAAATTGTCTGTAATTTCACTGACACTGATGTTAATCTTTTACCTCATACAGATGCAAAATTCTGAAGCCTCTGCAGCAGACAACTTTTGAAAACATTGCACAAAAGGATCTTAGACATTATGTTAGTACACTTGCATATTGTTTTCAATAGTTACATTTAGGTCTATATAACATGTGGGACTATACACATAGTACATAGTACATAGTATCGCCAGAGTCTTTAACTGCTTCCAGGGTCATTGACAAATCATCTATTCAGGTCAGCGGTCCTTGGCCATCATGGTCTACTTGTTTGATACATGACCTTCAATGATTTACATTAATTGTCTTCAATTATTGTTTGCTTAAGAACTTGATCTAATGTAACCTTAATCAATTTATTAAAATGAATATGCATTAGCAATATACAAATGCCTGACTGCCAAATTTGCTCCTTGGTATATTTTCTTAACAATCTTCTTTGGGTGAACCTCTACACAAATTGTTAACACCTTTTTGATTGGTTGAAAAACATTACCAGAAGGTGACAGACTTTTCTTTCCTTATATGCCTGAAGTGGAAATTTGGAATTGTTCTCTGATTTCAAAATGATTTCATAGAAAAGTTCTCTTGAGACAGTAGTAAAATTGTAAATGGAATGGCATCAAAGCTGTTGCAAGTCTTGAGACTAAATTCTATACTACGTTTAATGCCAAGAAAATTATCTGCATATGGAGATCAGATCTCTTTTTTAGAGCAATATCTTACTTCTTTACATTGGACCTTCGGCAAGCCCACAAGTCTTGATCACAGAAACAAATAACAACAAAATAATTTGTATATTATTAGAATCATAAAGGAGTATTGGAATGTTCTACTTAACCCTTTCCCACATGCAAAAATCTTCGGCAGATAACTTTGAAAACATATATGCATACATTTGGAAAGTCAATATAAATGATTATAAGTATAGTAATCAAATAGAATTTAAGGCAAAAGGAGCAACTTCTGCTATTGCCACAGTGTTATAGAAATGGTTTACTGCAGTTGTGTCAAAAGATGTCTGTATATATACGTATGATACGATAATTCCGCAGCAGACGACTTTGATCATATTTTGTAAAAAAATGGAAAATCTCTTTAATTGAATGGATAACCTATGACTAAAAGTGGAAAACATTGTGGCAAAAGTAGAAATTGCTCGTTTTGAGCAATTTCTTCTTTTGCCAATATGTTTTAAAAATCCGTCTGCTGCAGTGGCGTCAGAAAGAGTCTCTATGAGGGAAAAAGGGTTAATTCTTTGCCTGATGCAATATTTATTCGAGTGCTTGGAAAGTATCGGGAGGGGGGGTCAAAATCACCTGTATAAGGGAAAGGTTTTTGATCAACATAAATATATCTATCTTCTGTTGTCAAGGTTTGACCCAACTTCATTCAACTCAGAAAATATTCTGGTCATGGTTTATTCATGATGAAGTGTTATGTTAGAACACATTTGCAAGTCAAAATTGCTCTCCTTCTGTCAGTCACTGACCTCTTTAAAAGAATGGATGTATTTCTTGGATATTAAAATGTTATTTACTTTTTCTCTTGGTTCAAGTGATTTTTAATGACTCTGAGTTTCTCCTTCATTATTGTTTTTCATCGCTTATCTCCTGTAGTCATAGCAAAACGTCTCTCAGACCTACAGAACAGATTAAAGACCACTGTGTATTGGACAGCACCAGACTTGATCGGCACTCAAATGCCTGTTGAGTTCTAGGACGGTCAGAAATCCGTTGTTGTTACTTGCTTGAAAGCTTTATATATAGACCTCTTTAAATATTTTAACCCAGCAAAAACCTGTTCTTAATGTCATCATAGAAATATCATGTATGCATCACAATTCAGAAAAAATATCTTTAGAATAAACCTGGCAAGATGCTTAGGTTTTCAAGTAAGCCCTGATTTCTAATTGAAATATTAGCAACTACATGTATATATATGAGTGTGTATATTTCAACAAAAATAACTTGGTCAATTTGAACTGAATTAAAAAAATATTCACAGTTGTAATAAGTAATTATTGGCAATCATCATGACCAATATCTCAATTTGCTGCAATGTTTTCAATAGTTATTTGCTGCAGGTTGTCAAAATGTGTCTGCAAGTGAAAAAGGGATAATATTTATGGCATGAAAATCCAAAGTGTCTATCCTTTCAGTTCATTTCTTGCATTGACTTTCTGTTCCTTTTGGTCCATTTATTACATTGACAGGTCGCTCTTTTTCTTCTGCAAGGCTGAAGTTGCAAAGATTATCTTCCAATGCTTAGTTTCCCAATCGATGACGAATACAAAGAATCCATTTATCATATTTACTCTTATTCTGTCATCTCTCCTTTTCTATAATTTGATTTTTTGATGGCCACTCAGAGGACTAGATTAGGAGGAGTAAATAGGTCTTTCTTATATGAAACCTCTCTAAGCACTCATTAAAACCTATATCGTTGGTACTCAAAAGAATCTATTCTTTTAACCCTTTCCCTCATACGACAATTCTGCAGCGGACGACTTTGAACGTATTTTGTCAAAACATAGAAAATCTCCATAATTGAATGGATAACCTATGACAATTATAACAAGTGGAAAACATTGTGGCAAAAGGAGAAAAAACTGCATGTTTTGTGCAATTTCTTCTTTTGCCACTATGTTTTCAAAAAGCCGTCTGCTGCAGAGGCGTCAGAAAGCGTCTATATGAGGGAAAGGGTTAAGTACCCACAACATAAGTTTTGGAGGTCAAATAAGAATTTTAGAGCTTGAAAAACGCTCCTTATCTAGAGTTCTGACCACTTTTAAAAAGCTGTTACTGATGTCTTCCCTCATCAGACGCGACAGAAGCTGCTAAACATTGGGACTTTTTGAGTAGAACCTTTTATACCCAGGGCTTAATAAGCACAAAGAACATAACAACTTGAGTGCATTTAATTTTCATATAATGTATTGCAGTGTATATGAATAACACTTAATAAATTAATAGAATAGAGTTTAATATGAAAGCACATGAATAATATATTAAATAATTCAGATACATGTACATGCAATGACCTTGAGACGGTATATAAACATGTACTGTTACACACTTACATGATGTTTGATGACATTTCATTCGAAACCTCCCTAAGTTAGGTTGTCAGCACCATTTCAGTGACACAGAGTCATTGGCCACAGTGGCTAGATCCAGTTCGTCATTGGCCTCTCAATAGATGTTCAACACCATGAGATGGTTCTGGGCTGTCTCCTAGTTGATCTGAGGTATGTCCTTTCTCCACATAGTGCCAAGAAAGTCTGCTTGCTGGCATCACCAGTATTAGCCGCAACAGCATTACCACTGGGATGATCAATGATAGTGATGATGATGACATAGGCCGACAGCTGATCATAGATTCACCAGTTCTGTCTGCTGCTTGTCCTTGACCTTCTGCTTCAGTTTCTGGAGCTGGGTGGTTAGAGCTGTGATCTGAAGATGGGCCTTATATATGTGTTCAGGATGAATTCTTAAGTCATCAAAGGGATCAGTATCACCCTGAACACTCTTAAGGAGAAGCACTGTATATTTTATTGTGAGAATGATGTAAAATATTGACAATATCCTGATTTAAGTCATGCTGTAAAAACACCAATGGGCAATATGCCACCAGTGTATACGCCCAAATTAACCTCCACATCTTGTCTTGCACTGCATGCCAATAAGTCACAGAGTATATCAAGTAAATACTAACACACTGTGTACACTGTGTACATTCAGATTAGATAGTATAGGCTGTTGGTTGATATTTATCTATCCTTGGCCCAAGTACACTTAGGGTGGTTTTTCCTAGAACATGGCACATTGGACTATTTGATACTATCTGTATTGTGACAACATTGTAAAGGTTAAATTTGCATTTATATGGTTTTCTGTCATCTGAATTCTGTCAACGCTTTAAATGTCATAGGGAATAGCAATTAACATTGTGCTTGATTGTTTTATTTTAGGAATCATCATGCTTTGAAAAGATCTCTTAATTTAATATATAATATTATGAAAACTGGTTGTTTAATGTTAAATATTCATTGCAAAATTAAAAGGGTCCAGTCTAAAGTCTCTGTATTAAAAATTAAAAAATTATATTATGGCATGTTTTTAACTTATCCACCAAGCCCTGGTAGCTCTGTTGATAGTGATGTGGGCTGTCATTGAACGGGTTGTGAGTTTGAAACCCAGCATTTTTTTTATGTTTGATAAAAGTTAATGCGACAAGTGTGATATGTCTTCCACTTATAGGCTTACATTCGCAATATTTTCTGTGCTGTGAAATGTTTTGAATTAAGGGTCAAAGGGAAGTAAATCAGATCGGCTTGCAGGGCAGACAATTTTGTCCATATGAATTCATAAGACTGAAGTGGTCTCCCATTGGACAATAATGATTTTGTTGAAAGTTGAAAGTGTTTTTAATAAAGTTGAATACCCTCTAATTGTAAAAAATTACATTGTTTGCTTTTAGCTTTAGGAGCCATTTTTAGAACAGCATGTATTTACCGAAATTGAAAGTAAAATTCACTACGGTAAATGGGTGACCCTTGATTTGACGTTGTAGCTAAAAAAAAAAAGGTGGGATAGCATGTGAGTATTTTGGTAGTTTTGATAATGATCTTTGATTGAATATAGGTTTCATGGTTAGTTCTAGTGTTGGGAAAGAGCCATTATGAGCCCAAAACGCTACAATGGTCGCCTATGGAAAATGAATTACTGCCATCTGACCTTAAATTGGTACAGATTTAACCTGTTCCCACATGCAGATGTATTTTCATGTATCTGCAGACTACATAAATAATTGATTTTAATAGGAAAAATTTATAAATGAACAATTTCTTCATTTGTCTCACATCAAATATTATACATTCATTTGTATAAATGTTCCATATATTGGATTTTATGTTCTCAGATTAATTTTCCCCAAAGTCACAGCAGACCTTCCATTTAACCCTTTCCTACAACAATTCTGCAGCAGACGACTTTGAACATATTTTGTAAAAAAGTAGATAATCTCCATAATTGAATACATAACCTATGACAAAAAGTGGAAAACATTGTGGCAAAAGGAGAAATTGCACGTTTTGTCCAATTTCTTCTTTTGTCACTATGTTTTTCAAAAAGCTGTCTGCTGCAGAGGCGTCAGAAAGCGTCTATATGAGGGAAAAGGTTAAAGAGATAAGAATAGCCCCTATTTAATGCCCAACTAGATCTACTTATGAAGGTGTCCAAGTTAAAAAATCTATGGAAATATCTAAAAGGGATTGTAATAAACAGAGGTTCCAGATTAGGTGGCATACACATGTCTTGGCATACCTCTCTTTAAACTCAATTAAGCCCTATATTGTGGTTCTTTAACCCTTTCCCTCATATGACAATTCTGCAGCAGACGACTTTATACATATTTTGTCAAAAGGTAGAAAATCTCAATAATTGAATGGATAACCTCTGACTAAAAGTGGAAAACATTGTGGCAAAAGGAGAAATTGCTCGTTTTGAGCAATTTCTTCTTTTATCACAATGTTTTCAAAAAGCCGTCAGCTGAAGAGGCGTCAGAAAGCGTCTATATGAGGGAAATGGTTAAGGAATCATCAAAGTGAGGTGAGTATTTTGAGTACCCTCAGCATAGGACTTGATAGCCAAACAAGGATGAACCATATAGAACTCATCTGCAGCTTACAATTTTATAAATGTTCAGGCAAAATGTGAGAAACTAATTTAACCCTTTCCCACATACAGCAAACCTGCACCATACTATATTTGAAAATGGCTTGGCAAAAATATAGTCTTTTTATTCTTAAAATGGATGCTTAATAATTAAATAAAGTTGAAAACATTGTGGTAAAAGGAGAAATTGCCCATGATGAGCAATTTCTCCTTTTACCACAAGGATATCAAAAGTTGAATGATGCAGATGCATCAAAATGCATCTATAAGTGGGAAAGAGTTTAGATGACAATATGACATTGACTATAGTCCAATTAATGTCTTCAAATTGTGTCTGCTGAAGATGCGTCAAAATGTGTCCATAAGTGGGAAAGAGAAGGGTTAAAATGAAAATAGGATATTGACTATGGTCCAATGTCTTCCAATGGTGTCTGCTGTAGATGTGTCAAAATTTGTCTATAAGCGGAAAAGGGTTTAGATGAAAATAGGATATTGACTATGGTCCAATGTCTTCCAATGATGTCTGCTGAAGATGTGTCAAAATGCGTCTATAAGTGAGACAGAGTTAAAATGAAAATAGGATATTGACTTATAATGGTCCAATGTTGCTGAAGATGTGTCAAAATGCGTCTATAAGTGGGACAGGGTAAAAATGAAAGTACGATATTATTAACCCTTTCCCTCATACGACAATTCTGTAGCAGAAGACTTTGATCA
Source organism: Serripes groenlandicus (assembly GCA_031761405.1). Classification (NCBI taxonomy): domain Eukaryota; kingdom Metazoa; phylum Mollusca; class Bivalvia; order Cardiida; family Cardiidae; genus Serripes; species Serripes groenlandicus. The sequence continues at coordinate 338,797 of JASEVX010000199.1, forward strand.
AATGTTGTCAAAAAAGGGAAAATCTCTGTAATTGAATGGATAACCTATGACAAAAAGTGGAAAACATTGTGGCAAAAGGAGAAATTGCACGTTTTGTGCAATTTCTTCTTTTGTCACTATGTTTTCAAAAAGCCGTCTGCTGCAGAGGCGTCAGAAAGCGTTTATATGAGGGAAAGGGTCAATATCGTCCAAGAGCTTTGGTAAACAATTCACCATAAACAATGGAAGGTTAAAAACTACTGTAATAGACATCAAGACATCAAAATAATTTTTAACAGAAGCCATGGCTATTATCTCAATGCCATTAGATTCAGATATATGTGTACTGAGCACAGATATTCATCTCATATTTCCTTTCTTCTCGACACAGACAGTCAATTTGAGATTGTGAAATAGGATTGTAAATCGAAAAGTGTCACTTAACCCATTCCCACATACCACAAATCTGCAGCAGATGACTTTGAAAACATAATGACCAAAATGTAAAAAATCTCCATTAAAGATAGCTTTATTGTTAAATAAAGTTGAAAACATTGTGGCCAAAGAAGAAATTGATCATTATTAGCAATTTCACCTTTGGCCACAGTGTTTTCAAAAGTCATCTGCAGCTATTGCGTCAAAATGCATCTGCAGGTGGGAAAGGATTTCATTAATGACTGTCTGTTATAAATTGTCCTTGGTATAAAAAAAAAATTATAAGCTCACATGAGCAGGAAGTGCTCAAAGAGAGCTATTTTGATGGCCCTTTAATTGTCCTTTGTTTGCAGCTTGCTTGTTGATACTCCAGAGGCGAGTAGCGAAAACAAAATTGAAGAACAACCTTATTGACTATGGAAGCTGCATTTTTAACCTGAGCATGTTTAAACATTGTCATGAGCAATTTCACCATTTGCCATAATGTTTTCAACTCAATTTAATAATTCAACTGTCATCAATGGAGATTTTTCACATTTTTGAAAAGATATTTCCAAAATCATCTGCTACAGATTTGTTATATGTGGTGAAGGGGGGTTAACTTATGTAGCAGAACATCGTTTATGGCTGTCATACACAGAAAATCTCTCGTCTTTTGTCATAAATAACATCTGCAATGCTTATACCTGATTATTCATAAAAAGAAATACGTGAAAATAAAAAAGATAAATCACAATGTCCTTACTCTTAGTAATCTTGTGAGAAGTAAGCAAAACAAGCGATTTTTTACAATGGAATCACTATTTACTTCTCCTTTAGGGAATCATATCATGTAATTCTGTGCGTTTACAATTTTTTGCGATTTCTTTGGTGAAATTGCTTGAAGTTGATAACGTCCCCTTATTTGGAAATCTTCGATTCAGTCAATGGCCACAAATTATCAGAGTTACATTCATCTAATAACAATTTAAGTTGCTTTTGCCAAAAACAATTCGGACCCATTCATTTATGATCATATGATAGCCTGAAGGGTCTGTTGCTCAAATCTAAATTCAGACCACCACAGTATCACCAAGTATTATGCCTTCCTTTCAAGAACATCCATTGTGGTCTTTGAATGCTTTCACTGCAGAAGAATCTTGCTTTGCGCATAGAAATCAACTATACATACAAACAAAATGGCAAACCAATAAATAATGAAACAAAACAACATAATTATGAATGAGTATATAGACAAATTTTCAAACAAAATGGAAGAAAAGTGAAGAATAATTTACAGTTAAAAATGTTCAGATGAACATAATTATACATGGTTCCCGCTGAAATAATATCCCTCCCACTGAAATATAAATATTTAATCTACGGCTCTGAATACGGGTTAAAACATAGAGCAGAAACATTATGGCACAAGAAGAGATTTCTCATTATTAGAAATTTTACCTTTTTTCACAATGTTTTCAAAAGTTGTCTGCCCCAGCTGTGTCAAAATGTGTCTTAAGTGAAGGAGAGGGATAACTTCTGTTGATTGTTTTTGTGTGTGATATACTGGATACTTTGTAGTTCACTTCTATGTCATCACTCAACTGATGAGAATCAGGCATCACTACTTATAAGTTTTCTTCAGCTATGTGTTCAAAACAGGAGATAATATTGTCCTGTCTACTTCCTGTTTGAACTGAAATCTAAAAGGTTTCCATAAAAACACAGAATAGTTGACATGCAGGGCTCTGGATAAAGGACGTCATATAATTATTATCTTTCTTTATCCTTTCCCATGCACAAACAATCTATAGCAGATGACTATGGGAAAGGAGTTTAAAATCTTTAGTGTCCAACAAACTTTTATTTGTTGAGAAGATTTCACTAGGTACCCAAAACATTGAGTTTAATCATATAAAAAGAGAAATATCATGGAGGAGGACATTATATGCCCCCCTACACACTTTAAAAGGGGGTGGGGGCATTTAGACTTGCCCTTGTTGATCCATCTGTCAGTCTGTCGCAAGAAGTCAAATATCTCCTAAACATTTTGAGCCAGTCACAAAACTTTACATGTATGTTGCACAGTTCTGTATGGGAAGTTGTACACCTTGGGGTTTTGTTTATTGGAATGTCCAGAGTTATGTCCCTTGAAAACGTTACAAATAGCCTACAGAGAATGCATTCTTATACTGCAAAGTATTGGCCCTTAACCCTTTCCCACATACAATAAATCTGCAGATGACTTTGGAATTATCAAGTCCAAAATTCAGAAAACCTCTTTAAATGATTATATGATTATTGAATGGAGTTGAAATAATTGTGGCAAATGGAGAAATATCTCATCATGAGCAATTTCTCCATTTGCCACAATTCTTTTAAAAGTCGTCTGCTGCAGAGGCGTCAGAAAGTGTCTATATGTCGGAAAGGGTCATTTGATCTTGTTCATTTCGATTGGCAGGCGCTATTTACAGTTTGTAACAAGTCAAACAGAGCATTATCAAACCAGTTGAACTGGCTGCTCCCTTATAACCAGGGATCATGAATAAGTGAGCTGTAGCCACGATTTGCCTGAAATAATGTTGAAAATGGCGTAGAACCTCAATATAAACTATAATAATCTGTCTCAAGATTTATCATATATTTAGCTAGGTAAAACGTTTATAAGATAGTTGAGCAATGACATCTAGTACCAAATACCCATTAACCCTTTCCCTCATATAGACGCTTTCTGACGCCTCTGCAGCAGACGGCTTTTTGAAAACATAGTGACAAAAAAAGAAATTGCTCAAGATGAGCAATTTCTCCTTTTGCCACAATTTTTTCCACTTTTAGTCATAGGTTATCCATTCAATTATAGAGATTTTCCATTATTTGACAAAATATGATCAAAGTCGTCTGCTGCAAAATTGTCGTATGAGGCAAAGTGTTAAAGCAAAGACACTTTATTCAATTGTCTCCAGCTCCGACAGAAGAAGTACTGGAGTACTGTAAGCAGATCCGGAGTGGAATTATACCTTCCTGATCTTTTTGTCCATACAGGCGAATCTTCAGCAGACAAGTTTTGAAAAAATATCACAAAAGGAGAAATTATACAAAATGAGCAATTTCTTTTCAACAATTATTCTTTCAAGTAAAGAGATTTTGCATACATTTGCCCAATCGATTTGTTTTATGTTGGAATTGGATTAATATAGAAATTGTTAAACTATATAGACTTGGATTTGTATATACAGAGTCTTAACCCTTTCCCTCATACGACAATTCTGAAGCAGATGACTTTTAACATATTTTGTCAAAAAATAAAAAATCTCTATAATTGAATGCATAACCTATGACTAAAAGTGGAAAACATTGTGGCAAAAGGAGAAATTGCTTGCTTTGAGCAACTTCTTTTATTGTCACTATGTTTTCAAAAAGCCGTCTGATGTTTTGTTCCAAAGTGAATATCTTACTTTTGTAATTACCCATTTTTTGTGACAGCTCCCGCGTTTAATTGTTTCAACCTTTTAAGCTTTCTTAGAAGGCGAGTATCTGGGAAATGTCATCATCCCTTATCCTTCCTTTTTATAAAGTCAACAAGTTATCATTGATGTTTAAACTGGAAAAATATCCTATTTAAAATGTGTATGCTAGTGCTTTTCTCTGCTTTAGTTCATGGAAACACACTCTGTTAAATAAATCTGGATTTGTTACACACACACACTTTGTTTTTTTCAGATTACGTATGTCTGGTTTTTTGTGGCGATTGGTTGACAATCGCCACAGTGCTACCAAAACAACAACAACGAAAAAAAAAATTATATAGTCGTTATTTGAACAATCGGGGTTTGGGAATATTTTCTGCAAAGGCAATTTACTCACTTCCGTTTAAACCGCCATATATATATATATAGTTCCATCAGTGATGCAGGCACACACGATTAATAATGATAATGTTAGTGCTGACTTTTGATACCGGATTGGTACTAACTATTTGAGATTTTATCGAGAAAATATCTAAAATAGAGTTAAACTATTTACATATTATCTTTCTTCATGTATTGGGCAGATAATAAATATCATCGTGGCGTCTTGGGTACGCTATGCAGAGTATCATGATACTCCTGTGCTCGTCTTTTATTTTTACTGTAGTCAACCGTAACCTTTTGACCTTTAACCTGATTCGGCAGAGTTGGTTGTACTCTGATTATCTTCGTCATGATTTGGCAGATAATAAATATCATTGGCGCGTTTCTGCTTTGCAAATAACGACAACTCTGGTGATACTCAAATCTGGAAATTCCAAAAGGTTCTATAAATAGCTCGCGAGGACCAAAAACCAGAAAAGCTTGTAAATCTCAATATTATAAACGCTTTATTTTGTAACTTGTTTAAAATATATGAAAGCGTCTAGATAATAAGACTGGTTTACAAAGGTTTAAAGGACACACGATGGCAGTGTGTACACACGTTATGTATACACGTCTGCACGTTCTAGAGTCAATTAGCAATCAATGCTGACAGTGTAGCCTAATTGAGTTTGAAGATCTAGCATTATAATATATGCCTATATTTTCATAAATTAAACAGTTTGCAAATAGTGAAATTGTGCTTTTGGAGCATGTTTTGTGTTTGTTTTTGCACTCACATTATTCGAAGACAGTTTAACAACCTCAGAGACATATAAATACACTGTGACAAACCCTCAATCATGCAATGTGAAGGGGACTAAATTGAACAGACCTGTTTAATATCGGGACATAATTGAAACAAACACCAAACAAATGGATACTGTTTATCTCTCCTTTCTTTAGTCATTTCTAAAGTGTAAAATATATTTTATCTTAATATGGCCTAACGACCTGGTGATAAACATGTGATTACCCAAACAATTTAGATTACAAATAGTCATTCTAATGAGCTAAAACGGTAGTCTATCGAATACCAACTAGATTTTTCATAACTTTGGAATGGCCTAATTTTGAAAACATCATGACCAATTTCAGAACGTAACTAAATAATCACCAAGACAACATTCTGGCAAACTAACATTATTCTACTGTCAAAAGATGCAGGGTTGATACATTCTCAAATTATACTCCCGCACCAGAGTCATCGCAAGCCCTACACCGATATACTGCTTGTTACTTTGCAGGATTTTCCATACGATCGCCCACTACAGTGCCATTGGCGCTTTGATTCCATAAGATCTCATGTGAAAAAGTGTAAAGACAAAATCTGCTTTAAATTAGCCTTTCAATGCAACAACTTTAGTGCCCTATAACGTGATCAATATTTTCAAATATCACAGACTTTGTTTCCTCCTGAGCTTTCCATGGTTTCCGTAATGTACATTGTACAATATGTTTTATCCATTTTCCTTAAAACAGTCTGAAATTCATTGCTTTGAAAATTGCCTGCACATTTGTGAATCTCAATCTGTTTATCAACATTTCGTTTTTTGCAATAAGCAAATAAAAGATAAAGAATTTGATTGTTTTTGATTTATACCTTCCCACATACAACAAATCTCTAGTGAAGCAGATGACTTTGAAAACATCTCTTGAAAAATATTTGGAACTCTATATAAATGAAGTGTAATTATTAAAATGACTTGAAAAACTTTATGGCAAATGGAGGACTCTGATACTCTTCACAAGCAGTTCCTTTTTTTAATAGTCAAAATGCTTTACAATAACTGAAGATTCATCAAAATGCATCAGATTGACGGTATAAAACGATAAGAAATTACTTCTTTTAATTTTCTTTAAATTAACTTCAGCAGTACATGTTGGCTTATATTTCCCAAGATTTCTCTCTCTTCATCTCTCTCTCTCTCTCATCTCTCTCGTCTCTCTCTCTCTCTCTCTCTCTCTCTCTCTCTCTCTCTCTCTCTCACTCACTCTCTTCCTACTCCAATCTCTCTCTCTCCTTCTCTCTCTCTCTTCGTCATCGTCTCTCTTCTCTCTCTCTCCTCTTCTCTCTCATCTCTCTATTCTCCTCTCTCTCTCTCTCTCTTCTCTCTCTCTCCTCTCTCGCTCTCTCTCTTCTCTCTCTCTTCTCATCTCTCTCTCTCTTCTCTCTCTCCCTCTCTATCTCTCTCTCTCTCTCTACTCACACACTTTTTAATCAATATCTGCTAATACTTCTCATCTTCAGCTACTTACCCGAATTACTTACATATTATAAAAAACAATGAAGCATAAGTTCTTTATTACCTGTTTGAGTGATCAGAATTCTCACTGTAATTGTTTGTATTCCATCAAGATTCCTTTTTGTTATTGTTATTACTGGCCCATGAGTTGTGGAAGTTCCCCCATTTGTGTTAGACAGGTATATGCGGTTCTGCCATCTGAATTTAACAGTTTTACAGTCAAAATGATGCTTTTTGATGCCTTTTCAGCAGACTACATCCAGAAACTTTTCTAATGCCAAGCCGCCGGCAGCAGACGAGTTTTGAAACATTGTGGCAAAAAAGGAGAAATTGCTCATCTAGAGCTATTCCTCCTTTTGCCACATTGTTTTTAACTCTATTCAATAATTAGTACATTCATATTTAGAGATTTTCCATAATTTATGTCTTCAGATACCGCAAAATTGTTGCTGTAGAAAACGAATACACAGTAAAAAAGAAAACAATCTCAAGATTATTCATATTCAGAAACAACATTGCATAAGGTTAATAACGGGGTCATAAATATGGTTTCCATTCTTTGAAACTTTTTTTTCATCCTGCTTTATGTTATTCTGGTTCCTGGAAATGGATTATATTTTTTCGCTCTTTGGTTCTTAGAATTATGTTTGCCAGCACATTACAAAGTTAAAAGTGATCCATGTTGTTTGATAAGCTTGTTTTGTACACTAGAGACAGAAGTGTGTGTGGGGGGGGGTTGTTGGATCTCCCAAACCTTTCAAAAGGCTTCTGCTTCAAGGTAGACAACTGTTATCTTTATCAGGAAAAGGGGTCTCATCGTCTCTTGACTTCAAACTTCTATGTTAGTGGATTCTCAAAAGAATCTTCTCAGTTAGAAATTCTTTAATCCTTTCCTGCAAACAGAAACTTTCAGACTCCACAGTCCACAGCAGCCGACCACATTTGAAGTACATTGTTACAAAAGAAGAAATTTCTCATAATTTAAAGATTGTATTTTTCGTATGTTTTGCTTAGATTGTTTCAAAGACATCTAGTGTAATTTTGGTGTAAGTGTGAACAGTGGGAGGAGTATCCAGTGCATATGTTGTATGTGGGAAAAGGGGGGATTCAAGTATCCAGTACATATGTTGTATGTGGGAAAGGGGGAGATTCAAGTATCCAGTACATATGTTGTATGTGGGAAAGGAGGGGTTGACTATCTACTACATATGTTGTAATTGGGAAAGTGGTGGTTGAGTTTCCAGTACATATCTTGTAATTGGAAAGGGGAGGTTGAAAAACCAAGTACATATGTTGTAATTGGAAAAGAAGGTTGGATACCAAGTACATATGTTGTAATTGGGGAAAGGGAGTTGAGTATCCAGTACATATTGTTGTAATTGGAAAGGGAGGTTGAAAACCAAGTACATATGTTGTAATTGGGAAAGGGGAGGTTGAAAACCAAAGTACATATAGTTGTAAATTGGGAAAGGGAGGTTAAGTATCTACTACATATGTTGGTAATTGGAGAAAGGGTGGTTGAGTTTCCAGGTACATATGTTGGTAATTGGGAAAAGGAGTGTTGAAAAACCAAGTACAAAGAATGTGATGTAATTGGGAAAGGAGGTTGTAAACCTAGTACATATGTTGTAAATTGGGAAAGGGATTGAGATTGGATACCAAGTACATTATGTTGTAAATGTGAGGAAAGGGAGAGTTTGAGTATCCATTACATATGTTGTAATTGGAGGAAAGGGATGTTGAATAACCAAGAACATATGTTTTTAAGTGGGGAAAGGGAAGGTTAAATACCAAGTGACATATGTTGTAATTGTAAAGGGAGGTTGAAAACCAAGTACATATGTTGTAATTGGGAAAGGGAGCTTAAATACCAAGTACATCTGTTGTAATTGTGGAAAGGGATGGTTGAGTAATCCAGTACATATGTTGTAATATGGAAAGGGAGGTTAATAACCCAGTACATATGTTGGTAAGTGGGGAAAGAGGAAGGTTACATACCAAGTACATATGTTGTAATTGGGGAAAGGGGAGGTGAAAACCAAGTACATATGTATGTAATTGGGGAAAGGGGAGCTTGAATACCAAGTATATATGTTGTAATTTGGAAAGGGAGGTTGAGTATCCAGTACATATGTTGTAATTGGGAAAGGGAGGTTGAAAACCAAGTACATTATGTTGTAATTGGGAAAAGGGAGCTTGAATACCAAGTACTTAGTTGTAATTGGGAAAGGATGGGTTGAGTATTCCAGTACATATGTTGTATTGAGGGAAAGGACGTGAATACCAAGAACATATGTTTTAAGCTGGGAAAGGAATGTTAAATACCAGTTTAATTGGGAAAGGGAGCTTGAATACCAAGAGAACATATGTTTTTGGTAAATGGGAAGAGGGAGGTTGAAAGACCAAGTACATATGTTGTAATTGGGAAAGGAGCTGAAATACCAAGCACAATTCTGTTGTAATTGTGAAAGGGAGGTTTGAGGTATCTCCAGTACATATGTTGTAATTGGGAAAAGGGAGGTTGAATACCAAGAACATATGTGTAGAGTTGGAAAGGAAGGTTAAATACCAAGTATATGTTGTATTAGGGAAAGGGAGGCTTGAAACACCAAGTACGATATGTTGTAATTGGGAAAGGGAAGGTTAGAATACCAAGTACATATGTTGTAATTGGGAAAAGGAAGGTTGAAAACCAAGGTACATATGTTTGTAATTGGGGAAAGGAGGCTGAGATACCAAGTACATATGTTGTAATTGGGAAAGGGAGGTTGAAACCAAGTACATATGTTGTAATTGGGAAAAGGGAGCTTAAATACCCAAGTACATCTGTTGTAATTGGGAAAGGTGAGTATTGAGATTACCAGTACATTATGTTGTATGTGGGAAAGGAAGGTTAAATCCAAGTACATTATGTTGTAATTAGGGAAAGGGAGGTTGAATACCAAGTACATAGGTTGTATGTTGGAAAAGGGAGGTTAAATACCCAGTACATATGTTATATTAGTTAGGAAAGGGGGTCAGAAATACCAAGTTACATAATATTATGTGATATGTGGGGAAAAGGAGGGGTTAATGTACCCAGTACAATATGTTGTATGTGGGAAACGAGGTTAAATACAAGTACATATGTTGTATTGGAAAGGAAGGTTAATACCAAGTACATATATGTTGTAATGTTGGGAAAGGAGGGTCAGAGTACCAAGTACATTATGTTGTATTAGGGGAAGGAGAGGTTAATACCAAGTACATAGGTTGTATTAGGGAAAGGGGGTTAAATACCAAGTACATATATTTTGTGATATGTGGGGAAAAGGGGGTTAAGTACCCAGTACATATGTTATATGTGGGAAAGAGGGTTAAATACCAAGTACATATGTTGTATGTGGGAAAGGGGGTTAAAACCACCAAGTACATATGTTGTATTTGGGAAAGGAGGAGTCAAGTACCTAAGTACATATGTTGTATGTGGAAAGGAGGGTCAAGTACCCAGTACATATGTTGTATGTGGGAAAGAGGGTCATGTACCAAGTACATATGTTGTATGTGGGAAAGAGGTTCAAGTACCAAGTACAAATGTTGTATGTGGGAAAGAGGGGTGAAGTACCAAGTACATATGTTGTATGTGGAAAGGAGGGTCAAGTACCAAGTACATATTGTTGTATGTGGGAAAGAGGGTCAAGTAACCAAGTACATATGTTGTATGTGGGAAAGAGGTTAAGGTACCCAAGTACATATGTTGTAATGTGGGAAAGAGGGGTCAAAGTACCAAGTACATATGTTGTATGTGGGAAAGAGGGTCAATACCAAGTACATATGTTGTATGTGGGAAAGAGGTCTAAGTACCAAGTACATATGTTGTATGTGGGAAAGAGGGTTAAATACCAAGTACATATGTTGTAATGTGGGAAAGGGGGTTAACCACCAAGTACATATTTGTATGTGGGAAAGAGGGTCAAGTACCAAGTACATATGTTGTATGTGGAAAGAGGGTTAACTACCAAGTAATATGTTGTATGTGGGAAAGAGGGTCAGGTACCCAGTACATATGTTGTATGTGGGAAAGAGGGTCAAGTACCCCGAGTACATATGTTGTATGTGGTAAGAGGGTCAAGTACCCAGTACATATGTTGTAGTTGGAAAGAGGGTCAAGTACCCAGTACATATGTTGTATGTGGGTAAGAGGGTCAAGTACCTGAGTACATTATGTTGTATGTGGGAAAGAGGGTCAAGTACCCAGTACATATGTTGTATGTGGGTAAGAGGGTCAAGTACCAGAGTAACATTATGTTGTATGTGGGAAAGAGGGTCAGTACCAGTAATATGTTGTATGTGGAAGAGGGCAAGTACAATATGTTGTATGTGGAAAGAGGGTCAAGTACCAAGTACATTTTGTTGTATATGGGAAAGAGGAGGTTAAGTACCAGTACATATGTTGTATTATGGAAAGGGGGTTATAAATACCCAAGTACTCATAATATTATTTTGTATGTGGAAAGAGGGTCAAGTACCACAGTGCATATGTTGTATTGTGGGAAAGAGGGGTTAACTACCAAGTACATTTGTTTGTATGTGGGAAAGAGGGTTAACTACCTAGTACATATGTTTTTCAATGAGCAATAAGAGAGGAGATATTGTAGACTAAGGGTATATGATTGTTAACCTTTTACATTACTATTTACCAGGTGGAGAGAATCATTCACGAATACATATCCAATTCTATTTTGCTGGTTTGAGAATCTTGTCACATATTTTTCCATTACTATTTACAGCAGGTGTTAGAATCATTCACAATCCTTTCCATTACTACTTACAGGTGAAGACCTTTTTCCATTTCTATTTATGTGGGTGTGGAGAATCATTTCTATCAAACCTTTTCATTACTATTTACAGGTGTTAAGATCAGTTCACAATCCGTTTCCATTACTATTTACAGGTGAAATCCTTTCCATTTCTATTTTTAGGTGGGAGAATCATTTTACACACCTATCCATTACTATTTACAAATGTTGTTAGGGGATCATTCACAAACCTTTTCCATTTTTATTTACAGGTTTGAGAATCACTTCACCATGGACAAGGTATATTATCAGGTATCGGGGACATCGCTCATTGAACGCTAGACACGATTATGGACGACTCCGGGATAAGAGGGGGCTGGAATGGGCGATATGACCTTGGCATGGGAGTTATTCGGAATAGATAGTAGATCTCACCAATGAGGAAAAGCAATACCTGCTAGGCTGTGGAGGCGGGGAGATATACCGTTCCACTAGGCAATACCTTGCGGATGATCAGCAACGGCGGGCCAATATAAACATAAA